>JAQFVV010000007.1:19150449-19178365 GCA_028023455.1 Epiperipatus broadwayi | reverse complement strand
AGACAAAACTGACCGATACAATATCTAGTTGAATAACAATTGGACTGTATTTTTTATTATCTCTAACAGTTTTTAAGTTGACTTGAATAGAAAGGCTGCCTGCCCTGTTGAGGATTCTTTTTTGGCTGGAATTGCATTTTTGATAGGTTTGGCAAAATGAATGGCTCCTATTTTATCTTTTATCAAATGATTCTATTATCTTTATATGACGAAGGGAGCACATTGAAATTGGACGTAGGTTGTGAGGTGTTTGAGATTGATTGTTTCTTTTTTTCATGAATGGCACAGGCATGATTTGATTTAAGGCCTGTATTTTATAGATGTCTTTAGTGAGAGTAGGAGACTGTGCTAAGCATCATATTGTGCTGCAATTTTATCAATATGTTTGTATACAAACTTGGGAATTCCATCTATGCCAGGATGACATGAATCTGGCATCGCTTCTATTTTTTGAATGAAATTTTTTAGAGAAATTTTAAATTCATTTTCTGATCTATCTTGTGAAAAGGCCATTAGACTTGGTGAGGAGACCTTCTGGAATTTCTCTCTATACAATATGTAAAGCTGCTCCAACATAAAATCTCTGTAGACAATTTCAGTTTGAACTTTAATAGCTGTTGGGACTTGCACCTGGGAGGGGTGGCCTAGCGCCCATCTAATGAAGTTTCTGGTATACATGTGTGGCTTATTTAAATATAACCTTTTTTTTAATAGAGATATATTCTTTAAGCTGGTACTCTTAATATATTTTCTTTAAAGCTATCATTATTATTATTATTATTATTATTATTATTATTATTATTATTATTAATAATAATAATAATAATAATAATAATATAAATATATTAAATTTAAGCGTAAACAGATAATATATAATAACGTGAAAGCTAAACACCTTCAAACAGATACGCTTTAAAAATGCTTAAGTGACAGCCAATCAGATGGAATAATGGCATCACATGGGACTCTAGATTCTAAAACACAAGCCAGAACTATTAGAAAAAGATGGGACCCATCTTAATCTATGCCTCAATTATATTTAATTTATATATATATATAATATTTAGTGGATTAAATGTGAAGGTATTTAAGCTTCACACTCTTAGTTCAAAATGCTTTAGTCTGGCTTATTTAAATATAATTGAGGCATAGATTAAGATGGGTCCCATCTTTTTCTAATAGTTCTGGCTTGTGTTTTAGAATTTAGAGTCCCATGTGATGCCATTATTCCATCTGATTGGCTGTCACTTAAGCATTTTTAAAGCATATCTGTTTGAAGGTGTTTAGCTTTCACGTTATTAATAATAATAATAATAATAATAATAATAATAATAATAATAATAATAATAATAATAATAATAATAATAATAATAATAATAATAATAATAATAATAATAATAATAATAATAATAATAATAATAATAATAATAATAATAATAATAATAATAATAATAATAATAATTTTTATTTCTGTATTCTGGATAGAAATCCATCCTCTGAAATATTTCAAGGTTTACATTTGCTTATTTATATAAATTTACTTTCTATATTTTTATTTTAATCAGATAAATAAAATAAAAAATTATTGATACCAGAAGCAAAATCTAATATTACCATGAAGTAAATTGTAATATTTTATAAGTGTTAGTAAGATGAATGATTTAATATAATGAAACAGTCAGATCTGTCTATCCTTCTGTTTCACCTACTATATACTATTGTAGTATTTATTTTGTATACCTATACCCAAATCCTCATATATTATGCTAATTTTATGCTAAAATCATGCTAATTTTAAACCTAAATGTACTAGTTGTGTATGTGTGCATATATTTAGCATACAGTATAAGAAACGTATGTATATATGTAAAAATCAGTAAATACGCACATATATATTTCTAGTAGTTAAATAAATGGAAAATGCTATGTATGTGTAACAAGAAACTACATATATGCAGGAAAGAATGATGTGATAGAATTAAAACATCAGAAATTTCTTTATTTAGAATATTTATTCTAAAATTAATATTTGAAATTATAATATTTCTGCATATATCGTTAAATTATATAATGCGTTACATATAATAAAATGTTTTTCCATCTTTAGATTTGTTTTTCTAAAAAGATGATTTCATAAATTTAATCCTTCTCGCTGTATTCTGACCTATTTACAATTTTAAGAGTAAAAATAGATTTTAAAACCAAGTATGAATAAATTAACGTGGTCAAGCGAAGGAAAACCCACCTGTAAAAAAAATCAATAACAGCGGGATTCCGAGATTTCCTAGAATACAGTGAAGTAATTAGAAAAGCAGATCTAAAATTACTAAGACAGGGGGGGTAAGCTAGTATATAAGTTTGCTTCAGCCATCTTTGATTCACTTCAGACACTCAAGTTCAATTTGTTTAAAATATTTTATAAAATTCATGATGATGATGATGATAGGGCTAGAAAGGCAATTCCTTTGCTTTCTGGACCCATGATAGTCTACAAGATGCAGAGAAAGGTGAACTAGAAGCTGATGCCATCCAAAGAAACCCTCAAGATGAAGCCAACTTGCCAGAGCAGAGAAAAGAAAGCGGTAACAAATCTCCATCCATCTAAAGTTAACTTTTAAACTAAAACTTTGTAATTCCTAAAAGCTAGCTAAATCTATTAATTATGGCCAAAATAAGTTAATGTATTCTAAACTTACAAGTTAAATGTAATTTTTATTTTCTTTATTTAAATCCCAAATCTTGCCTGATTTATTGATTTATTTCTGATTGATTTATTCTAATTTTTATCTGATTTATTAAAACTGATTTAGTTTTAACTTGCTTTAATTGATTGATTCTAACTGATTTATCATAACTGATTTATTATGTTTAATTCTAAATGATTTATTTTAAATGATAATTATGTTTCCAAATTATTTTACATAATTTAGCCTAATAATAATATTTGCTTTTATTAACAATTCTCGTAAATGAGTTAAATCTATATTAAACTAAATCAATCAAGGTTAAGCTAATTTTGTTTCAATTCCCTTTTTAAACTAAGCAAATAAAGCCAAATTTCTGATTTCACTTACGTGAAATCTTATCTCTAAATTTATGTTACTTTTAGTTAAATCTATGCCAAATTTTATTATTTTCAATTATGTATTTGTTTATGCTATATTTGTTCAGAATGGAGTTTTACTCTTAGTTAAATCATTAGTGAGAAGCGATTAGATATTCTCACACATATATGTAATTTCGCATTTATTAATGCACAAACAAAACTCCCTTCTGAAATGGATAAAATAAGTCTTATTTAAGATATAATTAAAAGCTTATAAATGCTTTAAAATAGGTTTGCTTTAAATGTAATATTTAATTAAAATGTAGCTGAAGTGATAAAATACAGCATAAAGCTAGAACTTAGTATCATAATTATCCAAAATATGCTGTAATCCTCCCTAGAATTATAAATGCCTATATAGATAGCTTAATAAATTAGATTCATAAGCTTTCCTTAATAGCATAGTTATAGATGCTATATAATGAACTGATCTATGGTAGTTTCATGGAAGGAAACTATTGTTTAGCATCCTAATTTTATTATATAATGATGTAGTCAGTGGGGTGAATGTGTCCTTAAGAAATGCTTCGGCATACATACTTGTTGCTGTACATTATTCTAATGGGCATATGTTTTAAGGGCTACCCCATTACTCTTAGTTCAGACAACTATCTTCTTCAGATGGGCATAGGTTAAGGGCCACCCCATTCTGCATCTTTAGAACTGGAGCATGAGGATCCAGAATATTAAACTAGTTGTTCGATCACCCGGACTAAAGGTCTCTATTTCACAGCAATGGGTATGGTGTTAAGGGAACCGGTACTAGGTACAAATCCCATGAAAAAGCACACATTCGAGACGCAGGGACTCAGATTGTATATTTTCTATATGCCTTGGTATCTGAAGTCTGACTGCCAATCATCAGTTCATCCTGCCATATAATTGTATATTTCAGCTTTGATCTGAAACAGAATCTAATTTTATAGGCATATAAGCTATATAGAGAATATATTAAATAATACGTGTTTAATAAAATATTCTTTATAAATGATAATAATCACTTCTGCTAGCTCTAAAGCAAATCTAAATCCAAATATATAGCATAAACTAGGCATAGATTATCATGAGCAAATTAAACTAAATTTATAAATAATAATAAGTCTCATGAAACTGTAACTCAGTAAATTATAAATCTTCATCACCTGCGAGTGATATACATATATATAGCAAGTAAAGTAATTTAAATAATTTGTAACCAGAAAACTAAAATCACCTGTGAGTGATTTGAAACGATATATATATATATTTTTTTTATTTTTATATATATATATATATATATATATGTAAACCAAAACTACTTGTAATTCTTAAAACCATCACCTGCATGTGAACCAAAACTTAAATGTTAATAAGTTGTAATCCCTAAAATAATCACCTGCGAGTGAGACAAGCTATATAATCCTATTATAATTTTATTATTTCATTTATTAATTTTATTATTTAAATATTTGGCTTTCATTAAATTACTTTAAACTTTAACTTCTGCTTAGTGTTTCAATCTTGCTCATAATTAATTATTGACTCATCATTAATTAGTTAACTATTAGTTATTAAGAATCACAATCTGTATTTAGTAATTATGCTCATGCCTACACCTATATATAGCTATACTGTTAAATATGCCAGTTTCCTATAGTCTTATGTTTTACCGATGTGCTACTGCCGGCACGCGATTAAGGAAAATACTGTTGTGACCTCATATATGTCATCCATAAGGTAGTAAATCTTTGAGCATTGGTAAAGGAACTGGGGTTAGATTGGACAAGGGGTCTCAACAACCTCATTTCGATCAGCCTTGGGATGATTTACTAAAACTCTGGATTTTGTTGCGTGAATGTACAGATTTGACCATTACAATATTCACACTCTCATTTCAAGACACTTAAAATTGGCCTATATAAGAGCATTTAGATTGGAAAATAAGACAGTCATTCTTATTTTCTCAAAATATTTGTCTTTTGGAACAAGAATATCCTTGTATTTAACATTGTTGATTTAATATTATGTACAGTGCTAGTGAGGAAGGTTTATTACCTTCTAAATAAAAATTAAATAAATTTCATTCTTCCTGTAATTTTAATTTTTGTTTGGTGGTGTTATTATTTCAACTTTAAATAGTTGAGCTCAGCATCAACCCCATATTAACTTTTATTATGGAGATATTTATTTGAAGCACAAAATTGAAATCCAAATAAATTTCTGTATGTTTTTATTATTAATTTTTTTCTTAATGTTTTTACTGCACTGGAGTTGCCATTAATAAGACATGGTTCAAAAAACTCAGTTCTGAGGATGTCTTTTCAATACTGTCAAAACATTTCCTAATAACAAGTAAAGAATAATAATAAAAATATTTATAAATAATATAAAATAGTATGTTTACAATAAGGAATTTAAAATGTGACATTATTATTTATAATCACTGTACTTTATAAATATATTAATAGACTGGAAATCAATAATAAAATGTACATGTGATAAAATTGGGTTTTCTGATTACTTATTATTAATAATCACAATACAACAGTATTAAAATAACATTTATACATTTTTAGATATGAAAATAGTAGCAATTCCATGCAGTAAATGTAAGCTATGGTAATCAATGGATGCTAGAAGGTTTATGCATCAAAATGCTCATCCAATGCTTACTCATTCAATATCTCTAGACTAGTTTCTAGTTTGTACTTTTTATCAGTGAGTAGCCTTGGATCTGAGAGCACTGCACTCAGATCTTTGGATATGTTGTAATTCTCCAACTATGGCTTGCACTGGATAGCTTTACTGTATGTGGAGCTACTACTTTAATAGCTTGTATAAGCATAAAAAAGGGTGACCATGCGATGTTTCAATGATTTTTGTAGAATAGGATACGCATCAATGTTTTTCTTTAAAGCTAATAAGCTTTTTTCATTTATAATGGTTCAAAAACTTTTAGATATCATTCTATCTGAAATTACATATTTCCAAAGTCACTTTTATTTATTTGTTTCAGCTCACCTAGTCCATTTTCAATTAAGTATTTGAATTTTTGTAATAGTGTCAGTAATGTTAATTGGATTTGAACTTTTTTTTTTTATTATTATTATTTCGAATATTTTTTTTGCCTTTCATCAAAATTATTTTAAATTGCAAAAGAATACATTTCTCAACATAACACAAAACAATTGAATTATTTTATTTTTTTATGCATAATGACTTTACATTTCATATTGTAATTTAAAATTAGGTTAAAACAATGTTTTTTTGTTGAGTGTATTAGTTTATTTCTTTTAATTAAAATATCAGCCTATAAAAAATTTTAATATTTTTTTCAGTCTCTTTTATTGTATCAACTGGACTAAAGAAACCATTTATCATCCTTTTAATTTTATATTCTTTCATTATAATATTCTTCTTTATAAATACAAATTTAACAAATCTATACGTGCTTTGCACACAGACAATGAAGTTTTAAATTTAATTGTATATTAAACTAAGTGCTTTCAGAAGATGCATACTCCTATATTCATAGCTAGGTGTGTAGTGAGAAAATATCTATAGAGCATATGATATGCAAATATATGTAAATTTGAGTGCATCATTTCATCCATTTTCTTTATATGAAGAAGCTTCTTTTCTGTTAATTGCTGCATGATCACTTGCTATGTAGCAAGCCTCTTTAACCTTGTGTTTTGCATCGTTTCTCTCCATACAAACAATATTTACTGCTGGTGGTTGAAAAATGTGGCCGGTGTTTTTCTTATGTTCAGCAAATACTGAATTACTCAGTGTCTTGGTTTTGGTTCTATTCTATAAGTATTTGTGCTGGGATAATAATAGGTGGTGTGACAATTATTATGGTGGCAGATGATTTTGTATACGATGTGAGGAGTCATTTTGGGTGTTATTCTGTCCTTAGTATTATTAATTAATCTATTGGTAGAGGGGGGGTGAATGAAAAGCAATTTCGAATTCATTGGAAAGTTTATTAATTATTTGTTTAGTTAATGAGTGGATGTATGGAATAAGGATGCATGGTTTGTTTACTTTCTGTTGTTGATAATTTAATAAATGTTTTTTTTAAGTTTTTGATTTACATTTTAGTGCAAATTTTATTCCAAAATTTGAAATATTTACACAGATTGATTGAGAATTTTTACTACACTATTTTATAATCCTGAACTGCTAAATGTGATAAATAAATTATCAAATAATATTAATGTGCAGACTCACTGAAGTTGAAATTAAAATGAAAGCTCTTAAAAATTGTTTCTTTAAAGTCTGTACATTTTTACTCAATTTCTTGAGAAATGAGAGAGTTAGTAACCTTGTGGAAAAAATTATGGAATTCTGAGTTAAATATTAATAAGTATATAATATGTATTCTATAGATTTTTTTTTTAAAAAAAAAAATATTCATGATCTGATAAATAATTTGAAATCTGTGTTGAATTTTGATTGTGAATTTTATTAAACATGATTCACAAAATTTCTTCGAATGTTATTACAAATGCACTAAAATTAATTCACTATTATTAAGCTCTCTGTATTTATGTTAAACATAAATTTACTCATTAAGACTTGATTTAATGTATAAAAAATTTTATGCATTATTATTGATAGTAGAACAATTAATAATGTAGAATAATATCATCTTAATGCTTAATAAATAAAATTAAAACACTATAATAAGTTAGAGATTTTTTAATTAAATCAATAAATGAGTAGTCCAATCTTATTTTATTAACACATATTGAAATAAATTAATTAAATATGTTTATGTATTAATATAAAAACTTTATTTTTAATTTATAGCTTTCAAATTCAGATGATGATGATGTTGCCAGTATTAGTGATCTGACGTCATTTAAAAAGAATCTTAATTGTACATTGCCAGAAGATTGGAGACAACCAGGAATGTATTTCTTTCAATATCGACATGTGACCTGTCCATCCCTGATTGCTGTCATAATGTGTGTTCCTGTATCTAAGCTGCTGACTATTCATGGTAAGATATTAGTATTTGTGGGTGTGTATATATATGTCAGTATTTTAGATTTGCATAACCTTGATTTCTGAATGCTTAAAAATATATAGTTTTCACTAAAAGAAAATTTAAAAAGTAAAATTATCTATATTTACTCTATTATTTTTTTTATTTCTCAATGTGTTCTTTGTATCACATATTCCAAATCTGATTGATTGTTTAGTTATTTTTATATTTACTCCAATTAACTTCACCTTATTTTTATCTGCAATAATAATGATTTTGCTTTTGAAAAATGAGCCATATTGTTATTGAAATAACTCTTAATTCATGATACTCGCACATATTTTTGACTTTGAGCCTCTACTTTTTTTCTTTTTTTTTAAAAGCTTTTTTAACTCTCTGCATCTTCTGTCGCACTTTTTTGATCAGTCTTTTTTTATTATTACAGAAGCGCTTTTTTCCCCCAATTTTTTTACAGTATAGTGAATGTTGTTATCAATATGAGTTGGTAAACTACAGGATATAAAATAACTTTTATTGCAATATCACTAATTAATAATTTAATTTCGATACTATTTGAGCTCTGCTCCCCCCCCCCCACTTTTTATTAGTCTTTTTATTATTATTATTACAAATGCCTTCATTTTTTCAAACTGTTTCTACTACAATGAAAGTTGTTGAATATTAGATTATTGATAAAATTTTCATTATCTAAATTTATGTTACACTTTGATTACTAATATGACTTGGTAAACTACAGTATATAAAATAACTTTTGTTGTAATATTATCAATTTATTTTTCTACACTATTTAACATTAAAGTAAGAACATTTTTGTGACTAACAAGAATTTAGGTTCTTTCACCCATCATCATTAAATACAAACAAAGCATTTCGATCCAAAAATTATATACTTTTAAAAATCTAATACTATTTATGGATAATCATATTTATATAAAGAAGTGATTATATATATATATATAGCTTTTGATGTTTATTTGTCCACAAAGAATTGCATAAGTAGAATTCTGTATGTTTAAATGAACATAAGTTAGTTCATTAAAGTATTGTATTAAATGTCAATGTGTATGTGAGTAAACAAATTATTATTTAATTTAATAATTTGTTTTGTGTTTGAGAATAGTATATGTGTTTTTATAAAAGTAAAAAAATTAATGTAAATTATTTTTCTTAAAATAATAATAATAATTTTGTAAAAAGAGAAAGAAAGAATTTTGTTCAAATTCTCTCTAATTTTATTTATTGATTAATATTTTTTTTAAAAAAAAAAAAAAGGAGCATGTTTTCTATATTTAAAGAAAGTTGTAAATTAAATTGGATATAATGAAAGGAATGAAAAAAATTTAACTTGATACCAAATAAATGATTATAGAAAAAAATTTTGTGGGTAAAATTGTCACCAGTCTTCTGATCGGATAAAGATGACTAAGGTATTAAGGAAAGAGCAGTGCGTATATGTCTAGAAATATATATATATAGCCTTGACAGTAGCTTGAGATTGTTGATTATTATCTATATTGGGATTGTCTAAGTGTTAACTGGTTTTTATTGATAAACCCATTTAGCCTTGAGCATTATTACACTTATTACTTAAGTAATACTGTGGGTGCAATTTGAAAATTATAATTGCAGTTTGTAACGTTATAAATGACTATGTATTGGTTTGCATGCAGAACAGGTTATATTTATCTGTTTAAGAGATTTATTGAAACTAAATCTCTATGGTCAAGTTGCAATCTTTAGCATTTTTATAAATATATTGGGCAATTAATAAAGGTAGGATTCCACCTTTATTGCTAAAAGGAGGTTGCCTTGACAACAGCTTGAGATTGTTGATTGTTATCTATATTGGGATTGTCTAAGTGTTCACTGTTTTCTAACGATTATATATATATATATTATTGCACTCAAATATGTTAGCAATATAATTCCAAAAAGAAATATTTTTTTATTAAGTATTAATTTAAACCAGAGAAATATATATTGTGCCGGACGAAAGATTTTAGTTTCGTATATCCTGACCACCGGGTGCCACTAGTCCAAAAATCAGAAGTAGACATTTATTTTAAGGGTGGGCAGGATATACAAACATGAATGTGCCGGACTAAACCCAGGGAGAGCAAAAGCTATTGAATGTGGTTCAGTCAATTGAGAAAACACTGAAACAAATGTCAGCCAAAATACTATTAAGAACTTTTTAAATTTATTAAACATAATAACAAAATAAACATGAAACTTGATCTACATTTACTTAGCAGATCTTAACATTGAGTGTATGTGAGCAGTACTACGTTAAATACCCAGGCAGACAAGTTCATTTCTTATCTATAACACAATAATGGCTTATATCTTCTTGCTAGTGGTTCACCCAACCAATTCCCTTTTTCCTATAGAGATTTAGTAAGATGGATGTTTGTGGAGAATAACGGGACAGAGCAGAAGAGCTTTTCTTAGTCCGGAAAAAAAATGTTGGAACCAAGAATGTCATAATTCTGCAAAATGCTGAGCCTAGGTTAGTCTCACACAAGAAAGAAACATTATGAATTATATAATCTGAATTATAGCAAATAAATCTCTACAAAAAAATAAATAAATCATATATCCTATAAATCGATAGCCAAAGCCAAGTTTGATTTAGTTTAATGCCGAAGCAAACAAACAAATAAAAATAAAAGAAAACTACTAAGGTCGGTCTGAGCATTTAACAAGGGTTAATCATAAAACTGAGAAATTATTAAGCATATAAAATATCACTCATCCTACACTCTCAAACAAGTAACATTTTAAGATTGAAAATCTTGCTACTAAGATTGTAATGTAAAATAAACAAAAATACATTAATATTTAAATTGATAAATTACACATCATAAATATAATTTCTTTTTAAGATTAAGCTGAGATTTGCGAGAGACTTAATTAGAGATTTAGCCCTGATTTTGATATGGAAAGGTAAGTTACCTCAAGATAATATTAATTTCTGCTGTTCACACAAAGTTCGGATTATAGAGTCCTCTACAATGGCTGTCAGTTACTACAGGTTCAGAAGTCTGGAGGCATTATCAGGATCCACTCTGAACTTGACAGTTAGGTCATGATTGAAGTCACAATTTGGAGCTCTGAAGGTTCATCTTTGAAAAGGCTTAGCCCATCATGTTGTGGAGATTCTTCATGGTGTATATTACAGGCATGGCGTCTGAATGACAGCTATTATTGTGGCAAAAGAGTTATTGTCAGTCAACGGAAATTCAACTTGGTGATTCCTGTGGCACCACTATCAAAAAAAAATTAGTCACTTTAACAATGCAACAGTTCAATAACAGCAAAAATCTGGATCGATCCTCAATAACAAGAAGCTGAGTAAGCTGAGCAATAAAAAAACTGAATGACCAGAATAGTCTCTTTGAATCCTTCTCCTTAATAAAAAATACCCAGCTATTTATGTCCTTTGTTATCTCCCGCGCAATCTTTTTTTACAACTTTCAACCAAGGTAAATCTCTATCTCCTGCTCAATCTTAATTAGAAAAATAATATCTTACAGGGCTTTATCTTACAAAAATGATTATTATTATTTTATATAAAAAAAAATACAAAACTAAATCTCAGCTTTAAAAATACATCAACATTAATTTTTTTTTAGTTTAAATAAAATACTTTTATAAGAGCACTAATTAAACTTTGTTTGCTTTTAATTATTTTAAAAGAAACAAGCATCATAAAAAAAAATATTTTGTATTAAAATCAACTGAGAATTAAAAATATAAGATTTCAAGATAAATAAGTATGTGTGTTATTGCACATATAAAACTTGGTTTTTCCTTTTTTCTAATTTACATGATAGAACCCTTGAATCGGATAAAGTATCCAGTTCAATATATATATATATATATATAAGCTGTAATAAATTAGGCTAGAATTTAAAATTTAAACTCTTTATATTCAGTAAGTATAAATTTATTGTAGTACAAAATAAATTTCAGCAAGTTAAAAACAAAATAGTACAATAGGAAAAATTGTGAGAGGCATAAAAAATAAGCTTCTGAGTTGAATTGCTTATTATTTCAAAATATTATTCTGGCTTGATATCCTGACTTTATATGGAAGAGGCATTCAGGAAACCATCACAGATCTCTTTGTGTTGTAAATATGGTTTGTTAGGTATATGAATATACGCCATTTATTAAATGATTTACATAATAAGTTTTTCTCGTATTTCTGGCTTGTGTTCTTGAATTGAGAGTTCCTTGTGCAGTCATTATTACATCTGATTGGCTGTCACATAAGCATTTTTAAGGTACATCAGTCAAAAGTTTCGGCCTTTCATGTTATTATAATAAGTTTTTATTGATTTGTAACCAATATTTAAAATTTTTTTTAGATTTTTTGGAATAAATTAATGTTATTGGAAATAAGATTTTTCTTTTATAGTATAGCACTAAACTTTCATTTATTATTATAATTAATATGCTATAAATCAATATATAATTTTAATAAGTGGATTAGCTTTATCTGAGTAATAATAAATAGTACATGCAATAATTGAAGTAGAGAAGACAAATATGAATAATAACAATCGAGGATTTGAATTCAATTCCTTTTTTTTTAAATTCCGATATTTTTTTTCAAGTATATAAATATATCCAACCTTTTAAAATAACAGATACTTGGTTGCTGCAAAATCTGCATATCACTGGCTTTATTTTTTTATATTCGTAATAATATATGAAGAGAATTCTTTCATTGACAAAATTTAATTACGATATGCTAGCTTTTTTCCAAGTCAATAATAAGTTGAAATTTCAATTGCTTAATACTACATCGAAGTTGAATTAATCAATCTTGTGAAATTCATTGATCAGAAATACAACATCCATATATACATCATGAGGTTTGTATTCATCACAAATCAAATGCATAGATGAAATCCCAGATTTTAACAACAAAATATTTTATAGCTTACTTGCAATACAATGAATTTTGATGTTTTTTTTAATATAATACATTTTGCCATTTCTGCTGGAATTTTTTCTAAAAATTGCTCCATATTGAATGGTAAGACAGTTAAATTTTTATTCCTACATGGTTTTAGAAATTAATCAGTTTTAAAAACAAAATTGATAATTTTTAAAGACAAATTTAAAAGCATCTATTCTAGATAATGATGAGAGTTATAAGACTTAAGAGTTGAAGTGTTTCAGTTCTATTTATAACATATCTTTGCTGACATCTATGTTGTTAAGGCAACTCTTCAATCTTACTCAAAGATAACTCTTTGATGTAAGAAAATTGTTTTTTTATAGCTGATAAAACTGAAGACTTTTAAAAAACATTTGATACGAAAAAATTCCTGTTTTACAATTTCAATATTATTTTTCATTTTCAATCAAAAATAAAGAATTCACATTACATTTTCTATATTTTATAATGAATAAATATATATATATATACCAATAAACATATATGAAAAATCAAATATTTAATTTTGTAATAAGTAAGTTGTTATTGTGAATGTAATAACAAAATGGATACATAACAAGTGATAATAATGATTTTATTTAAGTGATTTATTTTATGATTCACCTAATTATTTTCCAGTATCTATTTATCTATTCACTTATTTATATTTTCATTATCATTGATTACATCCAATTTATGATTTGACACTAGTATTAATAATAATTAATGATATTATTTTAAAATATTAGATTTCCTTGGTTATCTAGTTAACATTTATACTTCAATACCTTCATTATCCATAGATCAAGTGAAATTAAATTACACATTGGTTCAAATGATAAAATCCAACAGATTATGAACAACTATGGTTTTTTTTCAAATGTTCCCTCTCAACAACTGCAGCTGGGAGCAGGGGGGCATTGCAATTCTTATTAACTCTAAAAAGAAGTCTCATTCATGCTCCAGGATACTACAAGTTGGCACCAACTGCATTATTATCAATCTCAAATATTGTAAATCTCAAATCAACTTAATCTATATGAAGAATGATCAAAACATAATCCACAAAGTTATCAGTAAAATTAATTATGTACTTGCCACAAACCCATACCCAGTCCTAATTATGGGTGATTTCAATTTAGATATAGTGCATTTAATAAGAAATACATTCACTTAATCAATCATAGTCTTGTGTGGAAGTTTTTTCCCTCAGAATGCCTTCTGCTTTTATATCAAAAGGACCACATTGTTAATAGACTTGATTTATTACTCATCCATCTAGCATTTTAAAATTAAAGCAGTGTTCTGGCCCATGGTCTTTTCAGACCATTTAGCCCTAGTGGTCTCTCTAGATTGAAATCAGAACCAAGCAGCCATGGAAAGTAACACCAAGACCATGAGGATGCTGATGAGACACTCATCACCAGAACGAGTATTCTCTGAGGTCTAAATATATTTTTGAAAAGTAAACATTTGGAACTGCCTATCAAGGAGGCTTGGTTCTCTTTTATCGGTGTCCTACAATCAATAATTAATGATGCTGCTTACAGAAACAAAGACCCAATTTGGCTATTAGCCGACCTCAACAACATCGATGAAAAACTTCACAATATTCCCCTTGAACACCAAAATGTTGATCTCACCTAGGTCTCAAGTGTCAATACAAGGATAGGCAGAGATCCTTGCTGAGTACATCTCAATCAAAAGGGAAAAAAGATTTCTATATTCCAAAACATTAGTCTCAATCCATTTTGTCTTAAAATAAACTTAAGTCAAATTATCTTTTGTCTTTTTAATTAGTTCTCAATAATAACTCTTCTCTCCTTTACCTTTTCCATGTTAATTCTGGAGTTGATTTTCTGATTTATTTTCTTTCTTTTTTTGATATTCATATCATAAAAAACTTCCTTTGTCCCTTTTTCAAATACATATATAAAAAACTTCCTTTGTCCCTTTTTCAAATACATATATATTATATGATGGAAATAGTCCAATATAAAAATACAACTAGAACATCATCATCACAAACCTTCAGGAAAACATTTAGTAAGTATATTTAAAATTAGTACAATTTTGAAAAGTAGTCTTTTACAACATGTGCTGGAAAGTATCAAATTAATATTCGATTCTTTTATAAAATATATTTTCTTTCTTTTTAAAAAAAAAAAATAATTAGCCTACAATAATAAAATA
This sequence comes from Epiperipatus broadwayi, assembly GCA_028023455.1. NCBI lineage: Eukaryota > Metazoa > Onychophora > Udeonychophora > Euonychophora > Peripatidae > Epiperipatus > Epiperipatus broadwayi. The sequence continues at coordinate 19,163,119 of JAQFVV010000007.1, read as the reverse complement.
TTTATTTGATTATATATAATACAGTTTTGTTGAAAAGGTATTAGCTTATAGTTTATCAAAACAAAATTATTGTTTATATTAATTAACTAAAGTATGATATTTTAATGACATTTTAATCCGATTTTTTTTTAATTAGAAAGCATTTAGCTAGTCAAAAGAATGAGACATTCTTATTATGTCTTTAACAATATATGTTGTGAACTTCATATTAAGAAGAAATTCAGTACATTCATTTCAAGTTATCACATTTAGTGTATTTGTAGAAAATATAGAAATAAAACAAACTAACTCCTTCTTTTTAAAACTTGATTTATTATGACTATAATCATGAAAAAAGAATCCGACGTTTCGACTATTTTTTATAGTTTTTTTCAAGGCACACTAAAATAAAATGTTTATACACAATAAATATCACATATTCCAAAAAAAATTAAAAAAAATTAAATTAATTAAAAATTACAAAATATAAAATATATTCATAACCAAAATTTTCTTTTTTTTACCTTATCTCACTCCCCTTACCTATTACAATCACAACTTAAACACAATTAATTCCTTTTTTAAAATTCTATATATATCAAATAAAAACTTTTTAATTAAAAACCTATTATTTTCTTTTATCTTTTTCTATTAACATCCTGTTCCGAATTTGATGTCAGAGAGGCAAGTGAATGGCCCCTGTACGTCCAACAAATTGAAAAACTGTTAATAATTAACAGAGTAAAAGATGATAAAAGCAAAACAGTGACCTTATTGTGTTTCGCTGGAAAAGGAGTAATCCAGATCACAAATAGGCTCTGTGAACCTAAAACCCTGGAAGAATTAACATTGCAACAGGTCAAAGATCATTTGACCGACTATTTTAATTCTCATAAGTCTAGACACATTGCCAGACTCCACTTTAGAAATCACCACCAAAGCAAGAACGAGCGGACACAAGATTATGATACTGCCCTGCGGGAACTCGTAAAAAACTGCATCTACAATTCATACCTGGAGGAAGCCCTGCTCGAACAACTTTTATGTGGAATGAGCAGTGACAGTCTGAGACAGCAGTTATTGGCAGGCACGGATATTAACTATAAAGTAGCTATCAAACATAGTATAGCTCACAAACTTGTGTTGCAGCAATCAAAGGAATTTGCGGCCATGAAAATAGCAGACAACAATCGTTATGAAGTCCACAAAGTAGACAAACCAGATAGAAGGGTGCCTGATCAAAGTGGAACAACGTCGAATTAAGTGTTTTTGCTGCGGAAAACTAGGTCACATGGCATGTGACTGTTTTTATAAAAACCAATGCTGTAAACACTGCAATAAATTTGGCCACCGGGAAAAAATGTGCAGAAATAAAAAATTTGATAATTATACAAAGAATAACAGCCAAGAGAGCATTACGAGAAAACATAAACAGGAGGAATTTTCGGCAATTAATAATGTGTCTTTAGACCAATCACAGAAATTTGAAATAACTGTCAAAATTTATGGAAAACCCCTATCGATGGAAATTGACAGCGGTAGTGGGGTGTCTTTATTTTCCATTAAAGATTGGAAAACCATTGTGGCAGATATGAGACAGCCACCTAGACTGATGCATACAAATCTGAAGGCTCGAGACGTCAATGGTAACGCTATAAAAATTAAAGGAGTAATTCAGGCTCCAATTACTTCAAACAATGTGAAAAAAATAGTTACATTGCCATTATATATAGTACACGCCCCTATAAATCCTCTTATTGGCCATGATTGGTTTCAGCAACTGGGAATAAAAATTGCTTGGGTCAAAAATATTAACATTGAAAAAAACATCAGACAGCGTTTTTCTAAACTTTTCGATGGAGAACCAGGAATGATAAAAACAAAACCAGTTTCATTAGAATTATTGCCCAAAGCAGTGCCTATAATTTGTAGACCACGAAAGATTCCTTACACTCAGAAAGAAAAAATAGCGGAGCAAATAAAGCAATTGGTTAAAGATGGCATGCTTGAAGCAACAGAAGAAGCCGAGTGGAAGCTTCCCCCCTGGTTGTAATAACAACCAAATGGACAAATACGTTTGTGCAGCGATTACCATGTATCAGTCAATAAAGCACTAAACAAACACGCAAACCCTGTTCCTAACTCAAGAGAAATCATAGCGTCGCTCCAAAAGTCTTAATATTTTTCAAAATTAGACCTCAACTCAGCCTTCCACCAAATCCCAGTGACCATCAAAGCTGCGAACATTCTAACACTTACTACACACATAGGTTTATTTAGATGCAAACATCTACCATTCAGAATAGCTTCAGCACCAAGTATATTCCAAGCAAAAGTGGAGACTCTTCTAAATGGACTCGAAGGTGTCATCCCCCCCCCCCCAACCCTAATTTGACGATATATTGGTCACTGCTAATTTAGAAAATGAATTGAGCACTCATATCTCAAAAGTTTGCCAAAGACTGGAGGAATTTGGAGCAAAATTAAATGCAAAAAAATGTATTTGGAAGGCTACTGAAATAAAATTCCTGGGTCACATAGTGTCAAACTCAGGAATAAGCTTTTCCCCTGAAAATATCAAAGCAGTATCTGACACCAGAAGACCGAATAACGTAAAACAACTACAGGCCTTTTTGGGCCTGGTGAACTATTTTGAAAACTTCCTGAATGGCAAAGCACACATAGTGATGCCGCTGTACGATTTATTAAAAAAAAAACAGAAATGGAATTGGGAATCAGCACAAGAGCAAGCATTTCTCCACATCAAATCCCTTCTCACATCAAATAAACTACTGGTCCTTTATGACAGTGAGCGTGAGGTAACCGTGACAACTGATGCATCAGAAAATGGCATGGGGGCAGTGATATGCCATCCATCCCACTCCGGAGAATGTCCTATAGCATATGCATCATGCACCTTGTCCAAGGCGGAAAAGAACTACAGCCAGCTAGACAAGGAAGTCCTCACCATAGTGTTCGGAATTCGTAAATTCCACCAATATCTATATGGACGTCCTTTCCAATTAATAACCGACCATAAGCCACTCTTGGGAATTCTAGGCACGAAACAGATGCCTGAACATTTAAGCCCTCATATGTTGAGATGGTTTAACATACTCGCAGGTTACAATTATAACCTCGAATACAAAAAAGGCATGAAAATCGGTCATGCCAAAGCATTATCGCGAATGCCAGATCAGCTCGAGAAAGAAGTAAACGATGTAGAAATTAACTATATTGACACACTAAACAGCCAGACACTTAACAGCACAAAGGTAGCCACACGGACCAGAGAAGACGCTGGCTACAGATGGATCATAAAAAAAATCAGCTAAGGTTGGCCAAAACAAAGACCATCTTTCTTGCACATAGAACTATGGAAAGCTCAAGAACAACTGTTTATTTGCAAAGACTGTATACTCCGAAGCAATCAAGTACTAATCCCCATAAGCAGCAGATCGCAAATACTTAATTTATTGCACGAAGGTCATCCGGGCATTGTAAGGGTGAAAGCGTTAGCTCGTAGTTATATCTGGTGGCTGAACATTAACAGTGACATAGAGCAATGCATAAAAAACTGCACAAACTGCCAGTCATGTGCAAATGCACCCTCAGCCAAATTTGAGTCCTGGCAAGAAGCAGACAAGCCATGGCAGAGAATTCATATAGATCACTGCGGTCCTATTCAAGGACAATTATTTCTAGTAGCAGTGGGTGCCTATTCAGGATGGGCTGAATATAAAATAGTTAAAAACACAGGTTCGGATGAAGCCATCGACAAACTGTTGGAAATGTTCGCATACCACGGTCTCCCAGAAACCCTAGTATCTGACAACGGCACAGGATTTACATCAGAAAAGTTTGCTTACTCAATGCATGAATTGGGGAATTAACCACATATTTACTCCACCTTACCACCCCCAATCAAATGGACTGGCTGAAAAAACTGTATAGAATTTAAAATCCACCATCAATAAAATGGGAAAACAAAGTCTGCGCGAAGCGGTCTTTAATGCGCTTCTTTATCAACACTCTACGCCTACAGCTAAGTCGGGTAAATCACCCGCAGAGAAATATCTAGGTCGTAGACTGCGAACAAAGCTTGACAAAATTATACCAATGAAGGACACCGAAGTACCTTCAGGCAGAAACTATAAATTCTCACCACAAGACTGCGTATGGGTTAGAAATAATCAGGATAGATTCTGGATTAAAGTGGAAATTGTGCGACATTTAAGTAAGCAAGTGGTTGCTGTACGAATGGAGAACGGAAGAAAGTTACACAAACACATAAATCAATTGCGTAAAGACGAAAGTATACAACAAACGCCGCAGCCATTTCCGAGAAAAGATGACACTCCAGATGCAGAATTGGACATCCCCCAACATTCTAAGAGGGAAAGTAACATTCCTTCCTACCTCAGTGATTACGTGCTAAGTTCCGAGAAAAAAAAATCAACAAACTAAAACGCTATCTCTGAACTTGGGGGAAGTATGCTAAATGTGTGTGTATATGCGTGTATATACAAAATACGTTTAACTAGTAATAAAAATAAATGTAAAACTAACTGATTGCTAATATTGTATTGTAAATAATTAAATGATATATTAATGCTAGACTAAAAGTAATTTATCAAGAAGGATTAGATAATGTAAACAAAGCTAAAGGCATGGCATCTAATCAGGGATCGTATAGGAACTAGAGAGATGACCACCACGTGGACAGCAGATGGCCAATGAAGGGAGGCTACTCCAAAATCAAGGCGTGACAAGTAATGGATCTAATATTGAACTGAGAGAGGACACTTGCTAAGTGAATTTCTTGAAAGGTAGATGTGCCATTTTCTCGGGTGCTCCAGTCACCTCCTTTGCTTCACCTAGCCTTGTGGAGAGGTTTGCCTCCAGATGTGCCAAAGTAAACCTAGGGAACTATAACAGGTCATATCGATCTCTTTATTATTTTACTCTGCCTGCGGGGCCCCTTATTTATATATAATAATAGCGTGTGTATATTAGTCATACTTTGTATATATTAATAGTGATTAACTCATCTATAATCCTGTAAATAAAGCTTCATTATTTAAACCTACTTGCCAGGCTGCCTCATTAATTATTTTATATTGTGTTATTGATAGTTGCAATCCAGCGAGCAATAGAGTGCTGCTGGACACTGAAATATTTTACATCTAATTTTTTTTAGTGCAAAAATTAGTTTTTAAATGTTTATTTTTTATTGACATTAAAAAAAGTGTTATGTAATATGATCTCCAAAATCAAGTTTTTTTTTAAATTTTTCTTATTTTTTTTTTTTTTTTTTTTTTTTTTTTTTTTTTTATTAATATTATAAATTATTATTTATTTTTTTTTTAATTTAAAAAAAAAAAAAAATAAAATTTATCATTTAATTATAATATTATTTTTTTTTTTTTTTTTTCTTCCTCTTCCCCCCCTAGTTCTCATTCTTCTTTTTATTTTTATTTTTTTTTTTTTTTTTTTTTTTTTTTTATTTTATTATATTTAATTTTTTATTATTTTATTTTTATATATATTAAAAAAAATCAAAAAAATAATAAATTGAAATTAGTATAAAATATTTGAATATATTTAAAAGTTATAAAACCAAAAAATAAAAAAAACAAAAAAACCCCCACAAATCCAAAAAAAAAAAAAAAAAAAAAAATTAAAATAAAAAGAAAAAAAAAAGAAAAAAAAAAATAAAAAATAAAAAAAATAATATTATAAAGAATTTTTGAAGAGTTCCTATTACCTTAAATTAAAAAAATTAGAAATATAAATTTTAATGATCATATAAAAATCTGAAAGATTTATTATTTATCAAATGATCATTTGATCAGGAAATTAAATGATGTTTGAAGCAGCAAAGTAGTAGGAAAAGCACAGCAATTCTATATCTTAACATATCCATTTTTTTAATATTATTTTTTTTTTGCCAAATTTTCTTAGCAAAAAGTGATGCAGGAATTTCTAACTCTTAAGCTAAACTAGTCAAGCGTTGGTGGTCGAAAGGTCAGAACAGCTGCCTTACAAGTAGTTGTCTCAGGTTAACAAATTCGCTTCCCAGCTGATGCTATGACATATGAGAAAAAAAACTCTTAAGCTGAACTATTAATAAAGTAAAAATGCTCTTGCAAAACCGATAGAGAGCTTGACAAGATAAGTTCTAACTGTTTTTTTTTTGCTTCACAGCTCAAAGTTGTCTTAACTTAGTAAATTAGGAAATTATATCAGAATGTATAAAGTGAAGTTTCAATTTGTCATTTTTCAAGAGTTCAGGGAAAATAAATGATAGAAATACAAAACCATATCTATTAAAAATTAAAAAAATTATTTAATAATTATCCAGTGAAATACTGTAGAATTCAGAAATTATAATTTAAAACTATCCATAGTTATTGTTTTTAAAATGTGCAGGTGTTTATATGTAAATTATATATAATTTTAATATTACAATCAATGGGTTTAAAAAGTTTTAACTTAATATTTTCTCTAATTGTTAGATAGGATTACTTTTTGTAATAAATAATTTTATATAATCATTAATTTTGTAAAAATAAATTTATTTAACTGTTTTGATTTTATAAATAAACAAAATACTGAGATTGATATTTATTTACTTTGGACAGATTTTACTCTTGATTGATTCCTGAAAATGTGATGAAATTTAAATTATAAGACTTTATGCCCCTCCCCTCCCCTCCCTTAATGCTTTCTTTTATTGTCACATTTCAATAACTATTAGAATTCAAATTATCAATTTTAATTATATTTGAGGCAGTATAGTAGTAAAAAAAACTTTTCATATCTATGCAATGTCATCTTGTAGACTATAATATATTTTCTAAACATATTTTCAAAATTACAATACACTAGTTTTTTTTATTTTTTATTATGAAGTTTTTTCCAAAAATTATATTTTTTTAGAAGACCCCCTTTTTTACATAGCAAGGAAAACAATATGAATAATTTGGGTACAAGATTTTTAGAATAAAATGGTAGATGTAATATCAAAAACAGGTTTATTCAACTATGTTTACAATAAAAGAAAAAAAATTATAAAATAACATTAAATTTGGCAATACATTTATAAACCATTAAATTACTTAATGTTCAATATTAATAAGATTCCATGTGGAATTTATTATAAAGTGAGGAGCTAACTTCAAATCTCTTTCTTTGATATCTTTTAATTTTTGTAAAAAAATTAATTTTGGATAAGGCATAACTGACTTGAAGATTAGGAAGCATCTGACGAACCATAGACAGAAAGTGATGAAAGTTGCGCTTCTTATGTTCTCATGTATGTGCAATTTTAATCTTATTTTTATGTTATATCAATTAAATATAAGTAGAAAACTAAAATTGTCATTATGTTATTAATTTCATTTTTAAGTATTAATTTGTAAAAGAAATCATTCAAATAATAATATTTACAATATATTTATTTGGGCCAATCAAAGATCAAAATTTGAGTCTCATATATATGCAGAGGAATGTGATATTACATTAATGAAGTTTTATAGATGATAGTATTGTCGTTCTTTTGTAGATTTTATTGATGGCTGGAAGGTTGAATGGGCAGATGTTATATGAAATAGTAAATAAATTTAAAGTTGTTATATTTTATTTTGGTTAAAGAGCGTATATTATTTTTACTATAATAATAATAATAAGAAGAAGAAGATATGGAAAACAGTAATGTTAAAATGTCAAAATCTGAAATTGTTATTGTAGAACTGTTGAAAAAAATGATGCAAGAAATAGATAATTGGCATGAAGTTTAAATTAGGAAAAATAAAATTTTCATAGAAGAAATGAACATATTGAATAATCAAAATAAAGAATTTAAAGAAGCAAAAATAGAAAATTATAAAGTCATAACAAATGCCTGTAGAAATAGTAACTAAAGTTGAAAAGTTTGAAAAGATAGAGATAAATTGTTCTGAGAATGTAGTAGAAATAAAGTATACCCCCCCCCCCCCCCCCCCCCCCCCCCCCCCCCCCCCCCCCCCCCCCCCCCCCCCCCTTAAATGAATAGAAAAGCTTAGATATGAAGCTTTCAAATGTTGAGGAGTTACAACAAAGTAAAAGGGTAAATGAATAAAGATATTGAGAGAATTATAAATGAAGTGTGGTTGAAAAAATAAAATTAGTTCTGAAGGAGTTAAAAATTTGGAGAGTAATAAATCCGTAACATAAGGATATAAAAACATAGAGTAAAGGAAAGATGAAAAATAATTATTGAAGTATCATGGCTATAATAATAAAGAAAAAAGGGAATGTGTTCTATAAGGAATGAATGAAGCAATCCTCCCAAGGCAATGTTTATAATAATATAGCAAAGGAAAAAGGTAATAAACTCATCAAAGAACACTTTTGTATCTCTGTTAGTAGTAAAATTTTCTAACTGCCCACCGGTTCCACAGTAATGGTGATTTATAAAGCAGGAAAGTAACTTTATAAAATTTGTAAAATGGAGTTACAGCAATCTAAAGCATATAATAATAATTACTTACCAAATACTTTATGTTGGACTTTCGCTAAGTTTGGCAGAATAAATCTTTATAAAACACCTTACTGTAGTTAAATCTATCTTTTTATTTATACTTTGTATATATAGAAGCATGTAGTCTGATAAAATTACATTTAATTAATTAAATTATTAATGAGATTCCTGAGACTGATGTTGTGAAACTAAATTCTGGATATCTGGCTCAATTTTTGTAAGAAACAAACAAAGGTCTCCTCTTTTGGAAATATTCAGGCGGTTTCTTTCTTTGGTCATAATATGATTAATGGCACTAAGGCCTTATTCCACAAGATATGAGTAGGGAAAGATATTAATAAACTGAATATCATTTCCCACATATTTGGATATAAGACAGGCATTTTTTATTTTGCCATGTTTTCATACACATCACTATCAAATTTATATTTACTTTCGTCATCATATCTAATTTCTAACAGTTCTTAGCAAGTTGTAGCAGCCTCTTCAATATTTTCAGTAAAAAGATTTTTCATCCAATCCTACACCTTCTTTTCAAAATATCTTCAAATCATTTTTCCATGTCCAATTTAAGTTTGTTGAGGTAGCTACCAAATCTGTCAATATCCTTTGGAGTTACATAATCTTTAATAGATGATAAGTCCGGAAACTAATGAAATTCTCTCTTCAATAGATTATAATGAAGTAGTTCAAGTTTGTCAATAAATAATGACACAATACATTGGCACCCTATAAGAGTTTTATTAGTTCCTTGAAACTGCAAATTGGCATCATTAAATCTCTTGAAAATATCTGCTAAATAAAAGGCATCATTCTTTACTGTTTTTAACTGTTGACATAGATTGGTCTCATAATTGCTTTCAAAAAATTGTATGAGGCTATCATATAATGCTACAAAATGAGACAAAGATGTGCCCTTTGACAGCCACCGAACTTCTGTGTGTAAAAGTAATGCATTAAAATCTTCATTATTGTCCTGGCAAAACTGTCAAAACATTCTATCATTTTTTGCATTGGATTTGATATTGTTTATGGCTCAAATTAGAAGTTTTCCTACAAGATATTGTCTATGCACCATACAATGAATACATAAAACATTTGGCACTTCTTCCTTCAAATAAGCAACAAATCCATGATAGCTGCCTACCATTGATGGTGCTCCATCAGTAGTAGCACATGTGATAATATTATTCAAAGGAATATTTTTTTGTAAAGTATGATTTCACAGTATTAAATATAGATAATCCTTTTGTATCTGTAATGAGATTTATTGTGAATAGCATTTCTTCTTGTAATGTCTTGTTTTCATCAAAATAACATACATATGCCATCAATAAAGCATTATTATCTTCAATGGTAGACTCATCCAGTTGTCTGGAAAATGAAGAGTTTTGGAGAATATTTATAAGTTTTTTTTAACATTAACTGCCTTTCCTTCAATTCATCGCTTTACTGTGCTATCGCTTAGGGGCAACATTTTTAAAATTTTAGGTATGTCTTGATGCATTACTATTGAGATAAATTCTTTTATAGAGGGTATTATTAAAGTTTCTGCAATATTATATCTTTTACCACTTTTTGCAATTAATTGTGAAATGCAATAAGAGGCAATTAATCCATCTTCGTTTGTCGCATGTTGTTTTTTAAATGATGCAACGATTGTTGAATGATTTTGAATTTTTTTTTATTTTCCTGAAAATATTCAATGGGCTTGTCTTTATCATTTGGATGTTTTGTAGCAAGGTGTTCTTGCAATAGACTTGGCTTCATTACCTCATTGGATAATGTTTTATGACACAATAAACACATTAGGTGTTGTTTATTTACAGCAGATTCTATGAAACCCATCTTTAGGTACTCTGGTAAATATGCAGGAGCATATTTCTTTTTTTGAAACATGGGTTCACAATATTTCATAATATTTTGTTTGAAGCTCACAAATCTAACTGCTTAATGACGAATGCAACCACAAACAAAAGAGCCTGCGTCGTAAATCATCATTTATGCATGCTTTTTGCACATAACGGATTGGGTTTGGGGGGAAGTGGAAGATGCATGAGCTATTCTGGGACAAGGTACTTTTGTTAGTTGTCACACTATAGCTCCATTTAGTTTTACTTACGAATCATGAACTAAATTTATGTGCATGAGATACTAATAGTATATTTTCAGAAATTTAAATTGTCATAGAGAATTTTATGAAAACCTAATATCTTTTTCACATTCTTTGTTCTTAATAACACACTTATATTCTCTGCATGCTTTTCCCCCTTTTTTACACTAGCTGCCATTTTTTTACTACTTTTATTCTTCTGAATATTCTCACTTAAAACTCTTTTTGCCACTTTTTCTATTTCATCACACCAGTCCTTATACCCACCCTCAACCAATTATTCCATGGTTTTTTCAACTTGTATTTTATACTCTTCCAACTTATTTTATCATTTACTCTTCATCCACATCTTTCACTATTGTTTCTACTTTTATTTCTATTCTCCATCACATTACTAACTATTTCTATTACAAAGAAGTTATGATTACTATTACGTACTCTCTTCATTATCAAACACCTTAATTTTCCGTACCTTATACATTACCTCTTTCTCTACAAATACATAATCTATTGTGTGGAATACATTATTTCTAGACCATGTGTATTGTCCCTCATAAATATTTGATAAATTTACATTGCTCAAATTCACTCTCACAAAATTTCTTCAAAAGTTGTCCATTCTTATTATCTACATCATCAATTTTTTCAATATGCCCATTCATATCCTCTATAACCATTATTCTCTTCTCCTTTTGTTTAAAACTGTATATCCTTAACTAGGAATTCATATATGCTACTGTTCCACTCCATTATAATTTGACTATCTCCAATAGCTATATAAACTGTAGCCACCATTCATTCTTGTCTCCCCACCCTTATTCTAAACCACAAATGTTTTTGATTTTTAACAGTAATTAAAAATTTTTTTGTTATAACACCTATACCACCACCCTTTTTTTCTTTTTGTTTTCTGTTTATACTCTGCCATACCAAATTTTCTTCTTTTCTTAGATGTGTTTCCTCTACTGCTAATACCTCAAGCTTTTCATTTTCAATTGCTTTGTTTAATTCCAGCCAGTTTTCTGGTCTCCTACCATCTTGCATATTCAAATATCCAATTTTAACAATTTCTTCTTTTCTAACTACTTTTTTATAAATTCTTTTGATTCTTTCTTCTCCATTATATTTATAATTACCTTGCTTACCATTAATTTTACAGACCTGTTCCTTCTCACATCTACACTCATATCTAAATCAATTACTTATTTTTTACATCCCGTTCATTCTTCATCTTTTTGATAATACTGCAATTTAGCCCCCTCCCCTTTAAGTTTCACAAATTATATTCTTTATAAATCAGTCTCCCTAAAACTTCACTACCTTGTTTTTCTAAGTGCAATCCGTCTTAACTATAAAACTTTCTTTTTCCAATAAACCAATCCCACACATACACAAACATAATATCATTTCTCTCACACAATTTTTTCAATCTTTCATTTATAGAACATGGCCTTTCTAACAAATACCGCTTGTCAAATCTTGCTAATAATCCAACTATCCCTACTCTTCCTTTAATTTTACTCAAATTCCTAATCAATGCTATGTACTCATCCATTATTCTCTCTGATGATTCTGATAAATTATTAGTCTCTACCATAATATACACATGTCTTCTACCTTGTTTTTTTACTTTATCTGTTATAGCCCTAATTTTAGCTCCAGGCAAACATACTCTTACATACCTGCTTCTATTTTCCCTTGCAATTATATCCCCATATTCTCTAATTAGTGAATCTCCTATCAATACTATCTCATAATCTACTTTCTCTTCTCCATCCATAACATTTCCTACCACCTTTTGGACCTCCTTATCTACTTCTTTCTTATTATTCCTACTCAATAATTCCTTTATCTGTTCACACTTTGCTTTAACGATTTTAATTTTGATTATACATCTTTCACTTCTTCCTCTATCTTACTTATTCTTTGGCTAACCATCTCCATTGCACTACTAATTTCTCCACCCATATCTTTCTGACTCCACTAAAACCATACTCTGTCCTGTCTTCCTCAACTACATTTTCCTCCCTTTCCCCTGACTTTTTCTTTAGTCT
>JAQFVV010000007.1:17456007-17821701 GCA_028023455.1 Epiperipatus broadwayi | reverse complement strand
CTTATTTTATTTTAGGAAATATAGAAAAATATCTACAAAAATTTATTCTGTGTTTATTTCTACTTTTCCTTTATTTTACGTATATATATATATATGCACATACACTATATTAGTGTGTGTTATATAACCCAACTGGTTACAATATATATATCAATAAATTGTAAAAATAAAATAGGACCAAAAACACAATTAATTAATATTTAAAAGAAAAAAAATGCTAATTTAAAAAAGAGTTGAAAAAATGGTTTATAGTAAACCATTTTAATAAGTTACAACAAGTCAGTTTAAAAAGTTGAATAAATTGATGACTTAATAGGATAAATTCAAAATTGAACATATAAAAATGATGAAGATATATGGATAAAAAGGTAGTAGGTCTATTGCTCTTCCTGATAACAGTTTTTGTGATCTTTCAACTCTTGATTTTAGTATTAAACCACCATTTCATATCAGAATTCAACAAATTGGACTTAATTTGGAAAAAATATATGTTCATAAATGAAACACATTCTAAAAAATCATATTTGAACTTTGAAAATATTGAAATAAAACAGTTCATTATGAGAACAAAGGAAATTTTCATCATATAATGGTTGACAGGGAAAGTTATTCCAGAAAATCAATGAAATTTTATTTGATTGAATTTTATTTTTAAAATGCAAATGAATAAATGTTAATCTCTGATAAATCTATCAAAATCTGCTTTAAAATATTGAAATTGTTTTATAATTTTTAGAATACCTCAAAAGATCATATCACAGTGTTGATAATGATATTCAATCATCAGTTTCACAAGATATGGTGATCACAATGATCATACTTTTCTTGGTTATCATTATGGTCAAATTTATTAATTCCTGTTTTTAAAAATAAAACATACAGAAATAAATAAAATCAAAGTGTAAATATGTATTCTTCTGATTTTAAAGAATCATTATATGATTATTATGTAAAAGTAATTATAAATATTTAATAAACTAAGCAGTTATTCCAAAACTTTTCTCAATATAATCTTACAAAAGTTGTGGAAACTAGATGACATAGAACTAAATTCATCAAAGATGTAGACACAAGACTAATATACTTTGACCTCACTATACTGACTATCATATTTTTTAAATTAAATAATCAATATTCAAAAATATTGACCCCCCCCCAGTGAGATATATGTAAAGTAACTGTCAGTCAAGTTAACTTACATTTAGTTTACATGTAGCTCACTAGGGCTTTCAGTACTTTTGCATTGTTTCATATATATCTGAGCTGGCAAAAGGTTATATTTATTTGAAAATATATGATTTTGTAGTTTTAAAATAAAAAAGTAACAAAATATCTCAATAAATAGCAGTACAAGAGTTATTTAAGTAAGTGCAATAACAGAAATTTTTCTAACCAAAAGTCCTAGTCTTGCTTTAAGAGAGTTAAAATTATGGTCTAATTTTTAGAATAACTCAAATTATCCTAATACAATATCTGCAGTGATGTATTAGATGGCATTTTCATAAGATATAGTGATCACTAATCAGAATGCCAGGATTCTAGAATTAATTACCTTCTATTTTTAAAAATAAACATATACATATAAAATAACAGTGTAATAATGTACACTTTTAATTTTTAATAATTATTTACACAATTATTGGTAAAAATAATTATTAACTTTAATAAACTTCACAAAAAATAAGTTTGTAGTTTTTCCAAAATTGATCTTGAAGTAATCTTGCAAAATACATTACAAAACTATGTCCATCAAACAGATGTTGTTGGAGTTTAAATAATTCAACTTTACTGCAATTCAATTATACTAGCTTTTAGATTTTTCTTGAACTAAAAAAATTAAAATGCAAAACTACATGACTTAATTAATTTAACAACAACAAACAAAATTAGTAAAATTTCTCAATAGATAACTGTACAAGCAAATTTTGAATTTAATACAATTACAGTACCTCTTTCTGCATTTCTCTGCATGGTGGCCTTCATGTTGATTAATAGAAGAGTTAATTAATAACTTGGAAACTCAAAAAAATTAACACTTTACATGTTGACATTTATATCATTCTTGCTGTTGACAATTTTTATAACTTTTATTCTATATTAGAATTCAATAAATTAAACTTGATTTGTTAGATATAGAAGTTTACAATTAAAAACATCCTAAAGAAATTATATTTGTCCTTTTGAAATATTGAATAAATAATAATAATATAAATACATAATGAAAATAATGGACCTTTTTTTCATTGGACAATGTAAAGGAAAGCCTGCTAAACCAATGAGTCCAAAAAATTAATGAATCTTTGTTGACTAAAATTTATTTTTAAACAGGAATAAACAAAAATGAAAACCTCATAATAATTTATCATTTTTAAAATATCTCAAAAGTTTCCACCATCATGTTGGTACAATCATTAGTAATAAGTTTCATAAGGAATGACAATTTTACCAGATGTAGTTTTATTATTAGCTTTACAGTTCAATATGTTAACTTCTATTTTTTAAAATAAAACATATACGTATAAAATTAAAGCATAATTATTTAAAATTTTATTTTTACATAATTATTACACAATTATTGTGTAAAAATAAGCATAAACTTTTAACAAACTAGGCAAAAAATATTTTTGTTTGCTATTCCAAAAATCTTCTACAAATAACTTGGGACCCTGAAAACTAAAATCATAGCAGTCATTCACATGGAGGTTGGATTAAATTACTTTGAAATTCCCAATGACTGAGAAATACTGACATCTTCAGATTTTTTCAAAACAATAAATCAATATATATTAGTTTGCATGAATTGTCATTTAAATAAAAGCTGACAAGATAAACCTACAGAAAGCCACATGAGGGCAAAAAAAGCTAATGTCAAACAATGCCATATAATTATTTAATTAACTGGCTTGGATTTCTAACAGATAATTATTAATTTACATGTATAATCTAGTTATCTATCATCTTTATTTGAAAGACTAAAGAAAGTTATCAAGTGTAAAAGATTTACCACAATTAAATTTAAAAAAAATTAACATGCAGTAAATCTTCATTATGTAGTATTTACTAATTAAATTAATAAAACTGATTCAGTTAACAAAAGTAAGTATTTTAGTATTATTCATTTTAAATGTTTATTTGATTTGATTATATTTAATATTTTTGAATGATAAATCAAATATATTTATTAATCATGGTATGTTTAGATATATATTGTATTTGTAAAATATGTTAAAACTGGTATTAAATAAAGAAATTTTAACCATTGTATACAGTGCTAAAATTAATTTAGCAATTTTTGTTTTGAAATAGCAATTAACATAATAACAAGCTGGATCTGTTTTGTCTATTACATTACCCACTGTTTTTCATTATTATTTTGTAGACAAAATCCAGCAAAGTTATGTTAGATTAAGCATAAAAAAGACACATCCCACACATATGTGTAATCACTAAAAACATAAAGCTAAACTAGTTAATAAATAATCAAAATTATACCAAATTCACAACCCAACCAGACTAGTCAAGAAAATAAAATCTAAAACACTACCAATGGTTTCATTGCTACAAGCAAACTTCTCAAATGTAAGTCTGCTTGTAGCAATGAAACAATTACTACTGTTTTAGATTTTATTTTCTTGGCTAGTCTGGTTGAGTTGTGAATTTGGGGCAATGTGTGTATAATATGTCATCTTGCAGATAATTCACTTCTCTTTCCAGTTATGTTTTCAAAATGACAATATAACTTAAAATTTGTTTGTTTTTACCATTTTTTTTTGTAGGTTATATTTTTAAAAAAATCTGTATAGACATATATTTAAAACATAGAAAATTCATTTATAATTTTTTTAGAATACATTGGTAGAGGTTTTCAAGTATGTGCAATTTTAAAACTATATTTTTACATTGTATTAAAATGAATTGGTGTAAAATTTTTAAAATAACCGTACAACATTAATTAATGTTTTAAATTTTAATTGACTTATTTACAATACTTAGGTTTTTGCATGCAATTAGTTTAATTAATATATTTTGTTTTGTCATACTTATCAATGTTATTATTAAATAAATATTTGAAAACAAATTATTAAAGAATTAAAAATTTTTTTGCTAGGAAAAGAGTGTTCTCCGACATGGATCCTTTTTACCAAGAACTTAGATCCTACTGCATGAGAGTGATGATTCTATATATCTATTTTTAGCTTAATTTTATACAGAATAATTTGAAAGTAACAAAATGCTTTTATTTCAAATATACCAATATTCACATTTGTATTTTTATATTGGACTATTTCCATCATCATTAATAAGAGTATTGAATGTCTTTAGAAAAACTTAATTTTATTTAAATATTCCAAATACATTCAATTGTTAGTAATAGCACACAGGTTAGTATATGCATAACATTTTGAGAGGTATTATTCTCTCCTCTTCTTCAGGAGTTGCTGGTGTGACCAATGACAGTACTAGCATGGGATTTGAACTTGCACCCTTAGATTTTTGAGTATTGAATTTTTAAGGTAATTCTCTAACCAACTAAGCTATCTAAGGTCCAGGTTCAAATCCCATGCTAGTACTGTCACCGGTCAGGTCAGCAATACCTGAAGAAGAGGGGAGAATAATATCTCTCAAAATGTTGTGCATCTACTAACAGTTGAATGTATTTGAAATATTTAAATAAAGTTACATTTTTCTAAAGACATTCAATACACATATTAGATGATAGAAATAGTCCAATATAAAAATACAACTAGAACACCATCATCACAAACCTTCAGGAAAACACCAATATTCACAATTTATGAATAAATATAAAGTTAACTTTTAAAATTATTTAAATTCCTTATTTTTATTTCACAATAATTATCATAATTTTTTAGCTTTATTATTTTTCTGGTATAATAGCTATATGCAGGATTTAATATTTTATATTTTTTATTATAAGTTATGAAGTTAATGTGAAAATTGCATTCTCAACAAATGCATTAAAAATTTAATATGGCATTTTCAGTAGCCAAATAAAACGATATGGAATGTTACACATAATCAAGCTTAATTAAATATTTTATTAATTGTCATATGGTTTGTCTTTTTATTCTTGATTTAGAGTTTCATCTAATATGTGGCTGAGTACTGTTCTTCAGCATGGTGCAGAAGTATACACTAATCTTGTGGATATTCAAATTAATAAAACCTTGCATATTATTTCTGGTACTCTTAAATCAACACCAAAAGAATGGTTACCTGGTCAAGGATCTCTCCAGATAACTGCAGACACAGATTGGCAACTAGCAATCAATTCAATAAGCTTATTGAGCTATCAAATCATCCCATCAATCTTATTCTGCACAGTCCCCAAACATCAGGCTAAAATCAATGCAGCCTTTTTGGCTTACTTGTGCTTTTCAGCAGCCACCCACATAGGATATCAATAGAATGTGGATACATGACTGGAATAACTCTAATATAAATTATCATATTCTAATAGCTGACCCTACTTTCCAAATACCTAGTTTTTTTTCCCAAGAAAATGCCGATCAAACATCAACAGAATCAGAAGAGGTCACGATAGTTGTTTTATCTTGCATAAGTGAATAATTATAAATTCTCCAAAATGTAGTGTGGAAGACCATAAACTATAGTACATATTTGCAGAGAGTGTCCAATTTACCAGGCTCCTGTTGGTCTCTTTACTCTACATAGCTTGGAGGAGTCAGCTCTTGAATGGTTAAAACCTGTTGGTGTTGTATTTTAATATGCGGACACTATGCTAAATAAATACTGATGCTGCGTTTTCATAAGATAAAATAATGTTGTCCTACTGATAGACTTCTGTAGTCTGGGTGTAGTGAATATAAAAATAGGTGAATCTTTACAAAATAGTTGCCATATCTAAAACACAGATGGCATCCTAAGAATAGAGGATGTGTGTATAGCAAAAATAATATTTTAATCTTGACCGTTATTATATATATATTATTTTCATTTTTACTTTGAATATAAAACGAAATGATTATAATTGCTCATCATCACCTTTATTCACAGACCAGACCAATATTTAATCTTACTTTATAGTCTACAGTGGAGTGTAGATGGATAGGTCGACGATTATAGGTATCTACAACACTCTAACTTCTACGTATTACAATATAAACAACCGACTAAGACATGATAATGCCTTTACTAGAACAATCATTTTCATACAGATTAACATATATAGAGGTATGCTTTATATAAAAATAGTTTTTACTTATTATTATCATAATTTATGTTAACAATAAAATATCGGAATTTTATACTAAATTTAATTATTTTCCTAATATTTACTGTAGGAGTTATAAGAAGAGTAGAATAACAGCGCTTGACAGACTTCTTTGTAATTGTGGTGATTCACATAGCGTTAATTTAATAATAGATTGGCAAATATAATTCACCCCAGAAAACAATTAATAAAATATAAATACGTTTATATATATATAAAACCCTAAGAAATAAAGCTACTGAGTCCGATGGCGTAAATTTAGTTGTGTTTTTTTTAATAAAAGGGGAGGAGAGTAAAGTGCTTTTTAAAAAATAAATAAATACATAATATACGTTTTAATCAGAAATCAATTATACTTATAATTAAACTTAAATATGAAATTTTAAAATTGCTTTCATTAGCAAACTTGGAGCAAGTAAATTAGATATAGACTACAAAATAGAATATATATACATTTATCTACAAAGCATTTGCTTTTTATTAAATAAGTTATAAATGAAGAAAGTTAACAGCTATTTTAATAATTTTCATTGGCCATTCATTAGACTAAAGATTGGCCACTGAATAAATATTTCTGCAATGTAATTTTCACCACACCATTCTCGTGCAAGGTAAGGGCTGGTTTCTATCACAAGATGTTGAAAACGGATAGACAGTAGTATAGTAAAAAATATACTACAGAAATATTAAAAACCATTCGTTTTGACGAAATTAAATAACAAAACAAAAGTCAGCTGGAAATCCGTTTTCTTATCATTGTACAGGTTCCTTCGAAAATAAAAATAAGGAATTGGCTAAGTGATCGTATTATTACGATTGGCACCATATTTTTATTTAAATGAGGGTTTGCTTTTTAAAAAAAACTCAATTGGAAATCTTTTGCTCTTGAGTTCGCTAGTCTGTCACTGCGCAGACTGCGCAGGGCAAATCAGAGGAAAAAGCGATTACTGTTATTTAATACAGATTACATGTACGCTATACAAATCATGTGGTGCTAGTTTGGTAAGTATTATTCTTTTGTTAAGAATTTGTTTAATATTGTGTCTGTTTATAAAGTTGTTATGGTAGACTAGAAACTATGTAATTTAATAACTAGTCTTGGGATAGAATGTTTGAAAGTTTTTCAGATCACTAGTTAATAAATAGCACGAGTGAAAAGGGTTTGGAAAATGGGCTTACTGCAAAAACAGTGATTCCTTCTAAAAAAGATCAATAAACTGATAACTCACCTCAAATTCTCCTTGCAGTAGTGCCACCAAGTGCAAGCCTTTGTAATCAATGGATGCAGGAAGGTTTAGTATAAAATCCCTATCTAGTGCATACTTATTCAACATTGCCAGACTAGTTTATAATTTGTGGTTTTTATCAGTGAGAAACCTTGGATTGAAAGCACTGCACCTAGATATTAGGATCTAATGCAACTCTCCAGAAGCCACATTTTACCTATTTGGTTAACTATTAAATTAAGAACCCAAGATGAAAGCCACAAGTGAGAAACTAGTCTAGGGATGTTGGATGAGTAGGCCCTAGCTAGGGATTTTATGAACAAACCTGAATCACAAAACATATAAATAATATCAAATCTATGACTACCATGGCATAATTGAAGGGAATTGAAGGACTTAATAAAACCACTATCTACATGTTTTTTATGGTAACTGTCTGGGAAAAAAATCCATTTTCCAAATAAATAAATACATCAATGAAATTGAGGGTGATAGTTTACATGCCAAAATATGGACTACAGTATAATAATCATGATTCTATAGTAGATTAAAATTATTGACTGGGTCAATGACTGATCAGGATTAAATTTTGAAAAATATTTTCATGCATTTAAGGTGACCAAAGCTATAACCCTGGTTCATAGTTTAAATCTGAACCTGTGAAGCATGAAGATGTTTGCTATATTTGTAACAAATAACTTTCATAGAGTTGTTTCTGACTTATTTAACAAATTAAACACAATAGTTTTATAAAAGTAAGACAATAAATGGATCAATATAATATGCATTAAAAAGACTGGATTAAATAAAGCCAAGTATTAAAAGAGCTTAAACACTGCTTTTAGCATCCAAATTCAAATTAATATTATAAGCCTGATAATAAAGCTTGTTGATAATTTGAAAGTCTCCATTATCTCAAAAGTTATTAACAACAAACAAGTAAATACCCAAAGCAATAAGTCAATGAAGAATTACAGGGGCAATCAGATTCCTCACATAGCAAAATTATAATGCAAGTTATGAATAATAAAACATAATATCAAAAATAACATCATGTGACATCCTTAACAATTTTTTTCACTTTATTCTAGAGCCATCTAGTGTAAGTTTGATTAATCAATGAACATCAGATGGTATATTATAAAATTTCCAATCTACAAAGCAACCAATTTTTGATTACTGCCTTCATCAGTAAAGACTATGATTCAAATCTGGATCTAATACACTTAGGCTAGCACTCATATTTCATTACACTATTTAAGGTAATAACCTGAAATTAAAAAAAAAATCTGTAAGATTTTAAAGCCAGATACTATACTATATTGTATACATTGAACTTAAATGGCATTAGAATGGGGTGACAAAAACTACTCTTGGAATAGTAAAATGCCATTTTTAATCAAGAAGTCTAAGTAAAAATAAAAAAATCTGTTATTACCTGAACCATTACTGTTTCAGAGTTTTAAAAAGTGTAAATATTCATAGGTTAGCCAAATAAAAATCAATAGAACTTCCTCAGTTATATGGAAGCAACTCATCTATGGAAGAAGAGAATATGGTATGTGATTCTAAAATGATTGCCTCTTTAGAAGGCTGCTGTAAAGCACAATGGGCAACCAAGAACAAATAGTCATAATAAAAATGTTGCTGATTTACATGAATTATAGGTGATCACATTCTATTCTACACATTGTAGCACAAAACACGTAAACAAGAAATGTCTATCCAAAGATCTGAATAAGACAGTTAATCATTGGAAGGTAAACAATTGTTAATAATAATTGATGCAGTGATTAACCAATCATATTGCATGCTATAGCATCTATTGATGTTTTGAAGACTTTTTGCTACCATGTCTTTTCCAAGACCATTTTGTTTGTAAATAGGCTGACATTTATGTAAATCAAATTCAAAGACTTCAATTGGGATTTTTACACCATCTTTTTATTCTGATAGTATGGTGGAAACTGAAAAGGAAGTCTCAGAACCCAAAAAGGTATTATCCATTTTACTAAAATGATGTACCTCTGCATATAATTTTATAATGTATCAATAGTAAAAGACCAAGTGAACTACTTATTAATCACATTTTAATAATAAGCACTAAAGATCTATGCAACATTCATAATGATGGGACTAAAGGGTTCCTGCTATCATCATTGACAAATAAAATGATTTTCATGATATTTATGCTGTAAGACCATTTCATATAAGTAACAAAAGTGGTCCAAATTTCAACAGAGAAGCTAACCCAGAAAACAACATTTGAGTTAGCAATCAATACAACAATTAAGCCAATGCCAAAAAATGTCTATCATATTTTGGATACTACATCACAACTTGAATATTAAGTGTTTATATATAAAATATTTAAATACTAATTTATTATTATAGTTGTATTTATAAAGATATGACATTAACCCAAACATTTGAAAGTATGTTTTTTATAAAAACGAAGTCATTACAAAAATAAAGCCATAGAAAATTTATAACTGGAACTAATCACCAATATTAAACTAACCATATCCAAAAACAATATCTAAACTTTCAATACATGCAGTATTTCCCAAACCTCATATACAAAATAAATATTTATTAGCATTTAAACAATCATAAATTTAGAATTATAGATACTTCCATTAAATAGTACAGATTATATATTTTATAATCTATACTGAAATATGATATCTATAAAATAAAAATAAATTATAATTTATCATATCTGTATTCTTTTTAAACATTACACTAAAACAGTTTGAAAATATTAACTTGCATATAGCTTTTAAAAATACACATATTGGTCAGTACAATATTTAAGAACTGATAAATTATAAATATTTATATAAAAAGCAATTTATTATAAATTTAAAAAAATATTTAATAAAGATTTATAAATTGTTCTCTTATTTTAACTTATTCACCAGTAAATAAACTTGAATGTCTTTCTAATTATAGACCTACTAGACAATTGTCTTCCATTATTATAGTGCTCCATTTGAAGTATAGATGGAAGGCAGTAAATAGTATACAGACCTAAACAAAGTTATAAAAAATTATGACTTTTGCAGCAGTTGATAGCTATAAAGTAATACTATTATTTATAGATGAAAATATGAATAAATAGATTATCCATTTGAGTCTTGGTTTTCAAATTTTGGGGATAAAAACTATTAATTTATAAATGCATCTTGAAAGTTCAAAATTCAATGTTTTCTTTTTAATTAAAAGCATGACTCACGTGATCAAACAGTTTTCTTATTTGTTTTTAAATCATTTTTGGCAAAAAGACAACAGAGCATTAAATGACTGCAATTTATAATTTAGAATATTTAATCAAATAATCACCACTTCTTCACAATGAATATTTTTTTAAATTCAACAATTGATTTTTTTTTAAATCATAGTTTATCAAAATCAACTTTTATAAATTATAAGTGCATAATATTTTTAAATAATGATAATGAAATATTTTAAACATATCAATGATATCACATTTCTCAAATAATAAAAAAATTTTCTATACATTTTCTTAATTTATGCACTAATGAAATATATTCCTAAGGAATATATCATTTCAATATATATGCAGTAACAGTCGATTATTATGACAATAAACGGCTTGAGACTGCCAGGCAATGCTGTACATATACAATCAATGAATGCAATTATGGATGCAGCACGGAGGCAAAATGTACATTTTATTGAATCCAAATATTTATTTAATTAAATAAATATATACAAATGCAATTTATCCACTGTAATTTAAACATTTTTTAGCAAAAAAAACTTTTATTGTATGTATATGCATACCCAATCTTATGTTTTGACTGTCCTGCAGTCTTCTTCAATGTATACACAATCTTATGTTTCAACTGTCCTGCAGTCTTTTGTGTATGCATATATGTACAATAAAAGGTTTTTGCTAAAAAGCATTTAAAGCATAGTGGATAAATTGCATTTATATAGAATATTACAGCAAGATAAAGGAATTGGTGAATTTGGTAATATTTCTAAATAAATATTTGCTTACATTTAGATGACTGAATTTGAATTTGGCAAATAACAATACTAGGAAGTAAGTCTTAATATAACTTTTATAACTCACAAATATTCTTTAATATCACCTATGTTTTCGATGTATTATTAATTCCACTCGAGTACCATGGTTCTATAAATACTTCTCCACTTTATTATATCTCCTTTTGATCTCCACACATAAACAATATCTAAATAAAATATATCTGTATTGAAATATGTCTGTGTATGTATGATCAAATATGTATTTAATAAAAATATGACTTTAACTAAGTAAAAAAAAAGTACAAAGTCAAATTTAATTAATAAATATTTTAATTAACTTTATTTACAGATGAATGTAAAAAAGATTTATTATTTATTTTTACAATTGAGAAATGTATTTAATTAAAAAAAATTCTCTCCAGCTTTAATTTCCAAAAATAATAAATAAACTAGTATAAGAAATGCAACAATATGATGTATTGACATGAAAATAAATTTATTTTATAAATCTAATAAATAAGGTTATCTTTATTTTATTATAAGCACATAATTGCTTAATTAAACTAATAACTAAACTATGTGTGATTTTCAACTTTATTAAAGAAAATCTATCTGTCTTTATTTCCCCAAATATTTAACACACAATGCGTAACTATATATATATAACAACTTATTTCAACTGTATTCTAGCTTCAAGAAACTTAACACACTGGTGGCATTTCTCTGTTATGAATCATTATTTATTAGTGCCTTAAATTCTAAATATATATTTATATATTACTCTGTAATACGATAAGGGATCTTTTTGTAATAACATTATACTTCTAAATAAATGTCACAAATGAAAGACTGGGCATATTATTTATAATCTTATAAACGAGAATAAATCCTATAAATCATCAAAACTTACTATAATATTTTAAAATTTATAAAGTACGTTAATTAGCTAAATATAAAAAATTTAAGACAAATTTAATATTATCATTCATGCATAGACATAAATATGAACCAAAATATGAGTATTTTTGGAAGAAAAACATAAATATGTCAAGTAATAATAATAACTAATGCACCTTTATAATTTTTCAGTGTCCCTTGTTCAAACATTTGGGAGAAAGAAAATTAAAATTTTATTATATATAAAAACAAATATTAAACATAAGATATATAGTTGTTGTTGTTTTTTTTACAAAAACTGAACAGTAATAGAAAGACCTTTTCTTCTCCAGTGATGTCAACTTTTTTAAGTGAAGATTTTATTGAATGACAATTCATTAACAAGTCAATATTAGTTTATCTATTAATGTAAAGTTTTTAAAGAAGTTGAAATGTTATTGTTACTATGGTCATTAAAATCATTTCAATAGAGCTCTTAAAAATTGAGAAGAGTTTGTAAACATTTTATTTGAGAAGTTTCTTTTTAATTATTTTATTATTGACTATTATAATTTTATTTGTTATTTTAAAGTCCTAAATTATTTTTAAATAAAAAATAGCATCACATATTACATGACCCCATTTCTTTTTTAAGCTTGTAAAATATAAACAAAGAGCTTTGCTAGTTGCTCAACAAGCTTAGGGATAAATGCTTAGCAAGAGAAAGCATTTAAATTGGGTGTGATTTCTGATAGAGATATTTTAAATGCTTTCTCTTGCTAAGCATTTATCACTAAGCCTGTTGCACAACTAGCAAAGCTCTTTGTTTAATATAATATATTTTTTAAAGCCTGTTGATTTTTTTTAGATAACATTTTAAAAAAAAATTAGATGGAATGGCAAAATAGCTTGTGAATCCAAAAATGTCTTCAGACAAAAGCTGTTTTTTTACTCCTTCATGGTTGTTTATTTACCACAATAACCATATGATAAGAAGATAAAATTGCAAAAGAAAAATAAGACATTTGGAAGAAAATGAAGATATCTTTCTTTCATAACTTTCCTTTTTTTTTTTTAAAGTGTCATAGCATCAGCTGGGATGCAAACCCACAACCAGGGCAACTGCCTGCAAGTGCAAGGCAGTCACACTGATCTCTCGACCACCAATGCAAGACAATTTTCCATTTTGCATTACTACTTAGGCAATAAGACAAAGAAATAACCATAGCAAACATTGAACGTCCTGAGGTCATACTCTGCTATTCAAAATAGTTTATCTATACTTAACATTCTTAATTATTCTAAGAAAATTTTCATAATAATAATTGTTTTAAAATTTTAAAAATAAATAATAATAAAATAATTTCTTTTAAATAATTTACATTACTTTATAAGCAAATAAATATATTTGGAAAAAAATATATTCTTTTTCTCTCATCCCATTAAACAATATCATTAATAAACTATCTATTTATTTTTTTCATCAAAATCTATTTTAAAACAAAAAAGTTTAAAATGTTAATAGAGAAATCAAACAAAAATCTATACACATTTCTTTTGCTATTAGTATTTCATTTATAAGTAATTATCCTTAGTGTAAATCTTTAAATCCCATTTTAAAATTTACATGTTTTTTAACTTATAACTACTTATATAAAATATTTTCTCATATGTATGTATACGTTTCAGAATGTACTTAAGTAAACAAAGTGCCTTTATCAAGAAAATATTGATATTTATCAATTTTATCATAAAAAAATATTGTCACCATGTCTTTAAAATAAAATTGTTCATAACAGTTATACCTAATTCACTATACTTATAATGTTTTTACAGTACACCATCATCATCATCATCAGACATTATCAATCCACTGCAGGATGAAACTCTCTCAAAGTTTAATCCATCTTCTTCGATCTTTAGCTATTTTTTTCCACATCACCCCTGCACACTTTCTTATTTCATCCATCCATCTCACATATGGTCTCTTTCTGGGTCTTTTACAATCTCTTGGAATCTGGTTTAAGATTTCAATTATCCATCTATTATCATCTCTTCTAGCAATATGTCCAGCCCAACTCCATTTTGATCCTTTAATTTTTTCAATAAGGTCAGTAACACCTGTTTGTTCTCTTACCCATACATTGTGTTTTCGATCTCGTCTTGTTACTCACAACATGCATCTCTCCATACTTCTATGAGTGGTCTGGAGTTTCTGTATTGCTCTTCTATTAAATGTCCAAGTCTCAGATCCATAAGTAAGAACTGGTAAAACACATTTGTTAAAAATCTTCCTTTTCAAACACATAGGCTTATTTCCTTTTAGTATCAAGTTATTTCTACCAATAGCACTCCAAACAAGTTTAATTCTATGATTAATTTCATCATTATGTTTCCATCTGTATTAATAATATGACCAAGACATTTGTAACTGTTAACTTCTTCCAATTCATCATAATCAATCTTTATTTTCATATTTTCAGCAAATCGATTAAACATTACTTTAGTCTTTTAAACATTTATTATTAGTTATACTTTCCTACTTTCATCTGATAACTTCTGCAACATTTCCTACAGTACACTATATATATATATATATTATAATGGTATATAATATGCCGTTACATTATTTTAAAATTAAAATAAAAAGACATAAATAAAAGTTGATTTATTAAAAAAAAAAAAAAAAAACTTAAAGTAAAAACTGAAAATTAAAAGTTGTTTAATATATATATATATATCGCACAGATGGGTAACTTTAAAAACTATATTAAAAATAAAAGTATTTGAAAATATTTTTTTTTTGTAAAAAAGTAAAGATGTAAAGATTTGATACTTTTGAAAATAGAAATAATGTTGATTTCTATAATCTTAGAAAATGGAAATGATTGTTTTATTAATTAAATGATTGTTCTAAAGCACACTAGCCCTTGGGGGACTTGAATAATTAAATGGTAAGAGAATAAAAAGAAATTAAATGACCAATGCAAGCACGAAATGACAGCATGGACTGTAAATGAAACACAAGAGGATTAGTGATGTCTTGCTCACTGAATCTGAAGATTTGATGATAAGAGGCTAATAAAAGTATAAAACCCCAAATTTTTGAATTAGGATTAATATTATAATTGTTGTTATCTTAGAGCTTACTATTAATATACCATTATAACTAGCTACATTGCACATTTCATGATGTAGAAATCTGCAATAAATTTAATTTCCGAACAACCAGCTGAGGCCTCTGGATGACAGTTCTTGACCAAATGCATGGCAAGTAATGGTTTCGTTTTCAAAAAGGACAAACAATCTACGAAAGTGATCATGAATATGGATCTCTAAATCTGCTCAATCTGTAAAATATGAACTCTTGTGTCTATCTAATAACTTTTTTTAAAATTGCAATTAATAGCTGAAAATAAGAACAATTATCTAACCTAAAGAATTCAAAATCAATTATTAATATTTTTTATGCATATGTTTAAGCAATCATTTCCATTTCTCTTCCTTTTTTGTGTTAAGTGTTAATTAAAATGCATCAAATTAAAGTTGGGTGTAGATTATCTGCATGGATAAAAATTAATAACTATGTTTAAATTCATTTATATTTATTTTAAAGAGTTAATTTCAGGCTATTTGTTTCATAGTTAGGATGATGCTTGTGGAGAGATATATGGGTGTTTATATCGATGTAATGTGAAATGTGTTTAGCATACAGGGCAATGCGCCCAACTGAATGCATGATCCCAAAGAGGCAGTCATATCGTTGCAATGGTCGCAGATGTATTTCCTGCACCATTGCCCCCATTCTAGCTCTATGGAGGGATTATAAGTCGGCAGAAAGACCACTCTCCCCCATACGTAGCACTCTTCTTTAATTAATTTATATATATGATTCCTTCACCAGACAGATGCCCATTCCTGTACTGGACGAGGATCATGTCCTTCAAATAATATCATGCTGTCAGATGCACATTCCTGTCAGTGTGATTTTATGCTAGCATCTTCATATTGCATTGGTTGCGACTATATACCTGGAAGCAGACATTGGTTTGGCTACGAACTTTTAGTCTGAGATTGAATGAGTGTCTTGATAAGTTTTTTTTTTAAGTGAGAAATTTATGTAGCCTATCTATACTCAACATACTAAAGTAAAATATTATTAACATGTCCATCTGTGCAGACTTTATTAAACAATAATTTAAATTTAAAAATAAATAAATAATAATAACCAATTTAAAACTAACTATAAAGTCTAAATGTATTCCTCAATTTTAAATATAAATATATATGTGCTTTAATAAATGTTTGTGTGTTAATTATTGGCAGTGGCTTATTTTATTAAATATTAATATATTTTAAGTTATATTAAGTTTCTGCATCTCCTTGAGCTAGTGGCAAGGGCTGATAGTTGAAATAACATATATGTGTAAAAGTTGTATCTTTAACAGAGTGTATCTGCCTACTCTATAAATTTTCTAGGTTCAAGTAACCTAGTGGCACCCTGTAGTGCAGATATGGTAAGACTTTTGATCACCCGACTGTTATAATATATAATATATATATCCATGTCATAGTTTACATACATGAATTTTTGTATAAGGTATATGCATTTTTAAGTCTTTTAAAATGTTATAAAAGTAATGTGTTAAACCACTAAACATCACATGATCACCTTTTTTTTCTTGCTCAAATTGTATGGAGAGTTTTGCCTGTTTTAAAAGTAATGTGTGTAAAATAAATTGTTAATAAAAAAAGAATAATAATTATTATTACTAAATGATGTTATTTAATTTGTTTAAAAAAATTAGAAGTGAAAATAAAGTTGGTTATTTTAAAATACCAAGTTGATATGGAAACTGGTTGCAAAATGAGTGGGGAATAAATTCTTACATCAACTGCTTTTTCAAACTAAAGGTGGGAAAAATTTCATTTCTTTTTTTGATTTGCTTATAAAATGGAAGTCAATAAAATTTTAATTTTTATCTATGTAAATATTATGCTATTATAGGAATAGATCTTCAGAGTGCTTTCTCCTGAACTGCCATTGATGCAGCTTATTATAAAGCTATAAAAATGCCTTGGGAATCAACAATGCTTCTGCCAACCTAATAATAAAATAATAATCACATGACCATATATCTTGATTTAAAATTTTTCCAATGTGAAAGTTGAGCTCAACTGCACAATAAATAGATAACTGAATAAATTTCATATAAAACTTATATAAATTATTATAAACAAAATGCTTTCTGTCTCACATGTTTTTTACTATTACATTGATGTATAAATATATGACTATAAAATGTTATATTATTTTTACTGGTTAATTAAGATTAGTGTTATTATTAATAATATTATCACTCATTTATTTCTCATCCTAATTGCAAATAAACTATATTACTTTGGCTTAGAATTATATAGATCATTCACTTATAGCTACAGTATATATATATATATATATATATATATATACTGTAGCCATTATATATATATATATATATATATATATATATATATATATAATGGAGAAAAGACTGAAGTATAGTTGCAAAAAATTGGAATATAATCAATTCCAGTAGTATTTTAAATAAATTGCTAGCTACAGTTAATATTTATTGATATTTTTTTATTATATTGAATTTAAAAGATTAGTACCAGGATTTTTATACAGTATATGTTATATTTGACATTACATGTATAAAAACAGGTTTAGAGACAAGAAATAGAAAACAGTTAATAGATGCAGGTGGTGCTTGTAATTTGGAAACAGTAAAAGTAAAGTAGGTACAATAAGAATTGATTTTTGAAAATCTAAAAGAGGCCAAAAGGTTTTCATATTATATCTAGTAGTTAAACTACTAAATATCACATGATCTCCATCTCTTATGCTAATACATAACTATTATTAAACAGGCAAAACTCTCCATATAGTAGTGCCACCCTGTGCCAACCAGAGTAATCAATGGATGCCAAAAGGCTTGTGCATAAAATCCCTATCTAGTGCCTACTCATCCAATATCCACAGACTAGTTTCTGGCAAGCCAAAAACTAGTCTGGGGATATACCAGGAACTAGTCTAGGGATATTGGATGAATAGACATTAGATGGGGATTTTATTCACAAGTCTTATGGCATCCATTGATTACTCTGGTTGGCACAGAGTGGTACTACTGTAAGGAGAGTTTTGCTTATTTAATAACAGTTATGTGCTAGTATAAGAGATGGTGATTATGTGATGTTTAGTGGTTTAACAACAATCCTGAAAAATAGGATAGTGGTGGCTATCATTGTTAAAGAGCCAAAGACACCAAAATGTAGGGGTGCTGAACTGAGTTCAAACTCATATGACTATATAAGCTATTGAGCTTAGATTGAAAATATTGGTTTTCAATTTTATTCTCATAGTTTTATAGTTAAGTAGAGATAAAAGATGGCTGCTGGAGGGCTGCATTAGATCCTAAGATCTAGGTGCAATGCTTTCAGATCCAAGGCTTCTTACCGATGAAGGTCACAAGCCAGAAACTAGTCTAGGGATATTGGATGAGTAGGTACTAAATGGGGAGTTTATGTACAAGCCTTCTGGCATCCATTGATTACTCTGATTGGCACAGAACTATTGTATGGAGAGTTTTGCTTGTTTTATATTTAACAGTTTTAAGAAATGCCTTTTGTCTCAGTCATAAGAAATATACAATGATATTTCTAGCACCTTAAGGTGTGATAATAAATAATGAAGGTTTTTACTTACTATGTTTAGCAGTGCTAAATTTTAAGCTAATATTATAATCAATACAAATCCAATCACCCAGGCAAACTGCAATGTTAATCTATATTGTAGCAGCTATTCTTTGTGCGTGATAAAATAATGCTGATATTATTCCTATTTGATTTTTATTAATCTAACAAAAAATATTTACTTTTGTATGATTATAAACTAGAGATAATAAATAAATGTTCAGCTTTTCTTAATTGGAATATTAATGTTCCAAAATAATCCAGGCTGATCAGATAACCATTGATGCAAAATCCACGAAACATCTCATGTCATGTGATACAATTGTTATTATTGATGAAATAGATGTCATGTCTATGAAAACTGAATTCATGCATTGTCTTTCATAAAATAAAATACTGGAATATATATATATATGTTTTTTTTAATTTCTTGCAATTTTTTATTTTTTTATTTTTTACAAATTTCTGCTAGTATGCAATAGATTTTATTGTATGAATTCATTTATTACAATTTGATTTAGGAAGTGTTAAATTCTCTGCTCTTAAATCGTTGACATTATTCATTTCAAATGAGTCTATTAATGTCTATTAACTATTTATTAGGTTAAAGATTATCGTATTCCTAGCCCAGATATAAGCATTAAACACTACAAGTTGATCTACAATCTTCAATCTTCATGCATTCAGAACTTTGCCACTATTTACTTCAGATAATAAATTAATGATTGTTGCTAATTATTTATTAAGCTAAAGATTACCATATCATTTCTATTTTTAATTTATATGTTAAACCCAATTAAAGGTGAATATATCTGATTTTTAAATAAATTTATATAATAAAGAATTTGCCAATATCTTATTTGTTTGTAAGACTCATGGCATAGTGGTTCATTCACAGCTAGTCATACTCATTGCCTGGACCTTGAATCCAAGTTGTGTGAAGTTTAAATTTTTTTTACTTCAAATAAGAGTAGGAGGTTGTTTTTTTTTAGGTAGGCAGAACATTGTTTTCTTAATTAGCCACTCATTAATGGATAAATAAATATCTAGAAATTTTCAGCTAGGGGACAAAAGTCGCAGGTTAATCTGCACTGATTCTAAATTTAAAAGGAGTAATATGATGCATAATATAATGAATCTTATGGAGGAGGTTTCATGCTCATATCCATACTGAGATCATAGTTGCCTGCATTTTTATTACATTGTCCAAATTAAAAAATCTAATTTGAATATATCATCTTTTATTTAAAAAAATGTAATAGCTTTGAATGTCTTGCTTAAATATTTGCATTTCATTCAGAGGTTGGGTGGGTAGCAATGTAATAACAGTTTAATGATATTTATAAAAGTACATCGATTTTAAAATATACATGTGAAATATAGTAATGCAAAAGTAAGTAACCTGTAAATATTCCAGATTGTTTTTATCATCATCATCATTTTCAGCCTTTGTCAACTTACTACAGATGAAGACCTATATAATTTTAATCCAGTTTCTCCAATCCATATGTTCCCTATCTTTTCATATCACAACATAAAGCGTTCTTTATTTCATTCATCCATCTCACACATGGTCTCCTTCTACATCTTTTGTAATCGATTGGGATTCAATTTAAACATCAACTATCTATCTACTATCATCTTTTCTAGCAATATGTCCAGTTCCATTTCAGTCCCTTAATTATTTCAATGATGTCAATGATATCTGTTTTTTTCTCGCCCAAACATTTCACTTTTAATCTCTCCTTGTTATTCCCAACATACATCTCTCTATAGTTCATTGAATGACCTAAAATCTGTACACTGTTTTTTTGAAACATGTTCAAGTCTAAGATTCATAAGTAAAAACTGGTAAAAGCAAACTTATTAAAAAATCTTACTTTTCAAACATATAGAAATATTTCTTTATAATAGTTAAATTACTTCTATGAAAAGAACTCCATCTAACTCTAATTCTAAATAATTTTGTCCATTGATTGCTTAATATAGTTTGCTGTTAATTGAAAGAACATCCTTTGATTTCTCTTGATGTATTAAAGGAACCAAGCAGTCCAAACTCCTGATGTCACTCCATGTCACCAATATGCATTATCCAGTGTGGTGAATTTATTTATGTTTTTATGTCTGAGTTAAGATCAAGAAACACCATGGTCTTTCTTTTCAGTTGTCTGATCACTCTGAACTGAAATATCAGTTAAATTTGCTTGAAGGTAGAATGAATGTGCATGAATGAACTTTTTTAAATAGATATTCACAATCAAGAGGCTATAAAGTTGATAAAAAAATGGATAGTTGGCAGTCAAATGCAGAGATTTATAAGATCTGCTGATGTGGACCTAGGCTTCCATTTGATGACAACCTTTTATTTATGTGTTTATAACTGCAAATCACTTCAGGTGAAGGAAGATTGCAAGAATTGAAAGAACCTTCTAATATTAAATAGGACATCATTGGACTTTGTGAAGTGAGAAGAAAAAGTGAAGAGACAAATTGATTTGCAAAGTGGAAATGTACTAAACTGTAAAGTCACAAATATTGGAAGCATAAATAGATTCATTATAAGGAAAAAGTGGGAAAATAATATTGTGGAGATTGATAGTGTATCAGATAGAGTGGAAAGATTAATTATTCAACTTAATGGTATGTATCAAATGCAGATAATTCAGGTTTATACCCAACAAATTTTCATTGTGATAAAAAGTAGATTTTTATCTTGATGTACAAAAAGCTTTTGATCAGAACAAGCAATATTCTAAAATTATCACAGAAGTCTTTAATACTAGAAGTGATAAACAACTGAAAGATAAAATTGCTATGGTTAAATTTGTTTATGGTGATAAAAATGGGAGAGGACATAGACTTGTGGGGTTTGCAAAAAAAAGAAGAACTATATTACAAATTCTTTCTTTGAAAAAAATACAAAATGGAAATGGACATGGAAACATTCAAATGGAGGTCCAGCAGAATTGGGTTGTATTTTGACTAACAGAACATATGTATTTTAAGATTGTAATGTTCTTAATTAATTCAACACAGGAAGTTATCGATTAGTGAAAGGTAAGATACATGTTAATGCAAAAGTAGAGAAACAAAAATAAGAAAACCAGTACACACAGCTGATATTCCTAATCTTCAGAAACATTTCAATGAATTTAAATTAGAACTTGCAAATCATTTTCAAATATTAATCGATATAAATATGATTCAGATTTGAAAAAATTCAATATACTTTTAAAAACTGCAATAAAGAATTGATCAGTAAATTTTTTACTGAGACAAGATTATGAAGAAAATAAGGAATATGACAAATATAAAAATGATGCATTAAAACAGATTGAAAATCTAGAATTTTGTAAAATAGGGAAGGGGGGAGTTTATGGTAATATAAGAAAATATAATTGTGAATTAGCAAAAAAAGTTATAGAAGAGAATGCTCAAAAATGTAAAACAAAATCTTAGTAATAAATTTATTTCTGCAATAAAAAAAGAGATAGAACTATTAATAAAAAGAAACATGACATCTTGAAATGTGGAGAAGAGTTCTTTCAAAAATTATATAGCAGTAAAGAACAAAAAAAAAGTATCTATTACAATTATTATCCTCTGAATTGCTCAGGATTTTAAATGAAGTGAGACATGCAATTAAATTTATGAAGAAGGGAAAAGTTCAAGGTAATAATGGAATTATAATCGATATCTTAAAAGAAGCAGGTGAAGAAATAGAATTTTTTTGGGCAAAGTTATTTAGCAAATATCTAAATGATAAAGATGTACTAGGTGATTGGAAAAATGCAGGATTAATATTAATGTTTAAAAGAGGTAATATATAAGATACTAGATATTACAGACCTATCAGTCTTTTATCAGTTGTATACAAAATTATTGTGAAAATAATTACAACTATCTACTGTAAACTTTGGATTACCATCAACCAAAAGTATAATCTGGATTTAAAAGTGGATTTAGTACAATGGATCCTATTCAAGTATTGAGAGAAATTATAAAAAGGATCAATGAATATGAGTTACCATTATGATTTGGATTTGTAAATTATGAAAAGGCATTTGATTCTATAAACATTTCTTCCATAATTAAATCATTTGTTTATCAATGTACAGATCTCAGCTATTATCAGATTCTGAAGAATATTTACAAAAATAGAAGAGGAATGATTAGATTACATAATGATACTAAAAATATTAACATTGAGAAGGGTGTAAGACAGGGTGATTTCATATCTCCAAAACTTTTTATAGCTGTTGTGAGAAGTATTTTGTGGATTAAAATGGGAAGCTAAGGGAGTAAAAGTAAATGGATATTATTTAAGCCATTTACATTTTGCAGATGATGTAGTTGTTTTTGCAAATAATGCTTTAGAGCTTCAAGAATGTTATAAGAATTATCAGATGCAAGTAAAAAAATAAGATTAGTGATAAGTGCTAAAAAGACTAAGATAATGATCAATGGGTCATCTCAAATAAACAGAGTAAATATTGGCAATGATGAATTAGAAGAAGTTCACAACTACATATTACCTTGATCAGATTAATAATACATATGAAAACATAATAAGTGAAATTAGTCATAGAATTAAATTTGGTTGGGATATTTTTGGTAAAAATAATTTAATATTAAAAGAAAATACGCCTATGTGTTTGAAATAAAATGTTTTAATAAATGTATTCTACCAATTCTTATTTATGAATCTGAGACAGGTACATGAATAAAAGAGCAATATAAAGACTTTAGGCCACTCAACAAAGTATGAAGAAATGTAAGAAGTAACAAGAAGAGATCGAACATAAAGTACATGGGTGAGAGAATAAAAAGGTGTTATTGATATAATGAAAAGAATTAAGAAACTGAAGCTGAGTTAAACATATTTCTAGAAGAAATAATAATAGATGACCAGCTGAAATCTTAAACTGGATTCCAAGAGATTTTAAAAACCTAGAAATAGATCACATGTGAAATGGATGAATGAAATAAGGAAGTGTGCTGGAATGCTATGGAAAAGAAAGGCTAGAGATCAGCAAAACTGGATTAAATTTGAAGAGACACATCATGCAATGAATTTATAATAGTTGGAAATGTTGATGATGATAAATTTCATTCACAACGTTTTCATCTGAATTAATATTCTGACCAAGGTATATATAATTCTTAATATCTTTTAATCTATGGTTATCAATCTTTACCTTCTTCTTCCAAGAAAATCCATTTATCATGCCTTAAAGTCTATTTAATATTTATCTTTAACCTACTTTTTTTTTTCATATGTCAAATGCATTGACTGGGAAGCGAACATGGGCCAGCTGCTTGTAAGGCAGCTATACTAACCGCTAGGCCACCTACTTGTTTCCGATAATTTTTGAAACATTTGCTGAAACTAAAATATATTATTTACAAATAAAAAACACATCAGTCACAAAATCCAAATGATTTAGATAATCTCCAATATATCTTTATTTTCTTAAATTTTCCATTTTAATCCACATAATATTTTTTATAAAACTGATGTAAAAAGTCTTGGGGATATGTAATAACTTTGTCACATATTCTTATTAATGTTAATCTTCTCAGTGTAACATGCTGCATAGTAGTAAAGATTAGTTCAGGTGCCCAAATTTCTTATAAACTCTGAGCAACAAAGTTATGTATGTTTTTCATTGTTTTTTTTATCTTACTGTAACCAGTAATCTATTCATTTATGTTGCATTATGGTAAATATTTTTCAGAATATTACAATATCTTGGTTCAACATCTTGATGATTCAAAGCTTTAATTATTATAATAAAAAATACTTATAAAATCAAATGCCTTTTCATGATTTATTAACTCCAAGCATAAAAGCAATTCATATTAATAGGTCTTTTTTATTACTTCTCTCAATGCATAGATGTGATCCATTGTGCTAAAACTACTTTTGACTACAATTTGTTTTTGTTTCTTTGATTGGTTAGAATCTAAAGATCATTGGAGATGAGCTGTAGGTGCTCTTTTAGTATGCGATCTCCACAATTTTGAATTTCAAAAATGACCAAAAACATCATCTGACACATCTAAGTGATAAAAAGTATGCGAAAATGTAAAAAATTTAGAACTCTGGTCATGTGATTACAATATCAATTAAAATCAACACAAGAGCACCGAGTTGTAATATCTTAGTAAATATTTTGTATAGAATTGATAGAAGACTGATAAGTCTGCAGTTTCTAATATTTTTTATGACTTTTCTTAAGTTATATTGCTGCATTCTTTTCATCATCTGATACATTTTTTTCATTACTTAGACATTTGATATATAATTTTTTCACCTTATTTTATGATAATAGTAGCAATATTTTCATTATTTCCAGATGTTTTTCTTTTTTTGGTAGATTGCATTCCTTATCTTATCTCATCACTTTATATGGTTGTCAATTCAAAAGATCACATGATCACCATTTTTATGCTTGCTCATAACTATTATTGAAACAGGCAAAACTCTCCATACAGTAGTGCCACTCAGATCCAAGGCTCCTCACTGATGAAATCCAAAAGCCAGAAACTAGTCTGGGGATATTGGATGAGTAGGCACTAGGTAGGGATTTTATGCACAAACCTTCTGACATCCATTGATTACTCTGGCTTGCACTGAGTGGCACTACTATATTGAGAGTTTTTTTTTGTTTCAATTCAAAAGATATAGTGATTATAAGAAATGTTTTTTTCTGCTTTATTACTATACCAGATGTACTGGGCCCTTTAAAAGACCATCATTTTTATATATGAATTTGACAGCAATACTTCATTCACATTAAATTCATCATAATAAAAATTATGTATTATTAAATATAATATTTGTAATACTAATTAGTTGCTTTAACAAATTTTTTTTAAAGATTTAATGTAAATTAAGCAAAATATTTTAATATTATATAAATAAATGTGAGAAATGTAGCCAGTCTGAAAGGTCATCCTTTCTGGTTATACTTGATATGTGAATTTGCCATATAATACTCAATTGTCCAATCACTTTACTACTTTTACAATGCTTTATTTTCCACCCTTTTTCTACAGTTTACAGTTTCAATTGCCCCAGCAATCTTCTTCAGAACTACAACATA
The DNA here is from genome assembly GCA_028023455.1 of Epiperipatus broadwayi. Classification (NCBI taxonomy): domain Eukaryota; kingdom Metazoa; phylum Onychophora; class Udeonychophora; order Euonychophora; family Peripatidae; genus Epiperipatus; species Epiperipatus broadwayi. Next base: position 17,795,479 of record JAQFVV010000007.1, on the reverse strand, counting down.
ATACAAGCATAAAAATATAACTATACATGAACATATAATTTACATTCTATATATACATCTTATAATATCTTTTATTTTACATTATTATTCATTTCTTACCCTTTTTACAGTCTATATTTATTAATCAAAATTTTTCCTACATATATATATACCCTTACACACACACACACACACACATATATATATATATATATATGCATACACACATACATATATTTCCCATATATATGTATTCTATTTTATTCTTTATTTTATCTTATTTTCATAATTTGTCTTTCATATTTTACATTATTATTATTCACTTTACTAAAAATCATTCAATAACTTATAATCTATTTTAATTTATAATATAATTCTAAGCACCTTTGATGTCTCCTAACTTCAATGCTAAATTCAAATTTTAAAAAATTTACCATTATACTTTGAATTTATATGTGAATTTGATAGCATTATAGATAGTTTATTAATGGTATAATAGTTTTTTTTAATTGGTTGTGAATTTGACACATGACAGCCTTGAAGGTAAAAATTCATGGACAAACATACATTCACCATTCAGACAGAGAAATTAGGAATAGAACTCTTCCATACATTCTTTTTTGTTAATAATTACACTGTTATTCTTATTACTGTTCTTTTAATATCAAAATGCTGTTTTATATTTTTAAAACTTTTATTTTTTTTGTAGCTCTTCTTGCCAATGCAAACTATATTTTTCTTATTTTCATACCATTTTATAGAACTCCAGATATTAAATTTTTGATGGATTATTTTTAAACATTTTCACATTCTTTCTTTTCTTGTATATTTTTGACTCTGTTGAAAATTTACAAATGAATTGCTACTTTTTGTGGCAGTTAATTTAAACTATCAATTATCTTCTTTGTCTTAGTTAAGATTGAACCATCTTCAAATCTTTTAATATTATAAAATGATTAGTACATTTTAATTTTAATTCAGTGGAGTGTTTCTGAAGATTAGGAATATTGTAATGGTCAGAATTGTATATTCACATAAAGTCCTGGTGAAACATACCAAGCCTGATCAATAAGGGATATAGGAGTCCCAAATCCAACCAAGTTTCAAACTATTTACTGGTGCTCCATAATTAACACTCTATGAATAACATTCCTGAGTTTACATACAAGTTTTATTTAACCCTCGCACTTTTCCGATTAGGGAGAGAAATGAGACTCAAAATTTTATTACAAAATGCAACACAATTGAGTCAATAAACTAATGGTAATACAAATCTAATTAATAAACAAGTAGTACTAATATTATACATATATTAAATGTATTTAATTAATAGTTTAATTGGATTGGAGTAATGCAAATATGATAATGGAGACGAGGTAAATTTAAATAAGTTTATTATAGTTGATAACAATTACATAAAACAAGACATGTTATATTCAATTATTGATTAAAATACAGTTAATTCAGCATCATCAGACATTGCACAACTGACAATTTAATTAAATATAATACAGTGTCAGTGACCTCTTTCAAGTGAATTCAATAACCTTCATGCTTAGTGAATAATTGATGTCAATGAAAATTTAATATACCAAATTGATATACATTCCTCATATCATGGCTTACAAAATGACAGAGTTATAGGAATAACTGGAGACATATATTATCTACTATAGCATTAATATTGCTGATATTTAAACAAATAAATTATAGCTCGAGCACAATCATTAAACCCGAGAAGTGATGCAAATCAAGGCTTATTACACCAGAAATTCTCAGGATATGGAATAAAGTCACGAATATATATACTACATGGAGGAATGGATTAAATTAGTGTGACATGTGGTTCACTATAAGCAAATTACTAAACTTTATTAAGGATTTGGCAGTGTAAATGAGAAGTTATTTCCACATGTAAGATGCATGGTTCATTTGGAAACAAGGGGCTTGAAAATGAATTAATTAATTTGAAACATATGAAGTTCAGAGATTAGATAGGCTACTCAAAAGTCCTGGGTCCATATCCCAGTTGCATATTTGGTGCTTGTACTCAAACAATTCAGTCCCTAGGTGTGATCTCTGTCTACTGTTATATGGGCAGCTAATAACTGGGTCAGTCTTTGCCATTATCCCATAAATATCTATACATATATCACAGTCCATATCTGCACTGAACAAAGACAATACAACATTTATACAAGAAATAATTATGTATGCCTTAAAATAAATAGTGAATCCTTGGACTGCTAACATAAGCCAATTCATAAACTAAGCATTTAAAGTTAATGCAATAATAAAAGGAACTGATTTAATAAACTGATAATCCTGTCTAATAAATAATTGATCAACATCATCAATCAAATTTTAATAGTGGGGGGGGGCATATTTAAAGGGGTTAGAATTAATTACAAAGTACAAAATACACCTTCATAACATATATCTATGGCTAGAATTCCCTTATTAGATAAAATAATCTTTAGAAATCATATTTTATAATTATAGTATTGGCAAAGAAGAATAATTATTTAATGAGGACTAAATTTGAAGCCAATTTGGATCATTATAATGATCACCAGGTGACCAAATATTATTAATATTTAAGATAATTTCAAAACAGCGAGTCAGGTTAGGATAACTAAGCATTATGCTATATTTGTTAGATCGAAAATACAAATATCTTTGGCACAAACTTACTATAATTAATATGCTCACTGTTTTGACTGACATTTGGCATATTAGCACATACATAAGAAAAGAAAATCTTAATAACTAAAACTTACACAACAACATAGGCATCACCACAAACATGAAAGTAAAGATAGGTTACAATTAATAGTATGATCATGAATTTTATATTTCAGTTTATGCAATATTTAAGATTTTATAGATATTAAAATTACAGAGAATAAGGCAAGTATCAGTTGATGGCTTTACAATTTAAATAGACAAAAGGCTTTGGAGATTAAAATTTACTTTGAACATTCAGTTAGATTTATATAATAGTTACAGCTTTAGATTTAGGAGTTAGAAATTCATTTTAGAGCTCTTTGCAGTGGCATTAGGAATTTTACCTTTGACTCATTGGTGAAAGCATGTCTGTTTGTATCATCATTTTTGATGGTGGGTATGGCAGCAATAATTATTCTTGGAATAGGCAGCACATCTCTCCAGGTGAGAATATCAGCACAGCAGGCCTGTTACAGGAACGTCTTCCATCATTATAGTAGCTGGGTGTTCTCAGAATGTAGGGTGAAGACAGAGATCACTATTCTCTGGGCTTGGAGAACAGCAACTCCTGCCTCTCATACTCAGAAATATTAAAATTAAACTGGCATGGATTCTGTTAACAAACACAAAATTTGGCAGTGTATTTTACATAGAAAAAAAGAACCTATATATACTTGCCTCCATTAAAATATAAATTTTAATAACAAATTTTTCCTCTGGAAAAACAAGCCATTAGCACATTAAGTTTTATAACTTTAAGAACCAAAATAACTCCTGTATTTGTATATTTTTGAACAGGATGTTTTTAAAAATTTTACTTTTTATTATCATATAAGATTTTGGTAATTTACAAAGTTGGTTAAATGTTTATCTCAGTGATACAACATGTTTTGACAAACATCTATTGTTTTAATAACTTTTAACATCAATTAACATACCATCCCAACTTAAATTTGAATCGCATGGTATTATTTTACAGATTACTCTAGAAATAAGTTTAAGAAAGTATTATAAATAACAAAATAACAAATTAAAACAAGCAAAACTCTCCATACAGTAGTGCCATTCAGTACAAACCAGAGCAGTCAATGGATGCTAGAAGGCTTGTGCATAAAATCTCTATCTTTGTGTCTACTCATCCAATATCCCCAAACTAGTTTCTGGCTTGTTGCCTTCGTCAGTGAAGAGCCTTGAATCTGAGAGTACTGCACCTAGAAATAAACCAGAAACTAATCTGGATATATTGAATGAGTAGGCACTAGATAGGGATTTTATGCACAAGCCTTCTGGCATCCATTGATTACTCTGGTTTGCACTGAGTGGCACTACTGTATGGAGAATTTTGCCTGTTTTAATAACAGTTATGAGCAAGCATAAGACATGGTGATCATGTGATGTTTAGTGGTTTAAAATAATAAATTGTGAAAGCAAAATACATCTAATATATATGTATTGCAATAATAGGTACAAACCACATATATACACGTGAGTTTAACAAATTGAGTTATAAATTAAATTATAAATCGTACATTGATTTTAATAAAGGTATCACTGTAATACATACTGATTAGATTACTGGCTTTAAGGTACACACATATATATGTGACCGTACTTCCCTACTTGCATAAACGTCTCTTGTGATACTTTTAGGGTTTAAACCTGGCAAGGAATTGTAGGATGTAACTAGGTGAAACGGATATGACAGAATAATTATTCCGTTTCAATATCAACAGGTTAATGTTGTTTTTAAAATAGTTTTCATCTCTCTAGTTTTGCATTAACACGTATCTTATAGTTCATTAATCAATAATCACTTCTACAATCTAGATATTCATATTTTATATTAGACAAAATATGATCTAATTCTGTTGTTTTTATTAAGACTGTTTCTTGAATAGTGGACAGTGTGACGTAACGCTGTCGCGCATTTATAAAAATAATAGTTAAATTTGATCTTCAATAAAGATTGAAGTTTATATCTAGGAATAGAAGGAAATCTAATAATTTATAATTTAATAAAAAAATATATATAATTTACGATTATCTATGTACTTACTGATAAATTGTTTTTTTCAAATGAGCGCTGGTTAAAAATAAGCGTTCATGAATAAAATTTATATAATAAATTGTACAGACTTTTAAAGCTCCATAATCTTTAAGTTGTGCACGAAGGATGGTATTAAGCTTTTGCCAAATGTAGTATTGAACCAAATGACTAATTGACCGAAATAAACAAATATATTTAAAAATAATAATCAATTTAAACAAAATACAAAAGTGAATATGTATGTTATAATAAATATATAATGTTAGAATTACGTTTATTCCTTAGAATGTTATATATGCGAATTTATGCATTAGAAGGTATTTTATTTTGCTACGCAAGAGAGCTACAAAAGTTCATTAAGAGTTTCGAGCGCCAGAAGTAACGTAGACGCGATTTGTAATTCTTAAGACCAGCATATGTCATTTTCCTACTGCTCTAAACTATGCAGAATTATATATATATATAAGACGAAGCACATTTCAAACATACAAGTTTCAAAATTTTCATTATTTGTATGTTTTATAAATATTATACATATGTAAAATATTTTTTATTTTTAGTTTGGGCTCATCAGTTTTATACAGCGATGCCTGTCGAATCTTAAGTGATATCATCATCATCATCATCGTCAACCATTATCAATTCACTGCAGGATAAAGATCTCTCCAAGTACAATCCATCTACTCCGATCTTTAGCTTCTCTTCTCCACATCATTTCTGCACACTTTCTTATTTCATCCATTCATCTCACATGTGGTCTCTTTCTGGATCTTTTACAATCTCTTGGACTCCAGTTTAAGATTTCAATTGTCCATCTATTATCATCTCTTCTACTAATATGGTCAGCCCAACTCCACTTCAGTCTTTTAATTTTTTCAATTTGTTCTCTTACCCATATATTGCATTTTGATCTCTTTTTGTTACTCCAAACATGCATCTCTTTATACTTCCTTGAGTGAATTAAAGTACAATAAAGACAAACTTTGCTTCCATTGGTTTTTTTCTAAAAAATTGATGAGATTGTAACTTTAAGAGACAAATTTTTGATTGTGATGATATTCAGGGTAAACGTTCTGATCTTGATGAAATAAAGCTTTGTTCAAAGTAAGGTTTTTTGATTTTGAAATTATTCATTGTATGCATGTGCAAATGTATGCTAAATAAATATAACCTGTATTTGTTTTTTATTTTGAGAACAAGCATTAAGTATAAAAAACTACTGCAGGGGTGAAAATCGACTAGCCAAAACATCTTTAACTGTTTAAACCATGAAGTGATACCTCTTTCTATTTCTACAAACAGAAACATAGCAATTCATCATTAATTGTAGAGTTCAAACAGTAGTTATTACTAACTAAATCTGATCCAATAAGCCAAATGTCAAAGTGCTTGTAGATAACACAAAATTGAATGCACCAAAACATTTAATTCCTGCCTTATACAAATATATTAATAAATATCACAAGTTTATCTTGGGGTGACAAACTTGTGTACTTGAAAATTTTCAGGGAATTAACATATTTTGTTTGAGTAGAAAGATCTCTTATACTAGAAACTAGCAGTAATAGTCTGTTTGTGCTACAATTTAGTGTCTATTGGTTTCTGAATACTCATAAATTGTTCTGATGTCATAATGATTGGCACATATATTTTGAGGCTCATTATCTGTAGTCGAAACCTGGAAATTGTTTAAGAAGCTGGAGATTTTAAGTGCATTTAAACTTTTTTCTGGTAATTAGCCCACAATCAATCCAGACACTATATTATTAATCATTAAAAGATTACCCAGCTATTATTAGCTAATGAGTAAATTGTGATAAAATATACAAATGAAAGTCACCATTTGTCTAGTCATGTAACCAATATCCTTTTCTGTTTTTGAATAGAAGATCTGAAAAAGGGTTTGATCTGCAATGATATATTCAAACTGTTTAACTTTACTAACTTTTAATCTTAGATTAAAGATAGTAAGGTCACCTATTTAATGCAGACTAAAGCTAAATTGGCTGAAGAAAGAGATTTACTATTAACTGAAAGGAGATCCTTTTATTCCTTTTTTAGATCTTAGAGAAACTAAGTGGAAAAATTTCTGATGTAAATCCCATGTATTATTTGTTGTTGTGTGATTATTTATATATAAGCTTAACATGGATGGGATGCCCACCATTACACATAAGCTTCTGTGGTAAGTTTATTGGCTTTTTACTTCTGTGTTTAAGATCAAGAAAATGATAGTCTTTCTTCTAAGTTGCTTGATAATCCTTAAATAAAACATCAGTTGAGTTTTCTTGAAGGTAGAATGAATATGTATGTGAATCATATTTTTTAGTTATTTATAAGTATGAAGACAAAGGTCTTATACTCAGGAGAGTATAGAATCATCAGTCAAGACAGCATTTTGAAGTGAAGGGGAAGGACAGTAAGAATCCTTGATTACACATCCAGGCTGTTATTTGATGGCAATTGTTTATTTAGCCCACTACAACTGTAGACAATTTTTAACTAAAGAAAGATTGTATGAATTGAAAGAAGAATGTTCTAATATTAAATGGAATTTAAGTTATTATATAATCACTTTAAATATTTGTGTCTAATTGCTCACCAACAGTTTTTTTAATGATACAGTTTTAGGGGCATATAGTAAATCTTTAAACCAAAATGCCTGAAAAGAAGGGATCATATTTATAATCTCCAGTTATTAAAATAGGTAAAGCTCTACATACAGAAGTGCCACTCAGTGCAAGCCAGAGTAATCAATGGATGCCAGAAGGTTTGTGCATAAAATCATTATCTAGTGCAAACTCACCCAATATCCCCAGACTAGTTTCTAGCTTGTGGCTTTCATCAGTGAGAAGCCTTGGAACTGAGAGCACTGCTAAAAGCTAGAAACTAGCCTGGGGATATTGGATGAATAGGCACTAGATAGGGATTTTTTGCACAAGCCTTCTGGCATCCATTTATTAATCTGGCTTGCACTGAGTGGCAGTACTGTATGGAGAGTTTTGCCTATTTTAACAACAGTTATGAGAAAACATAAGAAATGGTGATTATGTGATGTTTAGTGGTTTAATTTCCAGTTACACAAAAGTATCTCACTTTATTTATGAATGTCTATTTTTAACCAGCCTTCATTTGAAAAAAAAAACAATCCCTCAGTAAGACACAGATGATCATAACTTTTTTTTTTATCAGATTAGAAATTATTAAATTTCCTTCTCTTCCCAAATATAAATTTTATTAAAGATCAAATTTATCTGCTGTTTTTATAAACTTTCTAGAATTAATTTATACTATTTTGGACACAATATTTTTTATAAATTATTTTATTCGGGATTATTTTATTTCAAATACATGAATATATGTTTGAAACAAAAGAGTTTCTTTTAAAATAATCTTGTTGCAATAGAAAGAATTTATAGACTTCTAAATAATACATTAATTACTATTGTTCACCATATTAAGAATTTTTTTTACATAAAAAAGAAATTATTATATTGCGCTTCCAACGTACACCAGTGAAGCTATTAATTTTAACTGTTTTTATATTGGCTTAGCACTTTCGGATCATATTTGCTCTCATGTTCATAGCCTGCATCATTCTTTATTTTGTGTTATTATTAGTATATGCAAATGTATGCAAATTACTCAACCAGTCCATTTTTTTGAAATCGAGAAGCAGGAATCTCATCTGTTGATGGCTTTCGTATCGTTCGTGATGAAATATGCTTCTTTTATTTTGTGATTGGCATTGTGTTAAAGAGTTATTTATTTATTTAGCGCATGGATTTGTACAGCTTAACTATTAACCATATCTAAAAAAACTTACAGATTCCAATCAGAAGATAGATCCACTTATATTAACTCCTTTAATTCTACAAGTGTAGCATAAATCGAATACTCATTAACAATGTAGTCCATAATTTGTATTTGCCGACATTTGCAAATATCAGTGACTGATAAATTTTATTTAGAAAACAGATGAGCAAGGTGGTCATGGTTATCTTTTGGTAAGATTCCAATTGTATCTAAAAAGATCAAACCCAGCTGGCTTGACTGTAGAATCTGGAAAAAGAAATTTATTTTGAATATCATACTAATTCTATTTTTTTAAACCATAATTTTTGATTGTAGATTCCTGGATGAATATCTAAAATGGAGATCTTGATTTGAGTTGAATTTTAGGTGATGAAACTATACCTTGAGTTATTGCAAAATTGATCTATTTAAACAGTTTCTATGCATTTTCTAACAAAACATAAACATAGTAAGCGTTACATCTATTTACTAACAGTAATAATAAAAGAAAAACATAAAATATGATGTCTTAGTTAACAAGGGGAAATATTATTACAGATAAGAAGGTATATTAAAATGATCAAGCAATGAAAAATAGATAATACATGTAAAAATGTCTGTAATTTGGCACTAGTAAAAATAGAGTAATCACAGTAAAAATTAATTTTTAAAAACCTATATCTGTAATTGTAAGAGAAAAGAAATCTTAAACTTAGAATTGTGAAAGATATTATAAATATTAGTTTTTTGTCTCAGTGATAGAAAAAGGCATATATATGTGTAATATTTAAATACTTGTATATTGTGTATACTAACTTAATGTAGCAGAAAGGACTCACACTTTCAAACTCCCCAAAACTATTCATTCCATCTTATAAAATTGATACACATGACCACATACATGTGAAAAAGATAAATGATCTCCAATGTATGTATTTCATTCTGAACAAGTACTCATCAGATGGTCCAGATCATTACCTCCCGCACATATATACAATCAGTGCTCAGTTTATATTAAGGTAGCAAATCTTCAAACTTTAAACTTCACCACCCTCCAATTCTTTAGCCATCCATTTTCATTGAAAATCCGATGATGGAATATCAACAAGGGCTTTGAGAGTTCTGTCATCGGATTTTCAATGAAAATGGATGGCTGAAGAGTTGGAGGGTGGTGAAGATTGAAGCTTGTCTATTAATGTTTGAAGATTTGCTATCTTAATATAAACTGAGCACTGATTGTATATATATATATATATATATATATGTGTGTGTGTGTGTGTGTGTGTGTGTGTGTGATGATCTAAACAACTGATGAGTGCAGGCCAGCAGGAAATATGTATATTGGAAATCATTTATTTTTTTCATGTGTATGTGATTATAGATATCAGTGGTATAAGATAAAATGGATAGTTTTGGTGAAGGTTGAAAGTCTAAGTTCAAGCCCTTTCTATTTATATATTATAATATAATGTGTGATAATTATTGATAATCAAAGTTTTACTACCATTTTCAGTGGTTTAAATCTTAAACCAATATTATAAACAATATTTTCAACCTGGAAATATATTGCAAAAGAATACATTAAATTCTCATGAGACACCTGTTTTATCTGGGTGAAGTACCAGGTCGTGATCTAAATGACTAGTGTCCAATTCTTGGGTTGTTATGTCTTAAGGGTTTGATGAAGAATGTTTGGAATTGTGAAGTAAAAATATATAAATCTAATTATGCATTTTATATATTTTTATCTTAATCTAGTAGTACCTGTAATTGGTGCATATTATTTTCTCTACCATTAAACTTCCATCACTCCTGGGTTAAAGAAAAAGTTTGAATGCTCAAGGTTAAGATATGCAGTGTGATCTGTGAGATTCAAAATTTGATATAAAAGAATATAGTGCATTCTGCTTATACTTATAAGTTCTTCATTAATCAATTATGCACATTTTTACCATTATTATTAATTATGTATTTTTAAACTTCTAACATCTTTCTAAAGTCAAAAAAAGAATGGTGAATTGATCTTTCACATGATAAAACATTGTGCATTCAAATTAAGTCATGGATTAGCCAGAAATTTGGCTGTGATTGAAAACAATTATTATGAACTGAAGATAAATGCATTAAAAGGTTTAATTCAATTTGTATTACCACATTTGTGTGAAAATGGTTTCTCAAAATTAGTTATTATTAAAATGAAATGTCGATTGCAATTAGATCCCAAAAATGATTTATGGTTTTTAACTCATCATTTTAAACATAATCCTGAATAAAGCAATTAATGAGTCTATAAAAGTGAAAAGTTCCACATTAATTATTAATTATTGTTTTTTTTATTAAAAATTGTTAAAAATTCTCTTTTCATTTAATTTTTTTGTCTTTGCAGTATACAGAAAATGATATAAGAAAATATGGCAGTGCATATCATTAGCTGAAAATTCAGATACAAAATGTATTCTTTTGAGTCATGTTGTTTAAAGTTCAGAATTTATATTTATTCACAGAGGGTGTTGTTGTAAATTATTTGAAGTTCTGACTTTATTTGCAGAGGGCATTGCTGTCAGCTGTTTGAAGTTAGGACATTATATTTATTCACAGGGGGTGTTGCTGTCAACTGTTTGAAGTCCAGACTTTATATTTACTGGCAGAGGGCAGTGCTGTCAGCTGTTTGTAGTTCAGGCTTTATATTCATCCACAGAAGACAAAAAAAGATTTGAAGCCAGACAATTTATGTAAAATTGGAGTATAAGAATGTAGGTGAATTATACCACAAACATTGATGGGTTTTATAATCATTTTATAATTAATTTGGGAGGTTGAATATTGAATATACATATCTAAACACTTTATATCATTTGATGTATTTCCATTTTCTATAGTCCAAACCAAAGAGGATAAATGAGATAACTCATCTTTTGTATCAATAATTGTTTGTTTTTTTCAGCATAGATAAGAACATCATCTATATATTGCATATATAAAAGGGATGTTGCAATAGCAAATTTTTTTGGAATAACTGCTAATTCAAATTGGTTAAGAACTATATTACAAATTATTTTACTTAATAGTAGCCCCATAGTGCATCCATGTTCAATTATATAAAATTCACCATTGAAAAAAGCTGTAATATCCCACTCCATCCATTTAAGAACATAAACAATAAAATTTATTTTATGCTTATTAAAATTTAGATTAATTAAAAGGTCATGAATTATACACTAATAGGCATTGTTAGGGTTATACATTTGTGAATTTAATATAAAATCTTCATTTAATTACACACAAATGTGTAACCTAATAACAAACTTACTTTATTAGATATAATAAAATTTTATGGTTCAATATCATGACAGTAATCTATTACTATAATTCATGACATTTTAATAAGCATAAAATAAATTTTATTGTTGATATTCTTAAATGGATCAATGGGAACATCACAGTCCTTTTCAATGGTAAATTTTATACAATGAAACATGGCTTATGGAGATACCATTAAGTGGAATAATTTGTAGTATAGTTCTTAACCAATTTGAATTAGCAGTTATGCTAAAAAAGTTCACCACAACAACATCATCTTTGTATATACAAAGGATGAGTTGTCTCAGTTATCTTTTTAATTTGGACAATTTTAACTAATTTTTCTTATTGTATTACCAAATGTATATCATTAATACTAAATCATCCATGCACTTTACTATTGTTACATAATGCTTTATTTACCACTCTCTTTTACAGTTTACAGTTTCGATCACCCCAGCAATCTTCTTCAGAAAGTTAGTTAAAAGATCTGAAGAAGATTGCTGGGGCAATCAAAACTGTAAACTGTAAAAGAGGGTGTTAAATAAAGCATTATGCAACAATAGTAAAATGCATGGATGATTTAGTATTATATGATATAGGTCTGTTTTACACATACTCTTTTTCAAAACTCTTTAATTTTGTTGTTTTTTATGACTTATCTTCCGCATTTCTATATAAACGGTTTTCTGCACATTTAGTGATATGCTATTAAAAGATAAATAAAAACAGTAACAAAAACGTATTAAAGCAATTGATTTTTTAAAATCATGTGAATCAATCTATGTCAAATAAAAATCCATTTAACTGAATTTTTATAAATACATAAATGTGTATAATAAAGCAATAAATTATATTAAGGAAATATCATAGTTTTTATATAAATATTTCTCACTTCCAAAAAAAAATATTAAAGAATTATATATATAATAAATACTAATGAGTAACAAGACATTAAGAAGAAAAACCTTTTAAGTGTTCTTTAAGTGAACACATAGTTTCTAGTAAAAATTATTTACAGGTGTATTTAATTATACATACTGAAGAAAAACTATTTCAATGAACATTATGTGAATACATATTTTTTGAATAAAGATCTTTAAAAAGTTTGTAAATTGAATATATCCTGTTGAGAAATCTTTTCATTCCTTTTTGCTTGAATACAATTCTTTTAATAATAGTTGTTTAAAAATTTATAAAAATATATAGTAATGATAAACCTTTTCACTGTATTTCATATGAATCCATGATTTCTGATATTAAAAATATAAGAACAACATAAAAGAACATATATAGAAGACTACTTTCAAAAGTAACCTTTATTAGTTAAAAAGATTACAAAAAATTATTGGGTACACTTATCTGTGGAGGATGTTCAATGTTACAAGGTAAAACAATTATTGACCAGATTTACAAATTACATACACTCAATAACAAATATATCCATAAAAGGGTTGTATAATTTTGCTTAATGTGTATCTATACATGGACGAGCACAGATCTGCACTACCCAAAAACAATCTATCAAGGGGTGAAGCAGCCCATCAGAGTGAAAAAGGTGCTGATAACTTTGACCCTGTACCCTCCCGGCAGGGGTTCTGGATAGTGGAAATAATCATCACTAGCCCACACCCATAAACCAGACCCCCAACGACTGCCATCATCAACTCCTGTGGAAGAAATGAGTGCAGACCCGTGCCCACAAATATTACAATAAAACTCTATTACTGTAACAAAGATAATATTTCTAGCTAGGGTATCTAGCATCCAGCATGTCAAATGAATTTGTCTGTGGTTATGATCTTGATAAAAGAATTGTTCACTTTTATTCATTAAATTTCTCAATCCTTATTAAAAGTTATTCATTAAGTGATTTTGTTAAAACAGTTGATATTTCAATTTCCTCATCCATTAAATCCAATATATTATCCTAAGCCTCTTGCATAACGTTATTTACCTCATACTTCTATTTCCTCCAATTTTCGCTGCATTTGCGTAGATTTTTATTTTTGATTGTAATGCCTAATCATACTTAAATTCTTGGTTATTAACATTAAATAATTTGTTTGACTTACTTCTCTCATTAGTTTCAAATTTAGATTTTATAGATTTGTTCTTATTAATCTGATTCACTTTTTAGATAACGTTGTTTTCAATTTTAAACTTTTATTAATCGGTTTCGCTTTTTAGATAACGTTGTTTTCAATTTTAAACTTTTCAAAACCTTCAATGATATCCGCTTCCTCTTTCCCTTGTGATATTCTACAAACATTTTGGTAGTGATTAAATCATAAACACATCAAAAAATAAACACAAGATATTATTAAAACTGAAAAATGTTTCTCAAAATGCTACAGTAATGATTAGAATGCACAGGGCATTATAAAAACCATGATAATTTATGTGGCTGCATAAACAATGAGTCCATATTTCTTAAACTTTTTATAACAGCTTTACGAAAATATTTTGTGGATTGAAATCGGAAACTAAGAAGTAAAAATGAATGAAAATTATTTAAATTATCTAGATTTTGAAAATTATATAGTTGATTTCATAAGTATTCCTTTTTATAAATAATGTTACAAGAGCTATAAAGACATGGAAATAGAATATAACCATATAAATAAAAATGTAAACGTTTGTTTGTTCAAAATCTTAAATCTCCAAAAGTTCTTCACTGGTTGCTTTGAAATTTGGATATAACTTTGCATTCGAGTACATATGTGTTTGTATATATCTACTATTTATATACCTACTATTATATACCTGTGACAGGTAAAACATGCTTTTTTTGAAAAATAGTGCTATCTATTGGACATAAAAGCAACACATACTATACTAAATATTTTACGATTTTATTTCAAAGTTTCCAATTGCATTGTTAAATTGAATTTTCATATATTTCAATTTATTTTCATTTTGATTTAATTATTTCGTGTGAGAGATTGCAATTCCCAATTCGATTGGCATTTGCAATCACCATCAACAAAGCTCAGGGCCAATCTTTAGAATTGAGCGGTTTAGATCTAGACACGGATTGCTTCTCACATGGACAATTATATGTTGCAAGTTCTAGAGTCAGCAAACCAGACAATCTCTATATCTGCACAGATAATGGAACAACAAAAAATATTGTATACCCACAAGCATTGTGAAACTAAACATATTAGAAATGTGCATTTTCTTTCTTTTCCATTTAACCAGATTGAGCCACAGCAATACGTGGCTCAGTATGGCTAGTATGTCATAAAAAGACAGTATATTTTTAAAAAATAAATACACATTAATGGTAATGAATTAGAAGCTAACAGTTTTAAATAGTTTGATAAGATTGTAAGTACTTATGGGAATATAAGAGATCAAATTAATCAGACAATTAAACTTGGATAAAATGTTTTTGCTTAGAAAAACATTAATATTAAATGGAAATATCCCTACTACTTGATAAAGAGATTTTTAGTAAATATTGTTTATCATTACTTACTTATCTATCTAAAACTTGAACAATTACTAGAAAAGTGATACAAAGAGTTCCCATCTCACAGAAGAGTGAAGAAATATATGATGGGAGTAATAAGATGGAGCCTTAAAATGAAATACATGTGTGAAAAAGTGAACCAACCATTGAAAAAATTAGACAGTTGAAATGTAGATATCTGAGTATATCATTAGAAAAAAAGGACAATAGAATAAATCATCTAGATTCTAAAAAATTGTGAAAAACTATATAAACCACACTTGGTATAAATGACAAGATAATAAAGTTTGATAGAGTGATGTAAAGAAAATATATAATAAATTGAGAAGATGCATCAAATATAGGTAGATTTTATCATCTGCAGTGGATTAATAAAATTTGAAAATAATGATACCAACTTTATCTATAAATGGAAACTGTGTTCGATCACAAATAGAAAGGGTAATTTAGGCAAACAACGATGTTTAAAAATACATTGTGCATTTTTAAACCAAGTTATACTATAAAAAGTTTAAGAAAAATATTCAGATTCATTAAATGTGATAAAAGTTCCAAATGGGCGAGCGTAGATAAGACTATTTATTATATAGAATATTTGTTAGATAATAAACATTTTAAACAACTTAAATATATTGTTTTTAATTTAATAAACAAACTCAAAATAATTTTACAAACTTCCAAAACCAATAATTCTTCTATAAAAAAAATAACTGGAATTCGTAAAAAGCAATAATTTTAACCTAGAGATATATATTTTTCTTTTTTAAAAAAATAAAAATTATTCAAAACGGTCATTTATAACGACAGCAATTTTCCCCCAGTAAAAATTCAACTATTTTCACCTAATGAATTTTTATTAAAAGTCTTTTTTTAAAAAAAAAAAAAAGGCTAGTAATTTAGAGAACTTCAATCCAAATTGTAACTTAATAATGGGAGGTAACTATTCTGTTAATAATGTAAATAATATATATAATATCTCATTTTATTTAACAATTGAAGTTTTAATAAAGCTGAAGTAAAAATAGTTTACTCATCCTAAAAAATTTTAGTTATCAATTTTTATTATTTACAAAGAATATCACTAATCTAATCTTTTGATATCCGCAAAACTTTCAGCAAATAGATCTAAAACCAATAAAATATCACATGATTCTATCTTATATATTGCTTTTTTAGCAGCACAAAATTTCTTTCACTACGTCTATGCTACCTACTGTAAGCTTTGTAATTAATTATCTGGAATCTATTAGTTACTAGAGCTTATAGACAGCAGTATAGAAATAGCAAAGAAAGTTTGTGTTGCTAAATAAGAGATCTATCAGTGAATTATAAAATCAACATTTCAGATACATATATAACACGAACTATAAAATTAATAAATTATAAATATATTTTATATTATAAGTGATATGTTGATGATATTAAAGTGATTGTTAAAAAAACAGGTATACTAGTGTCCATAGTTAAAACATAATGAAAATAGAAAACAGTCCTCTTGAGGGAGTCAGGGATTCCGGTTAATTCTGTTACTGGCTCTCCGTTTTTATTTCCATTATCCTACATTGGGAAAGTAAACCTTCCTAAAACTATTCAAAGTTAAAAAAATTATGCCACCATCTATTAACAGGTAAGGATAATTACAACTTTTCTTTATAAAGCTGGGGAAATTAGATCACCACCATTAATTATTCTAGAGATCTCTATGGTAATTTTGCCTTTTTAAAGAAGAAATTAAATTTCACTTTGCTTTGCTGACTGAGTGAGAGAAAGGTCCATCAGGGTCTAAATCCCAATTCTTATGGAGGTGTGGGATGGGAGAAGGATGCTGGGGATCATTACTGAATTGGATTTTCTTGTTGGTTGGGAAACCCAATAATGTTACTTCTTGTGGTTTTAGTAAGATTTTATCTTTTCTGACTGAGTGAGGATCTGGTGGTTGGGAGGGTCCCTGGGAGCCTAAATCACAGCTCCTATGGTGTGTAGAGCTGTGAGTGTTAAGGGAATTATTATGATTTAGACTTTTTCATTTATAAGAAAGCAATTGAAATGTTACTTATTGCAGTTTTGGCACTTTTGTTATAGACCAACATTTTACCTATGCTTTCCAAATAGGATATGGGAGTTGGGAGAGTCCCTGGGAGCCTAAATCCCAGTTCTTTATGGGGTGTAACTGAGAGCAGTGTGTTAAGGGGACCATTACTAATTTTGATTATTGCATTCATAAGTTGACAATTTTGGCATTATTGTAGTTTTGACAATTTTGTGATAACCAAAGATTTCATCTTTGCTGTCTGGTGAGAGAATCTAGTAGTAGGGGGGGTCCTTGGGAGCTTAAATCCCAGTTCTTTGGGGAGGAATTTGCAAGGGGGTGTTAAGGGGATTGTTGCCAATTCTGATTTCCTCATTCATAAGAAAGCAATAGTTATGTTACTTATAGCGGTTTGGATGCAGTTATTAAAAATGGAGACTTTACCTAGTAAATAACAACTTCACTGAACAGTAATTTATTTTGGTCTGCATCTGAATATTGCTTTAGGGTGTCTTTCAAGCACTCACTCATCTATCTTAAATTGCATCACATATAATAAACTCTCAAAACATTATTCATTAGTAAAGTCTAAACTTCATAGATCATTTCTAATTACAACAATTGATTACTACCAATTATTAATTAGCTCATAGAATAAGGCCACCAATGGTTAATCAGCCTATGCGCTAATGCTCCTGTTTTTTACTGGATCTCAAGTTGTTGAAACAAGATAGACAAAATTCAATTCCTGAAATCAGTTCTGTATTATACGATGTAAATCAACAGTGGCTCTTGGGATTAACAATCGATCTTTATATAACACATAATGTAGGCAGATTACTTTGGGGATATATACTAAGACTCACAATTTAAAATGAAGAAAAATTTCACAAACCAGCCAAAGAAATTCCTGGAGTTTTTTGTTGAGATTAAACTTTGGAATAAAACTATTGTCTCAATATCTCATCAATTGTCTTAGTGACTGTCCTTGGAATAACAGCCGAGGAGACACTACTTTGAACTCTTCTATTGTTCAGGGAGAGCAATCTCATGCACTCTTAACTTGACTCATTGCATCCCTCTTAAAAATCCTACCCTACCCTCTGACATCTATATTATCACTTGCTGTCTTATTATGACATTATTGCCATTGCTTAATATCAGATAAGTCAATCTATGTATACTTCATTGTAGCTCAACCTTATGTACACCTTGAGCTTTAAATAAAGTTCATTTTAGAAATAATGCGAAAAACAGAAGAAGATGTCTCATCCATTACAAACAACAATATTTTAAACTACTAATATGCTTCTAAATAATTAATTTTTAACCTAAAAATAAAGAAAAAGTGCAAATTCGGATGATTTGGTAATGGTGTTAAAAATTTATTGAATTCAACTCTTCTATTAAACCAACCCACAAACAATATTTTACAAATTTCATTATGACTTCTTTATATATATTTATGAGTATGTTGCAGAAAAAGGTGACTGGTTAGCCTTCTGCTTTCTGATATCACTAACTATTGCAAACATTTAAAAACATTCACATGACTCATGGGTTTATTGTCATGCATGGTTAGAATCATTTTAAATTATTTCAGTTACAGTTATAATGTTAGTTCATGGTTTCATTTTGGTTTTCTGTAAATATATAAAACATACTGTCATATTTAAAGTTGTAACTCAAGATTTAGACATGATAGCATCTTAAAGATTTTATGGTAGATAGTTAAACTATATCACAACATATATGATGATTCAGAAATGGTGTCACTTGTAGATTGGACCAGTCATCTTTTGACTCGATTATACTTCCACTTCAACACACATTCTTGAAACAAATAAATAAAGACATTTAAAAAAGATAAACGATTACTTAGTTCATATGTCTATGCCTAATTAAAAACCATATGTATTACTCTAAGATAATCATTAATCTAATAATCGATTAGTAATAATAAATCAAACCACTAAAACATAAATGATATCATTTGCAGTTAAAACAGTAGGATCTCCCTCCATACAATAATGCCACCCAGTGTAGTAATCAATGGATGCTAAAATATTTATGCACCAAAATCCCTAATTCAGTACCTAGTCATTGAATATCCTCATACTAGATCCTAGCTTGTGGCCTTCACCTTGAATCTAATATCACTGCATCTGGATCTTAGAATCTAATGCAACTCTCTAGCAACCACCTTTTACTTTTTTAATTAACTATAAAGCTATGAGTTCAAAATTAAAACACAATATTTTCAATCCAAACTCTTTCAAATGTATAGTCATACAGACCTGAACCCAGTTCAGCATAAACATTTTGGTATCTTTGATTTTAATAATTGTAGGCATCATTACCCTTTGGCCAGGATTAGTATTGAACTACTAAAATATTACATGATAACAATAGCAACTCTCTCCATACAGTAGTGCCATCCAGTTCAAGCCATAGTAATCAAAGAATGTTAGAAAGTTTGTGCATCAAATTCTCAATCGTCTACTTATCCAATATTGCCAGACTGGTTTCAAGTTTGTAGCCTTCATCAGTAAGAATGCATAAACCTTCTAGCATCTATTGATTCCTATGGTGTGTTTGGTGATCATGTGATGTCTTAGTGGATTAACGCCAAATCTGGACAAAATATAATGGTGACTATGATTATTAAATATCAAAAACATCAAAATATATAGATATTGAACTGGGTTTAGGACTGTATCATTATACCTGAAAATGAACTTGAATTGAAAATATTGTTTATTTTGATATCATAACTTTATATATAGTTAACTAAAAAGATAAAAGATGGCTGCTGGAGGTTGAATTAAATCTAAATATCTAGGTGCAGTACTCTCAGATCCAGGATTCTTCAATGATAAGGGTCACAAGATGGTCTATGGATATTGGATGAGTAGATATTAGATAGTAATTTTGATGCATAAACCTTCTATCATTCATTGATTGTTATGGATTGTACCAGGTGGTACTATTGTATGGAAAGAATTGCTACCTTTTTAACAATTAATATATTTTCTGAAATAGATCATGTTAAAGTTGTGAGAGCAGATTTTATAGATTTTCTGTAATGACAACTTTAATACCATTCATATTAAAAAAAATCTTTTAAAAATGTTTTGATAGAGTTGAAGTTTTAGGTATCTCTCTTCCCAGATTGATATATTGATAGATTAATAGATTGATGGATAAATAGTATAATTAAAATGTTTGCTGATAAAAGATATACATAGTATGTCTTATATAATGAGTTATTTATTTATATAGCACTACGTTTTTAAACTGTAATAATTAAAAACATAGCTTGTTATATATGTTTAATATTTCATCTAATAATGATAAATTGTAAAAATTTGGCAAGCATCAGTCATTAAAACATAATAAAAAGAATTGAAACTGATTATTTAATATCTTCACATTCTCATTTTCAAATGCTTAAGATTTGCCTATACATATATGTTTAGGTTAAAAGATAGAGTGGATTTATTCTATCTTTTCAAAAGATTTTATCTTGTGTTTGGAAAGGAGAGTATTCATTAAATGTTAAAATATATTCAGCAGATGTGTAATGGAGTGATCCCTAATTATTATTACAGAATGTCTTAGTGAAAAGATGATTAGTAACTGGTTTTTTCTCCAATCTTTTTGAACCACAATCTCAAAATGTATGCATGTATTATGGAGTGATATAATTTAACTATTGTCAACAAAAACTTTAAAGCATGAGTGTGTTAGGATATGACATGAAATGTGACAATATGTTTTATACTTTAATACAATAATGGAATAACATATTAACATTAAATTTTGATAAACAGAGCAAAACTCTCCATACAGTATTGCCACCTGTGCTAAACAGAGTAATCAATGGATGCCAGAAGGCTTGTGCATAAAATCCCTATCTAATGCCTACTCATCCAATATCCCCAGACTAGTTTCTGGCTTGTGGCCTTCGTCAGTGAGGAGCTTTGGATCTGAGAGCACTGCATCTAGATCTTAGGATCTAGATAAAAGTAGAGGTAAAAGGTGGTTGCTAGAGGGTTGCATTAGATCCTAAGATCTAGATGCAGTGCTCTCAGATCCAAAGCTCCTCACTGACGAAGGCCACAAGCCAGAAACTAGTCTGGGGATATTGGATGAGTAGGCATTAGATAGGTATTTTATGCACAAGCCTTCTGGCATCCATTGATTACTCTGTTTAGCACAGGTGGCAATACTGTATGGAGAGTTTTGCTCTGTTTATCAACAATTAATGTGCTAGTATAGGAAATGTGATCATGTGATGCTTAATGGTTTAACACCAATCCTGCCTAATAGGATAATGGTGGCTATGGTTGTAAAAGAGCCAAAGACACCAAAATGTATGGGTGCTGAACTGAGTTCAGACCCATATGACTATTTAAGCTATTGAGCTTAGATTGAAAATATTTTTTGTGTTTTCAATTTCATTCTCATAGTTTAGTAGTTAAGTAGAGATAAAAGGTGGTTGCTAGAGGGTTGCATTAGATCCTAAGATCTAGATGCAGTGCTCTCAGATCCAAAGCTCCTCACTGACGAAGGCCACAAGCCAGAAACTAGTCTGGGGATATTGGATGAGTAGGCATTAGATAGGGATTTTATGCACAAGCCTTCTGTCATCCATTGATTACTCTGTTTAGCACAGGTGGCAATACTGTATGGAGAGTTTTGCGCTGTTTATCAACAATTAATGTGCTAGTATAGGAAATGTGATCATGTGATGCTTAATGGTTTAACATTAAATTTTGTTTTAAAGTGGGACGAATTGCTACTGAAACATTTAAAATAATTCATACTGTGTATGGCATGACAAAATGAGTTGTAAAAATGGTTTAAAGATTCCATGCACACACTATATACATAATTAATGATTATGTAAATCTTGGAATATCATGCATGGAATTGATGGTCAAAGTTTTCTCAAAACAAATGTCAATCAATATAATTTTAATAAGTAATGTTTTAATAGTTCTGAATTAGAATTATGATGGTTTGAACTATATGACTAGAAAATTAATAAAAGAATATAGTAAACAGGCCTGGAAATAAATATAATAAAAACAAAAATATGCATTTGGGAAGGAGAGAGACAACAATGTATAATATTGGAAGATGCACATATAAAAAAATATAAATATCTAGAAATAAAAACCATATAAAGGAGAAAAATAGATGAAACTACAAGAGAATTACATTGATACAAAATCTATAGTGATGATAAATAAAATATTATGGGATTAGAAAACATTGATGTGTTGTTTGGCAGTCAAAGAAAAGATTGAAAAAAGAATTAAGAGCTACAGAAATGAATTATTGGTGCAGATATTCATGAAGGTCAAGACAAGAATGTATAAAAAATAAAAAGAAATAAATATTAAACAATTTAATAAATAATACCAGAACAAAGAATGAAAATGATAAGAACATATACAAAGGATGGTGTTTCAGAAAAGGTTACTAAAATAAATATTGAAATGTATATTGCCAGGAATATCTATTTTAAAAAAAGTTGAAAAGAAAAAAAATTGGAAAAAATAAAGAAGATATGTGGATATATAGATAGTCAGTAAACATCAGAGTATTTTAGATCTGTCCAAAAGAAGACGGAAAAGAGGAATAAATAAAGAAAATAAAGGCAGAAATTTGTTGTAAGATTAATAAATAAACATAGAGGTATGGCGATTGTGAATTGGAAGATGTCATGGAGCATTATAGATCGATAAGAAATAAATGTTTTAGTATTTTCTTAAGATTTTAAAATCTTGAACAATGATTTTAAAAATCTTTTTACATACACAAATAATATATACAGTATATGCATTTATCAAATAATCGGTGTGTGTTGATTTGAATTATAAAATCTGAATAGTAATTCACACTATTTTGGTGAATCATTAAATTGTTTTTATTTATATTTTTATTGGATTTTTCACCGGCTTTTCTTTCTTTAAAAACAATGGATCAATTTTTTTCTTCCCATCTGTCAAATGCGTTGACCGGGAAGCGAACCCGGGCCAGCTGCTCGGAAGGCAGCTATGCTAACCACTAAGCCACCAATGGTTGACAATGGATCAATTTTTATTGCAGTTAAAACACGAATAGGATAAAAACCAAAAATTAAAAATAGATCTATGACTTCTTAATATTGCACATCCTTAAAGATTTTTTTAAAATCTTAATTCGCATGCATGTGAAAAGTATTATATAAATATGGCCTATGATATTTGGAAGAAAGTAACATAGTTTTATGTAAATTCAAAAATAGTGGGGTTTAAAACCGTCGAAGTAAACTAACAAGATTTGATTTGACAGAAAACACTTCTATTAAACTATGCTTGCAAAAAATTTACAATTCCTTATACTTTTTAGAAACAATAATTATTGCTGTTATATTTCAAATATATGGCTGAAAACACTGGGGAAAAAAATCTAATATATATTTTGTTCAAAAAGATCTCTTTCGTTAGGAAAAGATATCTCATAAATCATCTAATGGGCAATCATTCAACTCTCTCTAATCTGCACAATCTTATATTTTTTAGCATTGTCAGTGTAATAAAAGAAATCTATTTTATCAAAATGCAAATTAGAACTTATTTGCATACTCTTTTCAATACCTACAATCATATGTTTAAATGCGAGGATATTAATTACCGCTTTTAAAAAATATAAGATCTTATGCATATGTGATGAGAGGTGAAAAGTTTAATAAAAGAAAATGAGCATTTAAAATCATCATCAATTTCACTATTATCTATACAGTGCGGCCTGAATGTGTCTCCAAGTTTAATCCAGTAAAAAAACTACCCATGATCAGCATTTCATACGCTTACACATGCTGTTAATAAGAGTACCAAACTCTCCATAGAGTAGTGTCACCAAGTGCAAATCTTTGTAATCAATGGATACAAAAAGGTTTGTGTATAAAAACTCTATTTGGTGCCTACTCATCCAATATCCCCAGGCTAGTTTCTAGCTTGTGACTTTCATCAGTGAAGAGCTTCTATTTGAGAACACTGCACCTAGACCTTAAGATCTAATGCAACCCTCCAGCAGCCACCTTTTGTCTATTTTGTTAACCATAAATCAAAAACACCAAAATATATGGATGCTGAACTGAGTTCAGATCTATATGATTATACAAGTAAATGAGTTTAGGTTGGAAACATTATGGTGTTTTCATCTTAGGCTCCTAGCTTTATAGTTAACCAAATAGCTAAAAGGTGGCTGCTGGAGGGTTGCATTAGTTCATAAGTCTAACTGCAGTGCTCTTAAATCCAAGGCTTCTCACTGATAAAAACCACAAGTTAGAAACTAGTCTGGAGATGTTGTGTGAGTAGGCATTAGATAAGGGATTTTAGGCACAAACCTTCCTGTATTCATTGATTACAAAAGCTTGCACTTGGTGGCCCTGCTGCATGGAGAGTTTGGTACTCTTATTTTTTATCTATAGCATAACTTTTCCACATTGCATCAATAAACTTCTTTATTCCATCTATCAAAGTCATATATGGTTTCTTCCTAGATCTTTTAAAATCTTTTGGGATCCAGTTTAAAACTTCAATTGTTCATCTAATATAGTCTTTTCTAGTAATGTGCCTAATCCAGGTCCATTTAAAATTTTTAATTTTTTTTAATAATGTCAATAATATCTTGTGTTGCCTATATAATACCCCCAGAGTAGACTCAAGTTTATGACTTTCATCAGTGACAAGCTTTGGATTTTGGAACAGTATCATTGGATCTTTAGGATACAATGCAACTCTCTTCTAAAAGCCATTGTTTATCTCTATTTTACTATTAAGCTATCACCCCTAATTAAAAAACTTGCCTACCTAATGCTGAAAGCCATAAGCTTGAAACTACTTTGGAATTAGTAAAATAATATTGGATAGAATTTTATGAAGCATTATTATCTGACATCTATTAGTTACTAAAGCTTACAGATGATGGTATATATGATAAACGAAAAAGTATCACTCTGAAACAGCGATGTGTAAATTAGAGTCATGCAATAGGAGTCATGTGATATTTTACTGACATTACATCTTTAACACTTCCACCCAGTTTTGGCTCTTTCAGCACCTACACTTATTACAAATTTCTGAGTGATTAAAGTTATTGAATTATTTTATATGGTACTCAAATATTCTACTTTTGAGATATTTAAAAAAATTATAGTAACAGAACAATGTTAGTGTTTTTGTACAATGAAAATAGCTTTGATCTTTGATAAAAAGCTTTTATGTAATGTTCAAAGCTCCTGAGACAAATGAAGATTTGCAGGGGAGGGGGGAGTTGCATAAGTGATTAGTTTTGTTTAATGCAATTTAAATCCACTTCTTGTATTGTAAATGGAAAGATTGATTATTCTGTCATGGTTTTATATCGTTTTCATTTACGAAGTCTATTTCCGTTATTGTTCTTACTGGTGATACTAGTCTTTAATTTTTGGACAAGATTTATATTTCAGAAATTCATAAAAAAAAAAAATCTAACATAGCTTTCAACAAATGTTGCTTTTCACCTATTAGAAATTGTAATCATCACTGGTTTTTTCTGGTCACGTGTTTATATAAAATTTTAAAATTATCTTTAACGATTTAATGATTTTTATTACTCATTCATTAGACTAGAGATTATTCAATAAGGAATAATATTTCTGTAATGTAATTTTCACTTGGTAGAGATATATGAGTGCTAGTTCAGCATGAAATGTACATATTGGGAATCATAGATCTTTTTCAAATCTTTGGCCATATGTTTATAATTATATCCATACACAAGATGTTAAAGGTGGATAAAAACCGATCTCTATCTGGGGTGAGAACACTACCCAAATATTATCTTTAATGATCCTTTGTATTAAAATTGAGCAGTCGCGGAAGTTTTAATAAATTATTTAACCAATAAATATATCATTTACAAATAATTATATTAATTACATGTAATAAATTTGAGTTTTCTCTTATTT
Organism: Epiperipatus broadwayi; assembly: GCA_028023455.1. Classification (NCBI taxonomy): domain Eukaryota; kingdom Metazoa; phylum Onychophora; class Udeonychophora; order Euonychophora; family Peripatidae; genus Epiperipatus; species Epiperipatus broadwayi. Next base: position 17,769,117 of record JAQFVV010000007.1, on the reverse strand, counting down.
TTTGCTTAATATTAAATTCCATAGTAACTAATTTTATTTGTCAGAACATTTGCAGACTAGTTGATACTCTGAAGAATTCTACCTCACATATTATTTGGGCAGAAGAAGATCATAAACAAGTAACAGATTTGTTTCTTAAATATGGCGTCACTTCAAGAAATCAACTTAAGCTATGTAGTATAATACTAGAAACATGCACAGATTATACGTTAGAGCATAATACTATTATCACATTTAATACAGCCATGTTCTTCTTGTTATTTATAACTATATCTACCGGATTTGTATAAATCTCATAATCGAAGACAGAATATATCTTGGTGTTAATTTATTCATTGTAACAATATATCTCGGATTGACCACAATACTGATCCCAAAATACGCTTGAAAAACTTGATTTAATTAGAAATTTTTGACATATTATTAATAATTTATTGGTGTTATTGACTTTATTATTATTTAAATATTATTCTTGTTTCTATTAATTTTATGTTTTCCACACACAATTTTTTATTGTCAGGAAAGTTGTAACATTTGTATAACTTAAATAAATAAATTAAAAAATCTTTTTTTAAAAAAAAAAAGATTTCTAAAAGCTAAATAATAAAAATCTGTAGGTTTTGTTTTATACCGTTTGTAAAATAAAAAAAAAAAAAATTATGGTGCAAAAAATTTACAGTAATAATAAATTGTAATTCTAATTTAATATTCAAAAATTGTTCTAGATTATATTATATATTTTTTTCTTTTTTTTTCTTTTTAACCATTTAAGACTTTGTTTGATTATGAATTGGAGTAATTTTCCCTGAATGTGTATTTTATAGTATACTATTATTATTTTGGTTTTTTTCTTGGAGTTAGAATACTCTTTTGAAGAATAGTCATTGCTAATAAAGTGCATTATTACTATATATATATATATTTATACAAAAAATTATTTTTAAAATTATTACTTATCCTGATCTTTGTTTATAAACTTTAAATTCATATTATTTCATGTTATTTGCACACACACATAAAGTAAAAATATTTAATTTATTGCTTTTTTTAAAGCAGCTATATTAATTATATTTTTTTGCATCTTTTAATATATGAATAATCATGTGACTTTTTGACTGGCAGGTCAACATTGTGATATTTAAGACTTCAGTCAGAGGCTGAATACAAAGGCTCCAATCAAACTGAATTTCTTTATATTTATTTAGATGAGCATTGATCAGAAAGATTATAGATTTTGAGAGCAGAATGTTAAATATGAATCTTTAATACATCAACTAAAAAAATATAGTTTGATGAAAATTTGTAAAACATGCTATAAAAAATTTCAATGAAGTTTCAAACAAAACTCTGTCAATACAAATGATTTCAAATATATTCCATCCAAAAAAAAAAAAAAATGTAGATAAACAAACAAAAAAAGTATTAACGTTTTAAAAATTTAATTGATCTTACAATATTCAAGCAGCCATTTCTTTTGTTTCTGAATACTATATCAAATCACATTTTTTAAAAATTTAAATTTAAAAATAAATTTTATAATATATCAGCAACCATTTTTCTATCTCAGACCACATCATGTTTACTAATAAAATTTCTTCAGTTTATGTGGAAAGCACATACATTTTGTTTTTTCTTTATTATTATTTCTGAAATACTTAAAGTTGATACTGACTTAAAACAACAAAACAATTAAAGAGTTCCTAGTTTTGTGACAACAAGAGTTCTATTATGTGTTTATAAGTTAGTAAAGAAAAAGAATATCACCCAGAGCATATTTAATTATGATAATAGTCAGACATTTTTACTATTCATTTTATTTAAAAATCAACAGCTAACAACACTACTAAAGATAAACCTCAAATCACTCTCCCTTACATCCCCAAAGTATCTAAACAGCTTATAAAAACTTTATCTAATGAATTTAAAGTTGGCTTTCACACACACCCCAATACAGACTTATCAATCACATATAGGACAAAATTGACCCAACCCAAACACCTGAGGTTGCATATAGCATGTTATGCCCTCAGGATAAATTCAGAAGAGTGCATAAGAACAATGACAATATTTCAATATTTCTTGAACATGAGAAGCAGGCTGGTTATAGGTTCAAACCCTCCAACCCCAAATTGTGTGCACTGAAACTAGTGACTGCAAAAGAAAGATAAAAGTGTATTTTATCATCAATGACAATAAAACTATTAATAGATGTGACACATGATTAATTTACATATGCATTTGTATACATTACCATTTAACAATATCACAATCATTTAAAATCTATTTTGGCTATGATTATGTGATGGATGAAATAAGAAAGTGTGCAGGGTGATATGGAGAAGAGAAGCTAAAGATCGAAAAAGATGGATTAAAGTTGGAGCACCTTCATCCTGCAGTGGATTGATAGTGGTTGATTATGATGATATATATATGCATGTTAAAAAATACTATACACTAACATTTCAATAAACAATTATGTATTCTATTCTACTCAAAGTTTATCAATTAAATGTGAGATTTTATGTGCACTATACAATGTTAACAAGAGGAAGCTTGGAACAAAATATAATGGGTATCACAACTTCATTGTATTATTTAAAATATCCAAAGTTGATAATCATTTAGCCATGATTGTTGATAATAATATAAATTGTTGACAATAATAGAGAAATTCTATTTAAAAATGTTATATAAAAAATTTGAGCTATAACATACCTTTATTTACTCAAGATTCCAATAGAGGGTGCTGCAATAGAGTAAGATACTACTTCTAATCCAGATATTGAAAGAAAGCTGGGAAAATCTTTAAATATCAGTTTATTTATTTCAAAATTGAGGGGGGTGGGAATCACAAATAAGTATGATTTAATAAAAAAATTTAAATAAAATAAAATTAGTAATAGTTCCATTAAATTTGCAACTAATAAAAAGCAATATCAAATAAGGAATCAAATATATACAACATTATTTATAAATTATAATCGTATTAGACTTTCCAATAAAAAGTACAGTACATCCCACTGAAAAGATGGCTGGGTCTCTCTACAAACTCCTGCAGTAACATTTTTAAATCAATGCATGTCTTGTATAGCAACATTATTTACCTATGTTCTACAAAAATTTCAAAGTGCTAGCATATCAGAATCATAAGTTATGCCATAAAAGGAACAGTAGATTTTGGACATTTTAGAATTATTTTCATTCTCTGCCATTTCGCAAATTATTTGAAAATATTTTTGTGAATCCATGATTTCACTGCTACACAGTTTAAATCATTTCAAATGTTTTAGTAGTGTTTTTTTTTTTCAATTTGAAACACATTTAATGCTAGAATGATGTCTATTATGGGTTAAAGTATGAAACACACTGTTATATTTCATTTGTAAATCAAGATCTGGACATGTTAGGACTTTAAATTTGTTATGGTGAATAGCTGAACAATGCTATGATTCACACTATTTAATAAATACAGATCATGATTGTAGAAGATTTAAAAAAGTTAGTGATTATTATTGCACTGAAAAATCACTAATGAACATTTTAATCAGGAATCTCTTCATAGAGTAGAGCCATCTAGTGCAAGTCATAGTAATCAGTATGTGCTAGAAGGTTTGCGCATAAAATCAATATTTAGTGTCTACTCACCCAAATCCAAGATTTCTCATTGATAAAAGCTACCAGCTATAAACTAGTCTGAGAATATTGGATAAGTAAGCACTACATATGAATTTTACATACAAATTTTATAGCTTCCATTGTTTACTTTGACTTGCATTAGGGGGCACTATTACATGGAGCATTTGCCACTGTTTTAACAACTTAAATGGTGATCATGTGATCATTTAATGGTTTAAATGAACATTTTATAAAGATAATTGTAATGTACAAAAAAAGTCAAAATAAGAGTCATAGATCACATGACCCTATACTCTTAAGCTTGTAAGTTATAAACAATGAGGATCGCCAATTCCTCAACAAGCTTTGTGATAAATGCTTAGCTAGAGAAAGCATTTAAAATATCTTTGTCAAGATCCCCCCCAAACCTCTGACCATGGTTTTGTGCTCTGGCACTCCTCAGAGAGGTGCTAGGATAGGTTCAGACACCAGATCTAAAAACACCATCCCAAAGCCAAACATTTAACTGAAAGTTATCTAATGAGTGCAAAATCCAACTCAAATAGCTATATGGGGCTGAGAGACCTTCAGCAATACCATATATTAGTAGTCTTAGCAATATAATATTGCATAAGACCTAAGGCAGAGACTATAAAAAGTCAAAATAAAAGTCATAGATCACATGACTCTATACTCTTAAGCTTGTAAGTTATAAACAATGAGGATTTCCAATTCCTCAACCAGCTTTGTGATAATCGCTTAGCTAAAGAAAGCATTTAAAATATCTTTGTCAAGACCCCCCCCAAGCCTCTGACTGTGGTTTTGTGCTCTGGCACTCCTCAGAGAGGTGCTAGGATAGGTTCAGACACTAGATCTAAAAACACCAACCCAAAGCCAAGCATTTAACTAAAAGTTATCTATTGAGTGGAAAATCTGAAATTTTAAATGTACAGTTTGTATATCAGTTGGATAATACGAACTATAAAAAAAGTCTTCAATAGCTTTTTACAGAAAAAAACAAACATGGAGAAAGTATTAGCCACAACTTTTTTTTTAAAAAAATTATCAGATATTGCATTTTTTGAAAAAAAAAATCATCCTTCTTTTATCACTTAAAATAGCTAAATATCCACTTACAAAACAGTATTGTATGTTTAATCTAAGTTGTTTAATCATCAAATATTCAAAGACCTGGTGTAGAGAAAGCTAAAATATATCTTATTTTTTATATAAATATTAACATATGTGTTACAAAAAATAATTAAAAGAATAAATTCCTGTTTTTCCCATGTTGACCTCCAGTAATATTGATATTAAATTGCAGATTAATATTTTTACCAAATGGCTGTCAATCTATGATGAAAACTTCTTAAAACAATGTAATATTATTATTGCTATATTTCAATTGTTCAATAGGATTCTATAAACTGAAAAATGTTCACGAACATATTACTTTAAAAAATTTTCTTTTAATTACTTTAACAATAATTTACAAGTTTGATTGTTATTTAAAGTCTGAAATTCTGTATTTAACTAAACAGTCAATATTGTAAATTCTTTGAAACCTATTGATTTTCCTAAAAATTACATTTTATTTAGATGATATGAGAATATAGCTTGCAAAGCAAGAAGTTATTTGTTTATCATAATAAATACAATGAAGAAATACAGGGTGAAAGAAGAAGACATTTTCAAGAAAATAAAGGTATTTTTATGACTGTCCATTGTGCACCATTTCTTAGGCAATAAGGCAAATAAGTAACCATTACAACCATTGAATGTCCTGAGGTTGTACAAAACAATTTTATCTGTATGCAGCACGTTCAACATTTTTTAAAAAACTTTCCATTATAATTATATTTAATTCTAAAAATAAATAAAATGAAGTATTTGCTTTTAAATAAATTACATTATTTTACAAGCAAATAAAAATATATTTTTAAATTATATATTCCTTTTCCTCTCTCATTAACTCCATTGTTACTGTGCTATTATATATATAATTTTCTCTTTTTTAAAAAATAAAACAAATCTATTTTAAAACATAAAGTTTAAAATGCTAATAAAGAAATCAAACACACACTCCTTTTGTTAGTGCTATTTTTCTATAACTAATTCATTATTGCTAGTGTAACTTTTTAAATCCTATTTTAAAATATATGCATTTGTTAACTTATGTCTAATTATTTATGTTAAATATTTACATAAATATGTTTATGTTTTAGAACATATTTAAAATAAATAAAGTATACTTATCAAGAAAATATTGATATTTGTCAATTTTAACATAAAAAATAATTACAATATCTTGAAAATAAAATTCCTGTCACATACTTTTCTGTAGTAAACTATACAAATATTTTTCTAAAGAAAGTAAATTATATTATAATCACATTTATTTGAATATATGTCATATAAAATAATTACTATATATATATATATATGTGTGTGTGTGTTATATAATGATGGTTAATTACTCTTAACAAACTTTTCTGAATATCCCTATCTTCAGACTGTTTTTTTAGCTGTCATCAATAAGGCACTGGATATTCAGACATTTGATCTAAAAATACCAGCTCAAGTCCAGCATTTATCATTAGTTAACTATTAAGTAAAAAATTCTGAAATTTTCAGACATCTATATGTCTTCAAATCCAGCTATATAACTTAAATATATATATATATATATATTGAACGGGGTGGGGTAATAGATCAAATAAAAAAATATAACAAAATATATTTTACTCTTTAATAAAAAAAAATAGAATAAAAATAAAACTTACTCTTTAATAAAAACAAAATATGAAAACATTATAAACAAATTGTTGATTTCTTTTAGAAAAATTACAATATTATACATTATTTATTATAAATTCAATTTCCTCCAATTGCAATTTATAGTATTGCATCACATTGGTCCCTTAGATAGAGAAGCATAATACACAGAGGGTACCTATGATCAAGCCGAAGCTATATAAGATACATAACTATGACTACATTTCCAGGCCACAGATCTTCTCCACTGCTAAATTCAACACCTGCCATTCAAAGTACTTTTTTGTTTCGATGTAAACTTCAGGTGCCATTTAATTACAAAAGCAACTAACTACCCTGAATGATGGCAAACTAATTCAGTGCATAAGAAATCTCAACTAGCTCAATCAAAGAATAATACAATAAATTGCTGTTAAATTGTTTTTTAGTAGTATAATTAAAGAATTGACCGACAAATAGTAATTTGTAAAATAATTTATTTTAAATATTTTAAAATTTACTGAGGACTATTTTATGACTTCATTTAACTTTTTTTTAAATAAAATAATAATACATAACTGCATATATCTTCACACATATTATAATAAATATAAAACATTAAATAAACATAAGTATCAAAATATGTAACACACACGTTCTATCATATGAGCTGTTGGTTTGTATGATTTGACAAAGTTCTAATGCTATCAGTTTATTATATCAACCTGCATATAAATAATTCATTTTATATTGACTGTAGAGTACATTTATTATACTGACTTTGGGAATAGTCAAAGATTGCAATGGCTACTTTAATTAATACCAGAAAATGGAATAAGAAATGCTATTACCTATAGAATTTTAAAATGTGGTGGCTTCTCTCACTCTTTACTGCTGCATGTGTTTTACCAACTGGTTGGATTTTAGGCTTCTGTCACAGTCCTTATGATTGAAATACCATGGTACTTTTATTTCAGGCAGTTAGACATTCCGGGTGGCTTCAAATTATTAGATGGGCCTTGCTTCTATTGGGCAGACTGCTGATGTTCTGTCGGACTGGGGCTGGAATCTGACTGCATGCTCTGACTTTCGGCTTAACACTGCATTGTCTTTAAAAAACTAGGTCTAACAGATGACAGGATCTAAACATGTAAAAGACTCCCTGATGAAATTTTTGGCCCTATTTATGTGATGATCTTGTGGTTATCTTTTAAATTAGTTTTTAAATCCACTCATTATTTTCATTGTTCAAAAATCCATCTACTGCTTTTGTTGATTAAATTCTTGCTAAGATGTATTTTTAATTAGTTCTGTTGCTTATGGATTTTAATTAGTAGCCATTTCTAATCCCATTCTTATGTAGCTTATCCATGAATGCAATCTTTGAGTTTTAAAATTTAACTATAATGTTTTACTTTTTTAAATATTTAACTTTCATATTTCATTTTATTTTTACCATGCACACATTTTATTTTCTTTATGTTTAAAAATCAACTTGTTATTTATGCACACATATATTTTATTTTAAACAAATGGAGAGATTTTCCCTTTTTTTTTTTACTTTTAAGATTTCTCTCTTTTTTTGTCTTTAATAGTTTAATTTTTTGCTAAGTTAGATTTTCTCCTTCCTGAATTAATTTGTAAAACTTGACTAATAAATGACATTTGCCCTTTGGCGATCTATGTTTATAATAAGAAAACTCTTTAAACTTTTATAGATTTCTTTTTCTTCAAATGAGATATTTTAATTTCAAAACCTTTCCATTATTTAAATATAAGATTTTATTTTAATGATTGTCAATATCTATTTTACATGTAGCACTATTCATTAATGGTGCAATATATAGGAAGGGGATACCCAAAATAACTGGAATTTTTAAATAAAAAATTGTATATTTATTTTTAGGTATTATAAATTCAATCGCTTTCCAAGTACTGGCCATTTAATGCAATGTGCCAATCGAAATAAGTTTTTCACTTTTTGAAATAGTCCAGAAACTCTTTTAACACTTTCATTATTTTTTTCTTCAATGCTTCTAAATCTGCAAAACAAAGAAAATTAAAGCATTTTTTTATTCAAGAGAGAGAAAAATGTCATATAGGGTGAGATCAAGTGAATATAGATAACGGATAAGCTGGATCATGTACAATTTAATTAAAAATTGGTTCAAATACAAGGACCACATTGACATGATGAAGAATGCACTTGCATCATGCAAAAGTTTCAGAACTTGTACATTTTAAACACCTAATCATTATGAATAAATTCTGAGTGAACAATGTTTGCATCCAAAAAAATCATCATCATCTTGACATTGGACTTCACTCATCATTAAACCACTCATAAACTTTTCACAAGATGACATCATTTGAATGATTGGTGCAGAGGGGTCCTTGCAAGAGATATCTAAAAGCAAAAGCATGTACTACAACAGACATAAGCTATCAGAAAATAATTTTGATTATGTTTGAGTATCCCCTTGCAAATATATATTGTTAAAAGGAGGTTGCCTTGATAACAGTTTGAAATTTTTGGTTGTTTTGATATTGGGATTGTCTAAGTGTTGACTGATTTTTTAATGATATATATATATATCATATATATATATATATATATATATATATATATATATATATATATATATATATATATATATATATATATATATATATATATATCAGATTTCCAAACATTCTTTTTCTAATATGTTACTTAGAATTTTTTTCAGCCAGACTCATAATAAATTGTTTTTTAATAAATTTGCAAATACAATTTTTACTTTCCATTTACCAATGCCCATTCATTCAGTCTGATAAAAGTAGTATTTCCATTTCATCAGACTGAATGAATTGGCATTTGTAGATGAAAATTAAAAATTGTATTTGCAAGTTTATTTAAAAATGATTCATTTTGAGTCTGCCTGTAAATAATTCTAAGTAATGTGTTAGAATAAGAATGTTCTGTGATATGATTATAATCTTATATGTTACATATTCAAGTAATAATTATTAAAGCAGAAGTCAACCTCCAATAATGTCCTATTTCTTAAATATTATAAATCTCTGTGCACTTGAAAAATTTCAGAGTTTTATAATAATAGATTTATATTCAAGCAATAGTAAAAATTATTTACATACTACAGTCAATTACTAAAAATTTTAAATTTAGAATATGTTCTTTTAATACATTAATTATGTTAAGTCAATTATATCTTTAAAGTACAATTTGAAGCTAAAGAGAATATGTAGTATATAAAATAATTTAAAAATAGTTATATAAAGCTTTAAATATTGTTTCATATGGTTGTAAAAGCTGGCCATATTAAATAACACAGCTATAAAAATTAAAAGTATATTTAATAAATTTGATTTTAATAGTTTAAAACTGATAAGTTAATAAATACAGTGTTTAAATTTATAATCATATTTAATAAACAAAAATTAATATAGTATATTTTAAAAATAAACTTTATGATGGTGAGAATTGTATTTAATTCTATATTTTCTAAATTGTTCTTCCAAATTTTATAATTATATTATATAATATAATAAGTGTATCAATTATATAAATCTAGGCAGAGAAATAGATTAAAAAAATCGTCTGTCAAAGTTATTAATCATGTGACTTGTATACTATATACTTTCACACACTGCTTGTTTGAATTAATAATAAAGTTTAAAATATTTTGAAATAGCATTATAGAATTGGATGTAATTATTACCAATCATAAAAGCAAATAATAATAAATATTAAGTTAACTATCGTATGTAATGTTTTAAGTAATGTAATAAAGACTAATACAGATATAATAAAAATTAAATATTTTGTTTAAATAAAAATAGCTAAATGGAATAGGTTATTAAGGTTATTTTAAAAGTTATTTTAAATGTTTAAATAATTTTAATAAAATAATAATTGATTCAAAAGTAATATTTTAAATAATATTTTTTAAATTTTATTACATCATAATTTCTAATTTTGAAATTCAATTCTACTTGAAATTGAAAATATGTAAATTTGTTCTCAAGCTAAGGTAAAAATTAACCAATAGGAATAGGTATTCTTACAGACTATAAATATGAATTGCACGGGGGTATAGGGGGAGATAATATTAAAACATTTTTGAGAATAAGACACTTAAAATAGGTTTAATTTGTATTTATTGATTTATCTATTTTTGCTTTTCCATCTGCACAAAGATCTGTCATACTCTTAAATGATCTGGGTGACTCTAAAACTGTTTAAAATATTATTACTTTGCAAGTTATTCACTAACAATAAAAATAAATAAATACTTCTTTCACTTCCCTTTCTTATCGTTTATTTTGCAAAAACTAATTGATAATTTTAAAGTGTTTTGCAAAAGAAAGTTTTTTAAAAAAATTATATGTTTAGAAACTTCGTGGAGATGATTTTCTAATTTTTTAAAGTACTTACCAGTCGTATTTTATCTAAAAGTTTAACCCAAACTACGCAATAAAAAAATGGATATACTACGAAATAAAATGGATATAAATTGTAATACTGAAAAAAATGTTTGGAATATTTATTGATACAGCTTTATTAATACTTCCCTGAAGAACTTTTTTGGTACATAAAAAAAAACCACAGCACAAACATCATACGGAGTCTAATGAAAAAATTGGAGACACATTATTATTTATAAGCCTATTCAAGATTTATTTTTTAAATAGTAATAAGACAAGTGTATATTGCATGAATTATTTTATATAATATTATGTCAAAAGGAGTAAAATGTTATATCCTTTCTGAAGGTAACATTTTTTTAAATTTTTTTTTAAAAGTGATATATAAAAATACTAAACGAAAGTTTAAATGTATTAAGAAGGAAACTTATATAAAAAAGTGAACATATAGTTGAATAAAAGATGGATCCATGGAAATGCAAATAGTACTTAAAAGTTCATCGAATATTTTAAAGTTAAATTAGATGGATTGATGCATCGGATACGCAGAGAATATTGGTAGAGAAGATTAAGAAGCTTCACGGGATTAATTAATATTATGATTTAATAATTATCATCCTAAATACTAAAACCAAGGACTATTTTCTATAAATTTTATTAAATGGATTAATAATTATTTTGTTTTAAACTTTAACGCGCTTGGAGAACATTTTTAAAAACTCTAGAGAAAATAATAAACATTTTGGACTTATCAGGAACTATTGTCAAGAAAATATGTAAATATAGTTTTGATTCCTTTTATTTTGTTAACCTAGTTTAAATCTAAATTTTTTATATAAGATTAGAAAAAACATAAAAACATTAATTTATTAATATTAAAATTTTATAATATAACAATCTAATAATTTAGCTAAAAATATTTTAATATAAAGTGTATGGGTGTGAATTTTTTTTATATCTGCAATGCTCAAGTGGACAAAGGAAGCCTACTGAACATGATGACTAGATAAAGGTTATTGGTAATAATAATAACTATTGATAATTTATAATGTATGTTTTTTGTTTTTTTTGTTTTTTTTTTAGATCATCTATGAATTGTAAGGATGAAGTGTAAAAGTTTTTTTTTTATTATAAATGTAAACGCATTTTTATACAACATTTTAAAAAACATTATGAGATAGGATTGATTTGAAAATATGCATACGATAATTTTTTTTTTTATTATTATTATTAGTGATATAATCCAACATAACAAATAATTATGTGATTCTTTTAAAATTTTCATGTTAGGATATTCAAATCTTGTCTAAGTAGATTGTATATGATTAGACATATAGAATAATGAAGTAAGCAGACTTTTCTTGTAGAACAGCTAGATTGTTTAACTATTAATGAATTTTATTTATTGTTTTGTAAATGCAGATAGTTATTTTATCGATGTAAGATGTAGAAAAATCTTGAGAAATAATGTTGAGATAGTGGCTTGGAAGTACTATAGTTAGCAGGAAAACAAGATGATGTATTTTTAAAATAGGATATGATAAGGAATGGGAATAATATTTAGTCTTTATGTGGTCATCAGCATAGTTAACAAAGCCCTATGACTGATACACATTTTATTTGGACAGTGTTTATATTTCTTTAAATATTTGATGTTCTAATAAAGCTGAAGAAATAGCTTTAACATCGTCCATGTACTAGAGGATATTAGGCAGGTAAATGTCATACCTCTTCGCACTGTACCATGATTTTGAGATATGTTAAGAGTAATACTCTAGCTTTCTTCTTTAATCCTATGCATCTGTTTTCGCTATCTTTATCTCATGTAACTGCATCATTTAGTAAGATATGTTTAAGAGAAATGAATATGGTTTTAATTTCTCCTTATATGTAAAAACAAAAAATACTTAATTGTAATTAATTAGAAAAAATATAACTTACTATTAAAAATTTTCGGCTGAACGTTTTCGAGGAACCATGCCTCATACTCATAGCCTTCATGAAAAGTGTAATAAATATATGCAAATGTAAATATTCAAATAAGCTACTGTTACATAGCCCATTTTTTCGAGATCTCGAAGCATGTGTCCTTTCTGTTAATGGCATGGATGTCTCTATTAATATAGAATGCCTCCTTTATTTTTCTCCTGTAATCATTTGGCTCTGAACATAAAATAATGGGGTTGGCAGGTATGAAGTTGTGCCCAGATTGTTTACTATGTTCGAAAAATACAGAGGATGTGCTGCTGTTCGTTTGAGCTCTGTTGAATGTGTAACGATGTTGTGCCAATCTGGTATTAATTGTGGCTTTCGTTTCCCCGTAGTATGTAGCGTGGCATCCGGCTTGAGGGCAGGAAATAGAGTACACCACGTGTGGGGTGAGCGATCGATCAATGTGGTCTTTAGAGTTATTGATCAACCTATTGGAATTGGGTGGAGTTCTGAATATTATGTTGAATTTATTGTTTAAAGTTTTCGTTAGTTTGCTGGATATTTTAGGGATGTAGGGGATTGTTATTCTAGGTAGATTAGTGCGAGGTAATTTATTGTTTATTGTACTATTAAATTTCATGATTTTCTTTTTAATGGTTTTATATTTGAATCCTGCTGCCAATAGATCTTTAGTATAATTGTTTATATTTTCCTTCCTATGTGCTTCGTATTTACACAGATGAAAGTTTTTAAACAAAAATGCATTAAGGAAAATATAAACAATTATACTAAAGATCTATTGGAAGCAGGATTCAAATATAAAACCATTAAAAAGAAAATCATGAAATTTAATAGTACAATAAACAATAAATTACCTCGCACTAATCTACCTAGAATAACAATCCCCTACATCCCTAAAATATCCAGCAAACTAACGAAAACTTTAAACAATAAATTCAACATAATATTCAGAACTCCACCCAATTCCAATAGGTTGATCAATAACTCTAAAGACCACATTGATCGATCGCTCACCCCACACGTGGTGTACTCTATTTCCTGCCCTCAAGCTGGATGCCACGCTACATACTACGGGGAAACGAAAGCCACAATTAATACCAGATTGGCACAACATCGTTACACATTCAACAGAGCTCAAATGAACAGCAGCACATCCTCTGTATTTTTCGAACATAGTAAACAATCTGGGCACAACTTCATACCTGCCAACCCCATTATTTTATGTTCAGAGCCAAATGATTACAGGAAAAAAATAAAGGAGGCATTCTATATTAATAGAGACATCCATGCCATTAACAGAAAGGACACATGCTTCGAGATCTCGAAAAAATGGGCTACGTAACAGTAGCTTATTTGAATATTTACATTTGCATATATTTATTACACTTTTCATGAAGGCTATGAGTATGAGGCATGGTTCCTCGAAAACGTTCAGCCGAAAATTTTTAATAGTAAGTTATATATTCTCTAATTAATTACAATTAAGTATTTTTTGTTTTTAAGAGAAATGATAAATAATTTAGAACTTAGGTTATGTTATCGTTTTGTATAAGATTGGTTTATTTGCTTAGAAGGAATAGGATGTTATAACTTAAAATTGAAGATCCAAAGTATCCTAAGGAAAGAAAAGAATCATAGAATATATTTTGAATTTTATTTCGGAAATGAAATATAAACTTTTTTAAAATAAAGTATCTAAACAAAGATATTTTCTTTAAAGTGATAATAATTTTAAATGCTTTAGTATTATTTTTTAAGAGAAAATAAGTATTGCATATTTTTAAAATACAATAGTACAATTGATTAACAGACATGTATTGATGATTACACTTATATCATACTAAAGTAAGGCTTAAAGAAGAATATATTATGATTAATAAACATTGTGTGATAAATACTAAAATCTAGTACTGAATTTTTGGATAATATTTTGTGTAACATCTTTGACTTTGCAAGATGAAAATTTTTTAATATTTTGAAAAATCCATACTCATTATAAAATTTTGTTTTCTATAGAATGTTTTTCTAAGTATGAATTTTTTTTAAAATAAGATAGTTTAATAATATTAAGGATAAAATGCTGTTGCTAATAAAGTAGATAAATATATTTTGTAATAAGTTAATCATAATGAGAAACCCAATAGTAACATTTTTTTAAAATTTTGTCCTAAATCTAAATAAGGATATAATTGAAACATAAATTATTATTTTTATAACCCGGTAGATCAAACTGTAAAGTAAAAAGTTAAGGATATCCACTGTAAATAGTGTAAATAAATTGTTTATTTATTTGTTGTTAGTAATAAACTTTGTTAAATTTTGTTATTTCAAAAATTTTGTGTCCGAGTTATTTATTTCTCCACATCGCTGCATGAAATCATGATATATGCATAATAACTGAAACAAATATATAATTTTGCACAAAAGATAAATAGAGAATTATTTTAAGAATTTTAAATATTTTATTGGTATTCATTATAATTAAATAATCATAATCTTACATTATTTTATTGGTCATAAATCAGTTATCACAATATTATATTAAATTATATGCTATCAGTTGCCACACATATTTTGTTTGTCAGATTATTAAAATGCTATTACGTATTTATTATATCATCACATGAAGGTAAAGATTATATAAAATTATTTTAGTATGGTAATAAAATTATAGTAAAAAGAAAAGATATACAGAATTAGTTAAACAATGAAGAATATTATTACTTTTATTTATTATTATTAGTTTCAGTGTAGTAGATTATGACATAAAATCCCTTCTCATATTTTACTACCGTATTTTTAAATTAACTTAGAATAAACTTTATGAAGCTGAGATTATTTTATTGAGCTAGATTATTACAAATAGAAGATTAAGACTTAATTATTAGTTTAATCTTAGTGAGTAGAAGTTATTAAAGTCATAAGCATACTATGAGTTTGTTATTTGAAATAGTAATAAGGGGGGATAGTGTTCTTATGCCATTGAGATAGTATCCTGTGGGATATTGGCTCAATGTAATCTATCTTGTCACCTGTATTTTCACTTCAAGTCTCATGAAAATATTAAATATTTATTTAATATATTTTTATAAATTGAACCTTATTCGAATTTTAAATTTGAGCTAGTGGAATATTTTAATTTTAATGCTGAATATTTTAGTTATGAATTATTAACTGAGATAGAACCCATTTTATTTCATATCATATATTATCTGGAAGTGAAGATGCACGAGGGCAAGGTTAGAATATATATATATATATATATATATATATATATAGAATATATATATATATTACAAGCATAAAGCTAAACTAGTCAATATAAAATCAAAACTACCCCAAATCTAAAATTAAACCAGACCAGCATAAAAATAATATTAAAACAAAACCTAAGGTTTCACTGCTACAAGCAGACTTCTCAAGTGTAAAGAACTACAAAAAAACTACACAATATATATACTATTAAAAACTACCCACAAATCCATCCACTTCCCATCCACCGTTAATATTAAAAGAACTCTTAAATAAGTTAATTGCTTCAGAATAATAAATTTTCAATAATAAAGACTCTTTAATTCTTCTTTTGATTTCATTTCTCTCAAAGAAGACAACCTTAGCTTCATCAAAATCAATAGTGTGGCCTGTATCTTTATTATGGACATACAAAGCAGAACTAAGATATCTATTTTTAACTCTAAATTTATGAACCTTTATTCTTTCATTTAAACTCAAACTACTCTGACATATGTAAACCTTCTTACAAAATAAACAAGGAATAAAATATACTACACCAGGAATAGTCTTTCTATCAAAAACTTCTTTTGTATTATTTAATAAATTATTCAATGTAACACCCCTTTTCCAAGCAATTTTCTTATTTCCAAACAATTTACTATTTCTACACACAATTTTATAAGAAGACAATTTAAATGGCAAAGAAATAAAATCATATTTTTCTTTAACCTCTACATCCTTACAAATATTATTATTAAATAAAATACTTTTAACAAATTTATCAGAGTATCCAACACTCAAATAATCTTTATAAAATTGATATTTCTGAAACAAAGCTACCCCATTAAAATTATTTAATTTAATATTCCTATGACAATAATTCCTTAAAGCAGCTACTTTATGAGATACAGACTGGTAATTAAAAATATAGAAACTAATTGTTTATTGTGCAGTCATTTAGTTAAAAGTAAAGAATTAAGATCTATAATTAAACCTGATAGCTATCAGTCTGTATCTCATAAAGTAGCTGCTTTAAGGAATTATTGTCATAGGAATATTAAATTAAATAATTCTAATGGGGTAGCTTTGTTTCAGAAATATCAATTTTATAAAGATTATTTGAGTGTTGGATACTCTGATAAATTTGTTAAAAGTATTTTATTTAATAATAATATTTGTAAGGATGTAGAGGTTAAAGAAAAATATGATTTTATTTCTTTGCCATTTAAATTGTCTTCTTATAAAATTGTGTGTAGAAATAGTAAATTGTTTGGAAATAAGAAAATTGCTTGGAAAAGGGGTGTTACATTGAATAATTTATTAAATAATACAAAAGAAGTTTTTGATAGAAAGACTATTCCTGGTGTAGTATATTTTATTCCTTGTTTATTTTGTAAGAAGGTTTACATAGGTCAGAGTAGTTTGAGTTTAAATGAAAGAATAAAGGTCCATAAAAGTAGAGTTAAAAATAGATATCTTAGTTCTGCTTTGTATGTCCATGAAAAAGATACAGGCCACACTATTGATTTTGATGAAGCTAAGGTTGTCTTCTTTGAGAGAAATGAAATCAAAAGAAGAATTAAAGAGTCTTTATTATTGAAAATTTATTATTCTGAAGCAATTAACTTATTTAAGAGTTCTTTTAATATTAAGGGTAGATGGAAAGTGGATGGATTTGTGGGTAGTTTTTAATAGTATATATATATTGTGTAGTTTTTTTGTAGTTCTTTACACTTGAGAAGTCTGCTTGTAGCAGTGAAACCTTATGTTGTGTTTTAATATTATTTTTATGCTGGTCTGGTTTAATTTTAGATTTGGGGTAGTTTTGATTATATATATATTGTAATGGTATGTAAATATGCCATTACATTAATTTAAAATAAAATCTTAAAGTTCGCAAATAAAAATAAAATCTATTAAAAAAAAAAAAAACTAAATGCTAACATTAAAATGTTTTATTAAACGTATATATTCGCACAGATTCAAAACATTAAAAATATTTTTTTTAAAAAACAAATAAATAAGTATTTGAACGTACTTTTTTATAAAAAAAGTACAAGATTTAAAGATAAAATATTTTTGTAAATGGAAATAATTGTTTATTAATTATCCAAAAGCTGTGTAATTAAAAAGTCAGATCAAAAATAGATAAGAAAATAAAGAGATTTTAGCTTGACCAATGGAAGCAAATAAAGGCCCGGACCATAACGAAAAAATGGAACAGTGATGTTTTTGTTTGTGGAATCCATAGGAAGACTATAAAAAGAAAAATATTGAGTTCCAGTCAGTTTCCAATTTGATTTGGTAAGAAGAGTGACAAGACGCACTTGTCGTTCTCTATCACTTATTTTAAAAATGAAAAGACTGTGATACCAGAATGGAACCAACTAATGCCACCTCCAGAACATTATCTTCCAATGGAGATGTCACAGGAATTAAAAAACAGGAACCTGGACTCTTCTACTGTAAGCTATATGAACTGAAAAATTGTTAAAATCATAAAATTAATTAAGAACTTTCATCAAGAGTTGACAAATTAATAAACAAGCCAACTTAAATGTTAAAATGGACTCTTATCTGACTTTTGTAAGTTTTTAGATCAAATTAATAATGTTTAAATTTATATGTTTTGCGTTGATAAACATCATTTTCATTATTTTTTTTTCTTATTGTATAAATTATTTAAATGCATGAAATTTATGTTGGGTATGGATGTTGCATGGATTCGTTAATGGTTAATTGTGTTGCTGTTTCATATTTGATTGGAATATATAGGTCATTGGTGTCATTGTGGCATCTTATGTTGAATGCTACAGGGCTTCTTGTATTCCCTCTGCAATTGATGTTATCGATGACTTAGTATTTTGATCGGTTATGTTTATTCTGGAACATTTTAACCGTAAAATCTATGCAGCTGATCTATACTCAACATTATAAAACAAATTTTATAAAATTCATCTGTGTAAATGTATCTAAATGTTAAATTAAGTCAGGCGTGAATGGCTATATAGATTTGTAAAGTTATATATATAGTTTAAGGGAAGGTAATCTTAGGTTATTCGTTTCATAGTTGAATTAGCTCAATGGATTGGATATATTTATGTAATTAGTAGATGTAGTATGAGATCCACTATGGGAAGGATTGCATATATATGCCACACACCTTCTGTTTGCCTATGGATGGGTTTGTAAGTCGGCAAAGGACCGCAGTCCATTCCTATGGAGTTTTTTGTTCTACTTGCCAACAGATGTAGCATTCCTGTTGGTGGAGAGACAATGTCTTCTCTAACTCTACTTACTGTTCAGATGTACATTCCTGACAGTATAGTATTTTGTGTTGTCGTATTTTCATGCTACATTGAATAGATAAATGTATCAGATGGATTGGCGCCGGTTTGACTGTGAACTTTTGGCCTAAGGTTAAATAAGGGAAAGAATATTTTCTTTTCAAATGCATATCTATGTAGTCTATTCATACTCGACTCACTAAATAAATATTAAACTCATTATTGCAATCTATTTAAATGTAAAATTAAAGATTAATATAAAAATCTAAAATGTTAAACTTATTCCTCAAATTAGAATGATTTTATATGTGCGTAAATAAATATTTTTATGTGTTAATTTCTGGCAGTGGCTTTTATTTTTTTATATTTAAGATGTAAAGTTATATTTTATTATCTCTTCTACTCCCTGAGCTAGTGACTGGGGCTAACGATCTGAATATTTAAATAAAGTGGAATCTTAACAGCGCGTATCTGCCTACTTTATAAATTTTTCTAGGCTCAAATGCCTAGATGGCGCTCGTGTAGTGCAGATATCGTAGATTGCGGTTAGATTCGATCTCCACTTTCGTTTGGATCGTTATAATATATATATATGAATTATCCAATATATGTCTACTTTAAATGATGAAATTTCACTGTTAAAATTTGTCCATAATGTTGCCTTCTATACATAAAATTAAAAATAATCAGTTTAAGACAAAATTGAAATAGACAACTCACTATAAAATAAAAATATTATTTAATAAATCAATCCAGCTTTCATTCCTTAATGGAACTTTTCAAGATGTTTCTTTTTTGCACAATCACATGACCAATTATGCTACAGCAACTGCCCCAATGGGCTTTATTTATGTTACATTACAATAAATATTGTTAAAATACATACATTAAATATAATTATTAAAATACATATATGTACATAAAAATGATTAAACTTATTATAGTTTTTTTTTTCCTCATAATATATATATTCAAATAATAAAAAAAAACAATAATAGTAATCCCTTCCTTTTATTTTTAAAATTATAACTCTAATATTTTCAATAGTCTAACAATGCCCATTTTTATGAAACTTTGTATATTCAAGAAAATTTAAACAAATGTGTAAACATGGATAAAGGTTCAGATCAGTTAGGGGAGAATGGGCATGGTTAGATTATTGGAAACTTTAGAGTTATAATTTTAAAAATAAAAGGATGAGATTATTATTATTGTTGTTTTTTTTAATTATTTGTATATATATATTATAAGAAAAAAGGAACTATAATAAGTTTAATCATTTTTGTGTACATATATGTATTTTATGGATTACATTTAATATATGTATTTTAATATTTATTGTAATGTAATGTTAATAATGCTCATTAGGGGAGTTGCTGTAGGATAATTGGTCATGTGATTGTGTAAAAAAGAAATATCTTGAAAAGATTCCATTAAGGAATGAAAGCTAGATTGATGTATTAAAAAATACTTTTAATTGTAGTGAGTTTTCTATTTCAATTTTTTTTAATTGATTATTTTTGATTTTATATATATATTATATGATTCACTTTACAAAGTAGTATCCTGTATTTACTTTAAATTTTTTTCCAAAATAAATAGATTACTCTCTTATTAAACAAAGTCAAAGAATATTTTATGCTTTCAATTCTAATATAAAATGATAAATAAATTTAATATTTTATTTTAGTCAATTGCCAAGAACACTATAAAGCTTATATTAGTAATAAATAGCAGTAAACTGGCAGACAATATACTATTGTTATTTTTATTTTTTCTTCCTCTACACTTGATTTCTTTTTTTTTTTTTTAAATTAAATTTATTTTAGAGTTATAATTATTTATTAAGTGCACAGAAAGTATATGTAAATACTTTTAAGACAGGCTTTAACCTGTATCCAATGCACTTTAAAATTTATAACAGTCAAGCAATATCTATTTTGCTTATAGAGAGACCTCTCAAATCATGACACAAGATAGTGACTATTATAAAGATAAGAGTAGCCATCTTATCTTAAACTTACTTTCCACTTATATAGGCCAATCTGAAACATCTTGATTTGGGAGCATAAAGCTGTTGTTCTTTCCACTGTTTAAGTCCCCTATTTATTTTAATTTATAAAAATACTCAAGATCATTAAAGTTAAAGAAAAATGTTACAAAGTTTTAGTAAATTTAAATGTGTAAAAAGTTATATTATTTTATTATCATTAATATTTTTTTAGTATAAAACATTTACAAAATAAAGTCTATGAGAATAAAATTTTACAACATGAACCACACAAACATATATTTTTTTAAATATATATAAGTCTTATGCATCAACTTGGCTATTAATTTACCAAAAAGTTTTTATTTAGAGATGGTGCTATTTGGCATTCACTTATCTTCACTTTTCTACAGCTATCTGTAGTATCATTTTGCTATATTTCTATTTTGTTACCAGAAACTGGAACTAAAGTGTATTTAAAAATCCAAAGAGATCAGCAATGACTAGCCATTAGAAAATTAAAAGTAATCAAGTCCTGTCTCCACATGAATGATTGTTAAAGTTTTTATTTTTTGATTTTGAGATTATTTGTAAGATTTCTTCAAGAAGATTTTTGGAACTTAAAAAAACATAATTTTAGGGGTAGTTTATTAAATATTTATGATTATTACACAATATTTATATAATCATTAAAAAGCAAAAGTAAATATATTTACTCTTTGATTCTATTTATACATGTTTTAATTTTATAAATAGAAGTTAACAAATTCAATTGGAATGCTAAAAAGAAAATTAGTATCAGTAAGATTTTGATGCTTTTTCAAGATATTTTAAAAACTATAAATGCAATTTTAAATTTTGGAACAGAATTTAATGAATTTATAATTGTTTTACATTATTTCATTCACATTTTTAAAAATAAAGCTGAGTCAACAAAGTTTTATTAATTTTCTGTTTTCAATGGCTTTCCTTTACATTATCCAATCAAAACAAAGATCATTATTCTCACTGCGTATTGTCCAATAAAAAAAAAGGTCATTGTTCTCATTAGTATTCACTTGATTTTTTCAAAATTTAGCAAAGTTTAAATATGATTCTTTTAGGATGTTTTTCATTTATAAACTTATACTTCTAACAAAAAAAGATTTAATACTAAAATAAAATACTTGAATGCTTACAAAAATCATCACCAGGAGAAAAAATGGAAATATTAACCTGTTGAAAGATTAATATTTTAATTGGGTATTAATAGTCTTAATGATTAGCTGCAGTGAAGGAGTTTGTGTTTACATGTGGCATCATAAAGATTGCCGCGAATAATATTACTTAATGGATTTGACATCTCTATGAGAATGGAAAATGTAATTGTAAACTGGTCCGCTTACATTTATAAAAGAGGATCATCTTCTGTTATAAATACTACTAGAAAAGTTTATCATTTCTTATATTAACAAATATATTAGCCTTTTTTTTTTTTTCAAAATAAAATGTAAAATCTTTATTCCCGTTAGACATCAAAAGCGTTTACACACAGTTCTAATCTTATAGATTTATAATATTTCTTATTTAATTAAAAGATTGTTTATATAAATACATTATTTAATGTTTTGAAAATATTTCTAAAAAAATATTCTGCCGAAAGGTGGAACACTTTATTTTTATTTTTCTAATGGCCAACTATTTTGTTTTAGTTGCACACACACATCTAAATAAACTTTATCTGAAGCGTGTCTCTGAAACTATTCTTTGAAGAAAATTAAATTCGCTGCAGTATTTATTAAGCGATTAAATTTTCAGGGTTTTTTTTTTTTTCTACTTAAAATTGCTTATGTTTGGAATTAAAAGTTTACGCAGATCCAATTGCGACTGAAGGATTTAGGAGATTGCCAATGAAAAGAATTTTAAGAAGATTCTCAGAATGATTGCGACCTTGAGACTTTAAAAACTAAAATTCAACACGAAAAAAGAAAGTAAATTCGTATACTGTATGTAGTTTATTACCTAATGCGATTTTATAGATTAAAAACAAGGAAGGAGAGGAGGGACTAATCGATAAATTAAAAAAAAAATGAAGCTAATTAATAATGAAAATCGAGTTTTACTAATTAACTTCAAAAATGTAATTAAGAACTTCAAGCTAAAAGCTATAAATTTGATCATCATCATCACTATTTTTTTATGCATTGTCCAGAAGGATCTTCTCCTATGTATTTTTACTCTTTTATACCAATTATTTATAACCATTGTGTTTTTTTATCTTCTTTTGTTTTAAATTGATACTTATACCATCCACCTTCGTTCTTCTGCTTTCTAAAACAATCATAAGCCACTCATTTTGTTTATTAATTGTATCTCTTTTAAAAAAAATATATTGATATTATATTCTTACTACTCAATATTCAAAATATAAGTTTATGAAGTAATATGTATGTGATATTAAATACAAATACAACATTTTTGACAATCATTCTAAACGAAAAAAAGGAAAAAAAATTATATCTACATTGGACATTTAGATATAAATAGCATAGATGTGTAGAAAGTTAAATGCATTATATGTACACGAACTTATAACAGTATTGCAATTTGATTTACAAGCGTCAACTTTTCTGCAATCATAACTTGGACACTATGTATTTTGAATAAATACAATGATAATTACTACTAATCATTTATTATGCTAAAGATTATTATATTTTCCCTAGCCCAGGTATAAATTATAAACAATTCATAATTAATATAACTTGATTTTTAATGAGATATAGGACTGGATGGAATATAGTCCTCCTTCAGCCCACCCTGGAAGTAACGTGCATTAGTACATGAAATTAATGTCTCCGTATGGAAACCAGTCTTTATCTTAATGAATCATGGTTAAGACAGTACATTATAAAAAAACACAGACACAACAAAACTATTAATGTGAACTTGAGTGATATTATGGAAAATAGCCATGCCAGAACTACAGAGAAGTCTTAAGTTCTCAAATTAAAAAATGATTGCATAATATAACACTAAATCATCCATGCACTTTACTACTGTTACACAATGCTTTATTTACCACCCTCTTTTACAGTTTACTGTTTTGATTTCGCCAGCAATTTTATTCAGAACCTTTATACTAAATCATCCATGCACTTTAATACTGTTACACAATGCTTTATCTACCACCCTCTTTTACAGTTTACAGTAAAAGAGGGTGGTAAATAAAACTTTGTGTAACAATAGTAAAGTGCATGGATGATTTAGTATTATATGGTATACATTTGGCAATGCAATAAGAAAGAGTAGATTACATAATATTGGAACTGTGGACATCCCATGTGTAACATCTACCTCTACAGTGTGATCTTTCTCTTCATCTAGAAAATGTAAAATTTCTTCAACTTAACATTGAAGGTATATTAAAATCAAAAATGGAACTCTACAAATTAATTGTTCCGCATGATGCTGATATAATTGTACTTCAAGAGATTCATTATTCTTCTAATAAAATTCTTTTTTTATAGTCATGGATTTACATTGATTATTTATAGAATACATTCTAAACATGATAAGGCTATTTTTTGCTTTAAATTATCTTTTAGAGAAAACAATTTCTCTTAAAGATAGCTCAAATAATATTGCATTCACTATTCAGATAAATAATTTTTAGACATGCAGTGTTTACAAATCCCCCAATACAAATTGGCATTACCCTCTGTTTCCCAATCATCCTATCCCTTCTGTACTTATAAATTTCAATTCTTATAGTAGTCTTTGGGGTTAAGTAAATGAAAATCAAACTGATTATTAACCTGCAGAATGGATGGAGGTAAACAATGGGTATATGATCTAAGTGAGGAAGATATTCTGTTCAATCAGATAAAGATCAGAAACAATTCCTGATTTATATTTTATTTCAGCAAAAAATAGTTCACCATTATCTGCTGAATTACTGATATTAGATCACTTTCTCCATAGCCAACATAAACTTATTCTAATCACTCTTGGAATCTGTATCCCTATAGTTGAAAGCTATTCTGTTCCAAGATGGACTTTCAGAAAAGCTAACTGAAATCAATATGCTGAGCCTTAGATAAAATATTAAAACAACCTCTACAATTCTCCTTTTATGATAGGTTTAACAAACTCTTAATAACAGTTACTAAACAATCCAATCATGAGCAATTCATTTCAGATTAAGAATACAACTAGAAATTTTTTATAGACATTTTTTGTCTATAAAAGTTCCAGAAATTACTGCCAAACTTATAATAATCACTGAAAAGTATCAAAATAAAAGTGGAGAGAGACCACGGAGAAGCAAAACAATACATGATCTACTCATTAGGCATGGATACTTTAGAAAAGATTATGGGATGTACAAGAGCCATTACTGTCAGTGCCATTCTTATGTATAAGAATTTTGAACCTAAAATTGATAGAATGGGGGCAAACAACATTTGAGTAAAATTGTAAGTATTTATCTCACAATATTCCTATAATTCTCTTCTTCCTTTTCCTATGTATTGATTTTTACTTTAACATATCATACCATTTACAACTTTCTTAAACACTTTATCAACACTCTTTATTTATATCAAAACTAACAGTTTCGACTGTCATGCAGTCATCATCAGAGCACAGTTATCCTTCTTTAAATACACTAAGTTATCCTTCTTTAAATGACTGTGGGACAGTCGAAACTATTAGTTTTGATATAAATAAAGAGTATTGATAAAGTGTTTAAGAAAGTTGTAAATGATATAATATTCCTATAAACACAATCTAATAAAACCCGTGGGTGTCAGTAAAATTGAATTTGGCTTTGATGGGTTTAAATCATGAAAAGTCCCAGAATCTGATAACATACTTCCAGAGTTTTTAAAAATCTTAGCGTCTAAAGCAAAAGCATAATTTTGGCAAAATTATTCAATAACATTATTCATACAGTCATACAACCAAACAAAGCCTGCAACAATCCAAAAAAGGATTCCTCAATATCATTTTATGTGTTTTCCATAAGCTTTTTGAATAAATTGTATTAATAAAAAAAGTTTACTAATAGTTGAGAATCAGCTTTCTATAAAACAGGCTGATGTTAGGCCAGGAAAAAAATGATGTTAACAAGTTTCATCTTTAACAACATACAGTGATAAAGGTTTTCAAAAAAGATAAAAATTGGTGCTACTTTATTGATTTAACTTCAGAGTAGGATTCTTTCCAGAAAAAAAAAATCTCCTTTTAAAAGTTTCTAAAACTCTTAATTCTAGGAAAACCCATTTCTCCAACAACTAAATTCAATAAACAAGGCAAAACTCTCCATACAGTAGTGCCACCCTGTGCCAACCAAAGTAATCAATGGATGCCAGAAGGCTTGTGCATAAAATCCCTATCTAATGCTTACTAATCCAATATCCCCAGACTAGTTTCTGGCTTGTGGCCTTCATCAGTGAGGAGCTTTGGATCTGTGAGCACTGCACCTAGATCTTAGGATCTAATGCAACCACCTTTTATCTCTACTTAACTATAAAACTATGAGAATGAAATTGAAAACACAAAAATATTTTCAATCTAAGCTCAATAGCTTATATAGTCATATGGGTTTGAACTCAGACTTTAGCTCTACACAATGAACTATCAGAAAGCTTTCATTAATCCGTGAAACCAAGATGTAAGCTTATTTGAGAGATCAAATAATGTTCAAGAACCAAAGCAGTAAGCTGAAAATATCATTTTCACAGTTGGGAAACAATTCAAAAAATATTATGCTCCAACATCTGAATGTACTAATAATTTATACTGATTATAATGGCTTCTACTTATAAGAATACTTATAGTCAATGTGTCCACAGCATTTTTTATAACAATATTCATTTTATCATAAATGTAGATTTCAGTTTGAAAATAAATGTTATTAGTAAGTCTATGTTTATAATAGTATTTTGAACATCCTCATATCCAAAGATAGCATAATTTATCTACCAAGATAACCCTGGCTTCTTCCATTCTTATTGCATTGTTGTTATTAAACTTTTACAAAAACCACATTTCTTGTAATGCACTTTTTACAATGCTTTATCTAATATATAACAGTTTTGACTAACTACTTGTCTTTTTCAGACACTTAAAAAATATATTTCAGTTATCCCTTTGAAACTACAAACTAATGACTAAAAAAATGTTACTTTGAAAATTTAAAAGAGGTAAGTAATAGATATTTCAAATATCTGAAAAGACTTCTAATTGAAGCTATCATAAATTACATAAACCATTGAGAAAAGTGCATTATGGGATTTTTGTAAAAATATAATTTAGCTACCTAATGATACATTTAAAAAAAATTTTTTTTTTTTTTTTAGTAGTGAATTTATAAAAATTTTGTGATTTGATGCTTTTATATGAACTTCAATACATTTTATGCTTTCTATGCAAAGGAATTTCATGATAGTACATATTTGAAAAATTAGTAAAAGAAAGTTTCATGGTAAATACTTGTAAACAGAATAAGACTATTTTTTAAATAATATTTTTATTGATTAAATAAAATAATACAAATAAAATATATAAATTGATTTTTGTATATGTGAAACCAAATAACAATTGCATTTTCCTTTTTTTAAAAAAAATTAGAATAATAACATTTCCTAATAATATAAATAAAAATATATTGTTTCTAAAACTAATATTGAAATTCAAGTATAATGTATATACTTAAGCTAGATGTAATTAAAAAGAAGATTTGATCCCAGACTTTCAAGCTCCCTATAGTCATCCACTTATCCATTATAATTAATACATGTGACCACATACCTGTGAAACAAATAAGTGATCACCAATATACGTATTCCATGCTGAGTTGGTCTGTATCATCATCTCCCACACATATATGTAATCAGTGCTCAGTTTATATTAAGATAGCAAATCTACACACTTTAATGGACAGGCTTCAATCCTCTCCACTCTCCAATTCTTCAGCTATCCATAACACAGAAAATCTAATAATGGAATGCTCAAAGCCCTTGGTGATGCCAATATTATCATCATACCCATGTTGATCTTAAGTCAATCTGCCCCCTCATTTGTAGAATCCCAATATATTCATTTAAATACACAGAAGAAGTCAGAATATATAATACAAAATACAAGTATAATGTATATACTTAACCTAGATGTAATTAAAGAGGATTTGCTTTTATAAATATAAATCCAAGTTATAGATTTTTAAAATATAACTATATTTAAAAATAATTGGATTCGACAACACACAGCTACATTAAGCCAAAATATCACTAAATTGATTATTTAGCTTAATTACAAGCCTTCTTGGTATGGTATATAGGCACAAACAAAAAAAGACAGTCATTTAAAAATAAAAATGATGATAACGATAAGCAAAATTTTCACAATGATACAAAATATCCAATTATTTACAATAAAACTAGAGAGACAATGACAATGGGTGCCATATATTATGTGTTCTAATGAAAATATGTCTGGTTCTCTCAACAAAGTTACTTTTAGTGTCATCTCTGAATCAATGCATATGTTTCATAGAAGTGTTCTAGCACCTCACTGAGGAAGCCAGTAGCAGAAACTGGTCTGGAGTTGGGAATATTCTGCAAAGCTTGTTAAGGGCTTATTTGTGAGCTCTATATATAACATAAGCATAGTTTAACTATTTACCATAAAAAATTTTAAAGTATTAGTGTGTCCGAATCACAAGTTATGACATTAAAAAATGTGACAATGTGTCTTGTACTTTTGTAGATTACCTTCAATGCCTTTCCTGTCATCACAAAATTTTGAAAAACATTTCAAAATGTTTTTGTGCCTCAAGGTTTTTTTCCATAGACAATTTAAATTACTTCAAACATTTTAGTAACAGTTTTTTCAATTTAATATTAGCAGTGAGATAAGATACAAACCATATTGTCATATTACATGTTGTTAATCGTCATTAAGACATGATAGCACCTTAAACCTTTTGTTGTGAATAGATAAAGTATCACTACATAATGCAGGCATTTATTCACAGGTGGCACTGAAGACAACATGGAAAGAGATATTTTCATCATTCAACTTTTTATTGGAACATACTGAGTAGTTTAACTAGGCTATTTGTGACTGTGCAAATATCTGCTTTCTGAGTTTGATTTATTTATTTTACTTTAAAAAAGGATTAAAGTTTCAAAAATGTCAGGTTGAAGCAAAATAAGGATCTAGAGAGTGAAAAGAACAATGGTTGTTATTCTAACATTTAAACCACCAAAGATCACATGATCACCATTTCCTATGGAGAGTTTTGCCTGTTTTAATAACAGTTATGGGCAAGCATAAGAAATGATCACGTGATGTTTGGTGGTTGAATACCAATCCTGCCTAATAGGATAATGGTGGTTATGGTTATTAAAGAACCAAAGACACCAAAATGTATAAGTACTGAACTGAGTTCAGACCTATATGACTATATAAGCTAATGAGCTTATATTGAAAATATTATTGTGTTTTCCAATTTTATTTTTATAGTTTTGTAGTTAAGTAGAGATAAAAGGTGGCTGCTGGAGGATTGCATTAGATCCTAAGATCTAAGTGCAGTGCTCTCATATCCAAGGCTGCTCACTGATGAAGGCCACAAGCCAGAAACTAGTCTGGGGATATTGGATGAGTAGGCACCAGATAGTTATTTTATGCACAAGCCTTCTGACATCCATTGATTATTATGTCTTGCACTAAGTGGCACTACTGTATGGAGAGTTTTGTCTGTTTTATTCTAACATTTCTAATAAACTTCCATTTATCCCTATTTATATTTTCAATTAACATAATAAAGAGGAGGATTTGTGTATGGGTAATTAAAGAAATTAGTTTGTAATATTGGTGTAAATCATGGAGATATAAACATATAAAATTACTCAATTTTTTTTTTTATCAATATGTCCTCATCTTAATTCCTCCCTACTGTTCAATCCTAAGCACAGAAACTCACACCATTCTTTCTGATTATACTTTTATTTTGCAAACAACTCATCAGGTGAACTAGAGATATCAAATGATTGAAATCTTTTGCTGTAATCAAGGTCTAAATAGTAGTGATGTGGGGTTATATATTTTTATTAATTTAGCATGTGGATTTTTTTGACAACTTAACTATTATTGAATTTTCAAAATGATCCCACAAATATTTCATCTACAAGTCTTTATCTATGTGATTCATAGTTTGTGTTTTTAAATGTTTACATAGATAAAGAGTGGATAAATTCCTTTATAAAGCATATAAGTGCAATGACTATGAATTAGCCTAAATTTTTGGGTGAAGCTCTAATTGCATCTAGAAAAATCAAATCTATCTGTCCTTATTGATATGCCTGAAAGTAAAAATTGGGTTGAAATATCATGCAAATTTTATTTTTTAGGCCACAATTCCTTGATTTCAAATTATTGATTAAATATTCGAAAAAAGAAATCTTGATTTGAGATGGGACATAGGTGTTGATATTTTAAATTGAGTTATTAAAAAATCTGATCTTAATTACATTTTCTGTAAAGCAATTTTATTTCTGATATCTGATATTTTTATAAGAATTGTCATTATTTGTGTTTTTGTAATTAATCACTAATGTATTTCAATTTTTTTATAATCATACATAAATGTAATTACACAGTTTGTGTAAGTAAAAATCATATCCAGTTATTTGTATTTTTTGTACAGTATTGAGAAGTTGCATGATATGTATTTCATTGTTAGAATCGTTAATTTTGTTTTTTAGTTGCTTTATTTGTTTAAATTATTAAAGAAAAGGTTAAAGGTCTTCTCAATACCCCTTCTTACCATTCATTGAAAAATAGCAAAAGAAAAGACCTCACTCATCATGCTCCGTGAAAGGTGGCTAATGCTTTTTGAGTAATTTGCCACAGTAGTAAAGTATCAAACTCTGGAATGTGGGATTGTCAGATCAGTTCCAGTGCTGGTACCTCTGACACCCAAACCTGTTATGAACTCTTGTGCAATAAAGCAATTTGATTATTATTATTATTATTATAATATGAGATGAGAATTTTGTTTGTTTTTTTTCCTTGTTTTGTCTGCTAAAATAGTTATCACCACCCTAATCTAGAATCATTTATTATGAGCTTAAGTAATCAAAGTTTATCGATTATTCAAGCCTACAATAGATGGCACCAAAGTAATGCAAAAAACTGCTCTAAGAAGCATGTGAGTAGGCATAGAAAAGGTTATGTGATGTTCTTGTTTTATCTTCTAGTTAAAAACAGTTAATTAATATTTGTGACCAAACTTTTGGAAATGTAATGGATATCAGGTACACTAATTTCAACACCAGAGTGTAACTCTAGGCCTATAGTCTAAAAAATGAAAGTTTACTGGTGAGGATATTAAGTATAAATCCCTCTACCCAGTGGTACCATCAATCACTTGATCACTATCTCATACTAGCACATAATTGTTATGAAACAAGACAAAACTCTCTCTACAGTAGTGCCATCTTGTGCCAACAAGAGCAATCAATGGATGCCAGAAGGCTTGTGCATAAAATCCCTATCTAGTGCCTACTCATCCAATATCCCCAGACTAGTGGCCTTCATCAGTGAGAAGCTCCTCACTGACAAAGACCACAAGCCAGAAACTAGTCTGGGGATATTGGATGAGTAGGCACTAGATAGGGATTTTATGCACAAACCTTCTGGCACATCTATTGATTGCTCTTGTTGGCACAAGATAGCACTACTGTATAGAGAGTTTTGTCTTGGTCCCATCAACCACAAACATTTAAAATTTGCTCTAAATCACAGAGAGTAAAGATTCTTGGAAACCTCAATTGGCAGAGCAGACAACAGTAAATAAATGCCAAAACAAATTTAACAATAACCAAAGCAAAGTTCATCTACAACAAAATATAATACAGTTCAAATACAATAGAGTTTAAATATAACAGTTCAAGTATAAATGCATTTGAATGGTAATAAATTCTTCTTCATGTTAGCATGGAATTCATTTAATAGCTGGTAGTTTAAATAATGTTATTCACAAAATTATTATTCACACAATTTTAACTACTGTATCATCTCTGAAGATTAATAATTACTCTATGATTTATATGATTCTATTAGATATGATTTCTAAATTAAGATGTGGACACATATATTTAACATTTGCATTAAAAGAACAGTGAATAAACAAGCCATCTAAATTCATTATAAATGTTCACATATGTAGGCCAATGCATAATTAGGGCTATACATTATGCATCATTTTAAAAGCAAAATGATAATAAATATCTCACTGAGAGAACAAAGTAAATATATAATGTATGGAGAGAAATATCTCTAAACCCAAAGCAAAATGAAAATCATCCATGAGTACATCAAGCAGAAATATATATCATGGGGAAGTAAGTCAAAATATATAAAATCAAGTGTGGTGGGTAAACATAAAAGAATCTCTATATGAAAGTGCACAAACATATATATATATCAATCCTTAATTTCAGATGTGCATGAATGAAGCAAAGTAATCAAGGTAAACTGCTAACAAATTTAATCAGCTTATTAAACAATTTATATAACTACACACACATCACATTAAACACACATTTATAATAATGGTTTTTGAATATCTTCAGAGAGACACTAAATTAATTGTTAAATTTAAACTATATAAAAAATAAAATCATCTTATATTTCTTCTCTCCTTTTTATCTCTTTTTTTAACTTTATTTTTGTTTTGTTTAAAATTTTTTGTTTATAAACAACATTGATGAAAAACTATATAGTGATTAATAACAATCACAGAAATGACTTTTAATTAAAATTCTTTACAAAAGAAAGAAAAAAAATTTAAAAGCAAACTGAGTTCTTTCATTTCAACTATTTAAAAGAAAATCTAAATTAAAACTACCATGCTATATCAAATCACTGAGTTAGATATGGTTTTAGAGAATATCAATGTGAAAAGTTAATATAATTCATAAATGCATAAATATATAGACTAAAATACCTTAATACCAAAAAATGCATAAATCATCTAAATTAAAGTATAAATCACTGGCCTATTGGTAAGTAAGTTTTAAAAGTTTATAAAATAGTGCATAGAACAAAATTACCTTTAAGTTCAAGGGAAAATATGGCAGAGTAGGTATTATTCTCTTTCAAGTGTAATGTATATACATACATACATATGTGTGCAAGTAGAGCTTTTTAGCAGTAGACCAGTGAAGTTTTACATTTACCAGTTTCAAATATTGGTCTTGATCAGGTTTTGTTTCAGATAGAGAATTGTCATAAAAAAATTTTGTTATTGCTGAAAATCACATTTATTGAATTGCACATGTGAAGATAGTTGGAAAATAGTTGGATAAAACTCAGCAAGAAATGTTGGACATTCTGGGTTATGGCTACATGTTGGAGAAAGTTATTTTCCAGGTACTAGCCACTTATGCTTATTATTTCATTTACTGATAGAGTTTAACTATCCATCATGTTTTAAGCAGATCAAAAGCAATCATTATCAGAAGAAGCAGGATTAATGATAAATAGAAGCAGATGAATGACTTATTGTCAGATCTGGCCTTTTGCAAGGCATTTTTTTTTCAATTAATTAGCAAGTCATGCATTTACAAAATCAATTAAACAAACCAATAATTACCTGTTAACACAATTCTCTAACTAAATAAATCACTCATTACTTTCATTCTTAAAGTTTACAAATTTTTAAAATTAGACCAGCCTACATGTTTATAGATTAATTGAAAGACAACTTTTTCAAAAACAGAAATAAACCTTAAAAAAGAAATTATTTTTACAAAAATTCTAATTAATAAAAAATGCTAAATAATTGAGTAAAAGTTATGTAGATTATTATTTAATTAAGCGTTGTTCCTATAGCATAAATTCTAAACAGATTTATTTGAAATACGTTAGTCAAAATAAATAAAAAATTAACTTTTAAAACCAAAGTAAAATTGACTTATATTGATTATAAATGCAGACGTGTGTGCATATATAATACAAACCTATTTATAAAAAAAAACTTAATGAAACCAAAATTTGACTCAACTGCCAACTACTAAATTTACAAAATAAATTGAAAATTGGGATAAGCCATTGTCTATCGAGCTCTTATTAATAAATGTGGTAATAGAAAAAATATTTAAAATCTCTAGAATATCCCTATCCCCAAACCAATTGGTTTTGAGCTTTGGCTCGCCTCAGTGAGGAGCTAGACCATTCAGACATTAGATCCAAAATATCAATTCAAAACCCAGCACTTATTTAATACGTAACTATTGAGTAAAAAATCTGAAATTTTTAGACACAAAAATGTCTTTAAATCCAGCTATCCAACTCAAATAGCTATATGGGACTGAACCAAATTCAGATCTACCAGATATATATATAATTCTCAAGATACGTTATTTTCCATGATTCTGTAGATATGAATACTGCACCATGAAAAAAAAGATATAAAAATGTTAATGCTTTTGAATTGTTTAATGGAGGCAAATCTTAAGATTGCCATAAACATAAAGAAATAAGCAATTAAATATTAGATAATATTATGAGGTATTATAATTCATTAGAAAAGCACATAATGCTTGGGAAAGTTGATTAGTGGAAAAAATATAATCAATAATGAGAGTAATGAATCAGATCATTACATAAAGAAATGTATCAGTGAGGACCTTGAAAAGCCTTATAGATAATGTCATAATGGTGTAATGCCATTCTTGGAATTGCAGAGTCAATGTCAACTTGAGAGTACCTAACAATAAATATATAATCACTGATTTTTAGGGGCATATTTTTAAATTATATGTATATATTTTTAAAAAAAAATTAATTTAAATACAAATAATCACTTAATGTTTGTAAATTATATATGCTAGCATAAACAAAAAAATGAATAAAATATTTTATTCACATTCAAACTTCCAAAAATAGCTGACAATTTCGATTGGGCAACCTTCTTCTTCAGAGCTAAAATATGCACAATATATATATATATATATATATATATATATATATATATATATATATATATATATATATATATATATATATATATATATATATAGTGTAAGAGTACCACACTCTTTATACAGTTAATCAAATAGGTAAATAGTGACTTCTGGTGGGTTGCATTGGATCCTAAGGTCTAGATGCAGTGCTCTCAAATCCAAGGTTCCATACTGATGAAAATCACAAGCTAGAAACTAGTCTGGGGAAATTTGATGAACAGACCCTAGCTAGAAATTTATGCACAAACTTTCCTGCGTCCATTGATTATGAAGGCTTGCACTTGGTGGAACTACTGCATGGAGAGTTTGGCACTCTTATTAATAGCATGTGTAAGAATATAAAGTGGTGATCATGTGATGTTTTGAAGTTTTATACCTATCCTGCCCATAGGATAATGGTGATTGTGGGTTTTGAAAAACCAAAGACATCAAAATGTATAGATACTGAAATGAGTTCAGATCTATATCACTATACAAGCAAATGGGCTTGGATTGAAAACATTATGATGTTTTTATCTTGGGTTCCTAGTTTTATAGTTAACCAAATAGGTAAAAGGTAGTTACTGAAGGGTTGCATTGGATTCTACGATCTAGGTGCAGTGCTTTCAAATCCAAGGCTCCTTACTCATGAAAGCCTCCAGATAGAAACTAGTCAGAATGTTGTATGAGTAGGCAATAAATAGAGATTTTATGTACAAACATTCCTGCATTCATTGATTACAATTGCTTGCACTTGGTGGCACTATTGTATGGAGATTTTCGTACTCTTATTAACAATATGTGAAAGCATATAAAATGGTGATCATGTGATGTTTGGATGATTTTATATATGAGTGTAATTATTGCAACAAATATATATCTTGCTAGATATCTGTGAACAATAGTTATGGTATAAAATTTAAGTCTTTTTTTACAAACATTTCTAAAAGATAATTGTGTGTATTTTCAAGTCATAAAATTTATGACAAATTATAAATAAAATAAACAGCCTTTCCTTTGCATTATTATAAAGAATTAAAATTTTGAATTTACAAATTATAATAAAAATTAATTGAATCTTTTATGGTTTATTTGTCTGCCAAACAAATATGTTCTATATATCAATCGTACAATCATCTCTACCTTAAAAAATTATCAAAACTATCTCTTTTCTTTAGTTCATCAATTTCTTTCTGGTTTTTACTTTTATATATTTTATAACCAATCCAATTTATTTTCTACTTCATATTTCTTTTTACAGCAAATAATCTTTCATTAATTTTTTTCAATACTTCAGTTTTGCAAATCCCAATTTTCCAACTTATTCTTTCTATATTTCTCCACATCTGCAATTCAAAAGCCTCCAAAAATTTTTAACTTTATTTTTCTAATTAAGTCTTTGAACCACTGTGATAACCATTTCTTATGCTTGTTCATAACTGTTATTAAAACAGGCAAAACTGTCCATACAGTAGTGCCACTCAGTGCAAGCTAGAGTAATCAATGGATGCCAGAAGGCTTGTGCATAAAATCCCTATCTAGTGCCTAATCATGCAATATTCCCAGACTAGTTTTTAGTTTGTGGCTTTCATCAGTGAGGAGCCTTGGATCTGAGAGCACTGCACCTAGATCTTAGGATCTAATGCAACCCCCCAGCAGTCACCTTTTATCTCTACTTAACTACAAAACTATGAGAATAAAATTGAAAACACAATAACATTTTCAATCCAAGCTTTGCCTGTTTTATTTAAGTCTTTGTTCTATATAAATATTATTCAACATAATGCCTTTTTTTCTTAATTTTAATTTTTAATATATTCTTTTTAAAAGCAATTTATCCTTTGCAATTTTTATCTAATATTTTCATCACAATTTTCATCAACTGCAATTATTTTTATGTAAATTGAAGTTTCAGTATTCGCTGTATTTTGTTGAAAATCTAATACCCCACAAGTCTATAATATAGTTCAACCCACACATGTATATATAATGTTAAATAATGTTTTAATTAATACTGAATAAATATAGTGTTATATAAAACTTACCAAGTCTGTTTTAAATAATAATTGAACTGCCCTCTAGCTTCTATATTCAATAACTTTTTACAGTAAGCAAATGAACCACTTCTTACCATATTTAAAACTTTTTATTTAGAGTTATCCAATCCAGAACAATAACAGGCAAAGATCAAACTTAAACCAGCCTATATATTTTATTATAAATTGATTTTTGAATAACATATCAAATTTATAGATCAGATATGGGTTAATAAATAATTACTTTGACAACTTTTCACACAAACTATTATTCAATGCTTTAAATATAATAAACCCAAAGAGAACATGGCTAATTGGTTCTCACAAGTAAATCACACCATCCCAGCCAATTCTTAAAATTAACCACCAGAATAATGAAATATGGATTTCCATTTATTACCTGTCTTGACAGCATATTATTGATATACTGTTATTTAATTTTAAGTATTGACTGAGGATCATATGATTTATATGTGATAACCAATTAGCAATGTTCTCTTATATTTATAGCAATGATTGTTGTGAAAATGATTATTTATTAATCTACCTTCAAACACATTTTCTTAGCCTGTTTAATTAAGTTCGTTTGAAATCTCTAGGAAGTTTTAAAGACAATCTATTTAAATCAATAGCTATGACCTAAGGTCTTTGTAATACCTTAAACTTTGATAAAACGTGAGTTTCATTTATTACCTGAGTGTTTCTTGGCTGATATTCTATTCATTAATTTGTACATTATTTTTTGCAATGCGCTGTCCATCTCAACCTTCATTGTATTGCAACTGTCCATCAGTCTTAAACTTCTCACTACACATGCATTTCATGGATAATTTTCAAGATAGAGGCATGGGGGATCTGAATCTTTATGCATGGGTTAATAAATCAATATCATGGTTTCAATTTTATTTTTAATTTGTGAAAATTTTATCAATACTGTCACAGCACAAAACAAATTTATTCACAAAATTTCAAAGGCACTTTTATATTTTCCTCACATTTAATTATCAGAATTTTAACTTTTTATACTGGATTCCAAAATATTGTAAAATACCTAGAAATTGACAACATGGAAGATGGATGGATGAAATAAGGAAGTGTGCTGTGAAGAAAAGAGGCTAGAAATCAGGGAATATGTATAGAACTTAAAGAGACCTTCATCTTGCAGGGGATCAATAATGGTTGAAAATTACAATAAAACAGCAAATGAGAACATTAACCATAAATGACTAAACAGGCTTTTATTCTAGTTGCACATTTTTGTCTGTAAATAGAGTGAACACATCCCTTAATAATAATTATTAATTAGTTGATCTGCAGGTCATGTGATGTTCAACTGCCAGATATAGCATGTTAAACTTGAAGTCACAAACTTTTAGCTCCCCAGTCTATCACCCTAGCACTAGGTTAACACCCCTAGGCAGTAGATTAAAAACACATTTAAATAAAAACTCATAAATTAATAAATCAAATTAACATGATCTCTATATTTTTATTTTGTTTTTTAAATTAGTTTTATTTAAAAAAAAAAAAAAAACAACAGAAAAAGCATTGGAAAAAATTATTTATTTCAATGATATTTACACATTTTAAGTATAATAAACAAAAGCAACTTTCCATTCTAGTGCCCTCTATTGCAAACTTGGGTAAGCAACTTCAATTTAATTCTATTCCATGACTGTTTTCTGGCTTTTGCCTTTATCAATTAGGAATTTGGGATTCAAAGTTGAAACCAATGCACTTATAAACTTAATGGCTATCTTCAACTTTTTTTTACTATTAAGCTAATAGCAGGAAATTCAGAAAATCCTGAGGTTTCCCTAGATGGCGCTACAGTAGAAAACTGTTTTTGTTTATAATATTATAGCAAGCTGAAAGAATGAAGTGAAATGATGGCACTATATTTAAGTATTAAAAGGAATTTCAATAAATAAGGATAAATTTAAGAAGCTAAGAACTAAATTTATTTATTTATTTATTTACTTAATCATATAAAAATAGATATACAGAATATATACTTAAATTAATAACTATTTTCTAAATTTTTGCTTAATTTTTCAGGAACATAATGATATTTGGATTATGTATCATGAAGTATACTATTTATTTCTTAACAGCCATTTAGACTCCATTTCCAACTTTTTATGTTAATGAATAAACCATCATTTTTTATATTTTCCAAATTTTTAAATTATGTCTTAGAAACATAAGTTTAATTCTAAAAGTTATACTTAAACATTAATATTCAATGTTGAAAATATAGGATTAAGTAATAAACTGAAATATGTAACCAGAACGATAGCTTTTTCAAGAAATATAATAATTATTCTTTTTTATTGCATTGCCAAATGTATATTGTATAATATTAAATCATCCATGCACTTTACTACTGTTACACAATGCTTTTTTACCATTCTCTTTTACAGTTTACAGTTTTGAATGCTCCAGCAATCTTCTTCAGAACTCTTGCTCCAGCAGTCTTCATCAGAACTCTTATCTCCTAGCTTCAATTTCTACATTGAAGTTAGAAGATATAAGAGTTCTGAAGAAGATTGCTGGAACAATCAAATCTGTAAACTGTAAAACAGTGTGGTGAATAAAGCATTGTGCAACAGTAAAGTGCATGGATGATTTAGTATTATATGAACAATAGCTTCTTTTATTTCAACATTGGTAAGAGCAGTAGCCAGTGAAATTTTTAAGCAAGGGTGCTTTATTACAATACTGCAGCTGTCAAAAAAGTAAACAAGGAAAACAAAACAGAGCATTTCTAATCACAACCATTTTATTTTTCCATGACAACCATTGTTTAAATATTGAATGTATATTTTGTCTTTACTAACTGCTGTTTGACAAATAATAATATCTGGAATAAATCAACTTTTACTTTTTATTTCAATTTTTTATGTAATGTCAATTGAGAAAATGTAATTGTTGCATATATTCAACACTAGGGGTAGCATTCATCAAAATAAATATTTGAAATAATATTTTTATTATTATTTTGTCATATTTTTTATAAATGTTAATTAAAAGAAAAAATAGAACATTTTATTGTTCATCCTAAATGAAAATAATAAAAATTTATTGCTCTAAAGAGAAACCAGAATAGATAACCAGCCACTCTCAACTAACTACTGATGCTGTTTGGCTACCCTGGTGATTTTTGCAGACATTAATAAAAACAACCAAATCTCAGTGGAATTTGCTGAAATTCACTTAAGATGGCTTCTGGCACTGCTATAATTAGCACCACCTTTGAATAAAACCTCAAACATCAGTTAAAATAATTCTTTTTAAAATGAATTTAATTAGTTGTACATAATAATTATCCAAAAGATTGAGTGATTGTTGTTATATTTTAAGTACTAATTTAATAAGTAATTTTTGTATTTTTTCTAGAAGTGCTGTAATGTTGCAGGGCTTGTGGACCATCTATCACTGATTGATGATAAAAATATATTTTGGAATGAAATAAATGTATTTGAACCTCATTTCTAACACCAAATCAATTTTTGCAAAAAAAAAAAAAAAAACTATAAAGAAGCAAAAATTATATTAGAAAATTTTAAATTCCATTTACCATTATTTTAAAAATGACAAAAAATAACAGCCATAGGGGTTATAGGGGCCTTTTTTTGTCAATCTGTCTCAACTTTCTGCCTTGCATTACATTTCTCTTGACTCAAATATTTCTAAAAACAAATACTATCCACTAAAATCTGAGTCAAAATATCATACACTTATCAAAAAATAAATATTTTACAAATATTTTGCACAAATAGTCATAAATATATAAACAAATTATAAAAAATATACAACTTTCATTTTTAATAATTAAATACAAGATGAACTTATGCAAATGAAATGACTACTTTGAGAATAAAAATCTTCCAGTCTCTGAGCCAGTCTAGTAGCTCTCTCTACTATATTGCAATCTATCTATCTATCTATCTATCTATCTATCTATCTATCTATCTATCTATCTATCTATCTATCTATCTATCTATCTATCTATCTATCTATCTACTTATCTATCTATCTATTTATCAATCTATCTATTTATCTACCTATCTATTTATCTACCTATCTATTTATCTATCTATCTATCTACATTTTTTTAAAAACTAGTAATGCAATTATTATCACAAAATGAACACAGAGAGCTATGCGGAAGTGAATTCAAATTGAACAACCGAAAAAATGCTGCAAGAAAGGAACAAGTTAAAAACATAAAAAATGTATAATTAGGGAAGAAAGATAGAAAATTCTGAATCTGAAAAAACTGGTAGTTTAATAAGGTTTATAAACCAAAATTACCAGATTAATTTCATTGCATCTATGTTATATATCTCTTCATCATAGAATGGATGTCTTTCTAATTTAATCCAGTGAATCCAATTGATGGATTTTTTTCTGCAGATGTCATGTGTAGACTTTTTCAAGATATCTTATGATTCTGGGAGTTCATTTATATATATATATTTCTATATTCATGAACTATTAGATTAATTTTATTTTAAATAACTTTAATGTTATTTATTCTGACCTTATATATGTGTATATGCCTGTGTGTGTTTTTATCTACATGTACATTAGTCATTATTAAGAGTTTAGTCCATAGTCTGGATTTAAATAAGTGATTAACTCTGGGTGTTTTGAATTTTGACGTAAAGTTAAATGTATTGCGAAAACGGCAGTTAAGTAAGAATTACATCAGATACGAAATGGTTTAGAACAGACATTATATCAATATTTGATATCTTTTATAATTATCTTTATCGTTATCATATTATATCTATTGCCAAAACAGCTTCCTGTTAGAGATTAATATTCTATCATACAAACATCAAATTTGGCTAGTTATTTGTTGTTGTTTTTTACATTCTTTTTAAATTTTACTGGTCTTCACTTAACTTTATACAGATCTTGTTTTGGTGGATATGGTCGTATTATTCATTGCTATTGTTTTTTTTTATATATAAGTCAAAAAAAAAAAATCACATTTAAATATTAATAAACATTTTTATTTTCTAAATAGGATATTTTTTTAATAATGTATTTATCCAAAACTGAATTAGTTCTTACATAAATTGAAATTTTGATTAGCTTTAGAACGATCCGAAAAATGTAAATAATATTAATTGTAAAACGTCGAAAATGGCAACCCCCCCCCCGTTAAATGTGTTAATGTATATGGGTTTTTCATGATTATTATTTTTTAAAATTAATCGCGGTTCTCATTACCCTACTGGCGTAAATTGCTTTATAATTAACAACTCAATTATCTAAAAAAAACTAACAGCCGTAAGGCATCTTACATTACGTCTTATTAACGTTCCAAAGTTGAGAAAGATGTTTCTTGTCTTTTTTAAAAAAAATCCAACCAATGTTAATTTTAGCGTATATTTGAAATGCGATTATTAATTATTAATGCATATATGTATATGTGGAAATATATAATATTAGATAATTTACAACTGAAATGTTATGTAATCAATAAGTATATATTTGAAATGCAAATTATAATTATAAAGCATATATATATATGCGTGTGTAAATATATAATAGATAATTTACAGCTGAAATATTATGTAATCAATAAGCGTATATTTGAAATGCAATTATAATTATTAACCCACATGTATATGTGTAATATATAATACTAAAAAATTTACAGCTGAAATATGCAAATACATCAAGCGCGATGATCGCTCCAAAATAATATTAACAACTCACAGCAATTCGTTTCTAATTGCGATCCGACAAAATGGCTACCACTTTTCCTGCTATTCGAGAAACTTCCATGGAAGATATGAAGTCCATCTTTCTACCAAGATATTTGGGGCGCAGCACAGATAGGATAATTTCATTAGAGTGAAATAATTACTATGACTAAATTAGCTGAATATAGAACTGTTATTTTATCTAATTTATTGTAGGAAAGTGAGATGATTTGAAGACCCATTGATAAAATCTTTGAAAAGTTTCA
This sequence comes from Epiperipatus broadwayi, assembly GCA_028023455.1. NCBI lineage: Eukaryota > Metazoa > Onychophora > Udeonychophora > Euonychophora > Peripatidae > Epiperipatus > Epiperipatus broadwayi. Next base: position 17,725,834 of record JAQFVV010000007.1, on the reverse strand, counting down.
TTTAAGGAAACTCAATAAAACTTTAAAAATACAATAGGAAGATCACAAGACCAATTAATATATTCTCTAATTTGCTGAATGTGATACTATAAATTCCACTGTTATCATTGGACAGGACGACTTACATCACAAGACTTCCTAAGGGACTATTTTCTGATGAAATTGAGTATGGTTTTCATGAGAGAGACAGAACCTATTTATATTATAAAGATGATCTCAAAGACATTTTAAGAAAGTGCAATGTTGATTGTTTTTATTAGGAGGATGTGGCAGACAATACAATATGTTAAGGAAGTACAATTAGACACTGTGTTAATATATTTAAAAAGAAACGTTTTTTTGTAGACGTCTTGAAAGTCACCATTCCATAATAACAGATAAATAGGAGGTTCTATATATGTGTTTGTGGTTTACAAATTGATTTATATAGTCATCACAAAACTCATCTCTAACATAGTAGTAATACTACTTCTAGTAGTAGTAATAGCAACAGCAGTATTTGTAATAGCAATAATAATAGTTATACATAATTGTAGCTATAGTAATAGCAATGCAATAATATTAGTAATAGTAGCAGTAGTAACAGCCATATCAGTAGTGGTAGTAATAGTAATAGCAGTACCAATTGCAAAGCATAGTTGCAAACAAGGCAGGAATAATAATAGTAGTATTGTTTGTTTTGTCTTTTTAGCTTGAAATTAGAATGCCCTACACTGTTTGCAAGTATTGGATGCTGATAATTATAATATTAGAAACTGATGATTATAATATTAGAAAATTAGCACTATGTTCTGTAAATATAGTGAGTGGAAAAAGCTATATATAAATAAAGTTAAACATTTGCCTGTCATCTAAACATTTATATGAAAGACATAGTTGCATACTTGATTATACACAGTAGTAGTAGTAGTAGTAGTAGTAGTAGTAGTAGTAGTAGTAGTAGTAGTAGTAGTAGTAGTAGTAGTAGTAGTAGTAGTAGTAGTAGTAGTGGTGGTGGTGGTGGTAGTAGTAGTGATGGTAGTAGTAGTAGTAGTGGTAGTAGTAATATTAGTTGTGGTGGTAGTAGTAGTAGTGGTAGTAGTAGTAGTAGTAGTAACAGTAATCATGGGTAATAGTAGTATAGTCATAGTAGTAGTAGTCATATTAGTAGTAGTAGTCATAGTAGTAATAGTAGTAGAAGTAGTAGCAGCAACAGTAGCAGCAGCAGTAACAATAACAATAATAATGATAGTAATATTAATAACAACAATAAAAACAACAATAATAATGATGATGGTGATGATGATGATGATGGTGATAATAATAATTCAATTCCCTTCCCTTCATTTTAATTACCCTACAAAACTACAGCATTAAGCCAATAACAGAAATGCATCATAATTAATATACAACAATATCAATAAGCAAGTATAAATATCAAATTATGAATACATCTACATGTCATCATTTCTTATAAGATTAGTGAATTTTTTTAAAATCTAATATAAAAATATTTTGATTAATAAAATCTTGATTACAAGTGTTAGGCTATCAAAACAAAGGTGAAGATTTTAATGTATTAGAGTGATAGATCTTAATGTAAAATAAATTAGATGTTTATGTTTTATGTAAACAATTATTAAATAGTAATGTTGGAGATTTTGTTTGTTAAAATAATTTTCTGAGTGAAAGGTTATATAAGAATTTATGATCTCTAATCTTTTTTCTAACAGATAGGGATAAATAATGGTTATTTAACTTCATATATTTAGAATATTTACTGTAGACTAATTGAATTCTGTTAATATCTTATTTGGAACTTCAGTTCAAAACAACAGATTTATATTCCAAAATAGACAGAACCAAAGAGAGAAATAATTTATGTTTTGTAGAATTATTAAATTGTCTACCATGCCTCAAAATCACACATATAATTTTTAATGGTTCATTTATTTTGATTTAAATGTGATTAGTGAAATTGCTAGAAAAAATAATGCCAAGCTTTCTGGACATCAACCAATTTATTTTAAAGCCTTAAGATTTCAGATTTTTTGGAAAAAGAAACAGTTGAACATTTATCCATATTAATATCCATCTTATTATTTTTACATCATTTCACATATTAATATCTTTTTGTAAAAGTATGCAGTCAGTAATTGAGTTAATATTCCTAAATATTTTATAATCCACTGCATAGTACAAAAGTCTCAAAATTTCCAAATTTTTCTTCAAAATCATCCATGTAGATGTTAAAGATGCAAACTATTTAATCAAATTAGGAAAAAAAACTAATTTGTATATGAAGCAATATAAAATGATTTACTTTATCAAATGCTTCAGAAAGATCAAAATAGACAATATATAAACAGCATTGATTCTCAAAGGCAATAGAAATACTATCAAGTATTGTTGGAAGGTAATAATATTAATAATAATAATAATAATAATAATAATAATAATCATCATCATCATCAAAATGAATTTGAATGCTTTACCTACTAAATATTTTTTACATCCCAGAAGAATGTACAGGTCAGTTGATCCATTCTGTGGCCTTTGCCATATGGCTGAGGAGACTTTACAGCATATAATTTTCAACTACAAGGCCATGGAGCAGACTAGATGCTTTATGCAGGGGAAATATAAAAAAGACAACACTACAATGATGCAAATTATGTCAACTTACAAAAGTAGATCTGTACCAGCCATAAGGGCCTCAACGTTTGTTTTATATGCACTTTGGTGCACTAGGTGTGCATTCATATTGGGTAATAACCCCAGAAGGCATCTAACCACATTTGAGAATAAGTTAATAAAAATTCAAGTTAGAGACAAGCAAATTACCAGTCGGATATTTATGCAGCTACTTGGTGCCTGCTCAGACAAACAACAAAGTTATAAAGAATGATGTCGCTGGTTTATGGATAAACTGTAAGTTTTTAAGAATCCCAAATATGATCATGGACTTTGGGTTTAAATGATACACTATAATATAAAGGCTGTGAGATAAAGAAATTCATATAATGTCTTCCATGATATACCACGAGATTGGAAATCAAAAACAATGATGAAATTATATCTCCTATTTGCAAAGAATTAAAGAAAGTATGATCCAGATTATGCCCCTATTGGACAGTAATATGTGTAATTGATATTTCTAAAGTGGATAGAATCATGAACAAATTGCCTATATAGATATGTACTTTAAAAAAAATGAATATTGTAGCACTCGAAATTGAACTGACAATAATAAGATTAATCATGCATCTTGCTATGGCATTGTAATACTATGTAACTAAAAGGATTAATAAAGTTTACTATTGTTGAAACTTAATAATAATAATAATAATGATGATGATGATGATGATGATGATAATGATAATGATGATGATGATGATGATAATAATAATGATAATAATAATAATAATAATAATAATAGATTCCCGCAGCAAATCTCGCTGAGGTAAGAAGCAATCCTTAAGCTCTCCGATGTAAGTATTTAAATTTTTCTTTAGTTTCAACTTGTTATTCGCAAAACAAACATAATAAAGGACAAATCGAATCATATAATAGATTAATAGAGTATTTTCTAAAAAATATCGGTGTGTATTCATATTTTTTTTAAAAAAAAAAAACTGACTCGAGTCAGAATAATATAAATCATGGCTACTGCCCAATCAAGTCTGAGCGAGTTAAGCACCAATACGAAATTAACAACATCGTTAGTTTTAACATCGCCTATTTTGTATGCAAAAATACTTAAAGATAACAGCAATATTACAGCACCAACCCAAATATCACATTTCCGATGAACAAATACAAATGATATAAAAAATCTTGATCTACACACTCAAGAGGAACATCAACTTCCAACCACAATCTGGACAAAAGAAACTCTTGAAAATGTGATGGACCATTTCAATAATATGGTGCCTCGTATGTTATTTGAAACATTTCACAGGTTTTTTTCACCAACATCGCTAGTACTCGCAGTAACCGATAATCAATGCTCATTGTATCATTTCCCAAAAGCTTTATTATATGAAGCAATTACGCATAATGCACTATGGGAAACAATCTCTTGTATCACAGACCATTCAAATTCTCGATATATAACCATTTATTTTTATACTCAGCAGCAAATAAAATGTTTTCAATCCACTATTCTAGCACTCGATAATTAGATAATTACACACTCATAATTATAGATAAAAACTGGAAAAATATTATTACTGCAGTGCTAAAAAATACTTATCTTAAATATAACTTACAAGATTTTCAAAAAGTGATAAATCCATTTGGAAAAGTAATTGCCCTACAGCCAATATATTTAAAAGACAAACCTATACCAATATGTAGTAATCATTTTGAATTTAAAATAAAACTCCATAAAAACATAGATTCTGCCACAATCCCAACACGATTTACAGATCAAGAAGCAACACTCTCTCTTCACATAAGAGGTTTAAAGCCACATTGTTTTGGCTGTGGACAGAGAGGCCACCTAGCAACTCAGTGTGATAACACAAAAGGCAATCACTGTGAACAAACAAAAATCCTCTCCCCAGAACAACCCACTGATGATGAAAATAAAATTTTTAATAACACTACATCCATTGACAACCCAATAATAAAAATGGGGAAAAAACAGGTTCAAACACCCACAAACAAAAATGATAATGGAGCAAAATTGCCAATCCTAAAGAACAACCAAAAAAATAATAACAAAAAAACTAACATAAACACCCAAGATTCAAACAAAAATAACTCAAGAAACCACAACACAAAATACAGCAATTACATCATGGGATCAGCATCTCAATAAAACAAAAGGTGTACCAAGTAAAAATCAACAAACAGAAAATAAACACACACAGCTATATAATGAAAATATAAATCTAGATAATATAAGGACACCAATATTAAAACAAACTACAATAATAAACAAAACTGCATCAAACATAATGGATGCAATAGAACTCCCTCTTCCACCCATTCAAGAGAATACACCAAAAAGAAAGCCAGGTAGACCACCTAAAAACCATGAATACAAAAAGGCAAAAAAAACCAGACCAAAAGCACAACTCATCAGACATATACAACCTAGAAAATGATGAAATAGAAATGGATTTAAGCCAACAATAAATGGACAACTGTTCAGTTTCAACATAGTCTGAACCAATATTAAATGAAAGGAAAACTGATAATAAACCTTACAAAGTCTTAAATATGTATCAGCATCCATCTACTGCAATATAAACAAAAATTTAGAATTCAAAAATAAATAAAAATCAATACCCTGTTATAAAAATTATTTTAAAAAAATGAAGATAAAAATTGGATCTCTCAACATTAGAGGCATAAACGCCATCAAAAAACTTTTTGAACTCAAAAAATGGTTACACACAACACAACCACACATACTGGGCTATTGGAAACAAAAATATACAACAGCTCTCAAATTGATCCATCAAAATATTTAGTCACCCAAGGGTTTTGTGCCTACTCAAGGCAATCATCATGACCATCAGGTGGCACAGGTATAATTATATCCCACAACTGCCCTTTTGATTCTTTTAAAATTATATATATATTGACTCTAATCTTATCATAATAACACTCCATCATAAAAATATCACACTTAATCTAGTATTTTTTATATACCACCAGGCCCTGTCATCATCTTCAGAATAATAGCAACAATAAATTTGATGCTTACAGCAACACCAAATCCCATAATACTCCTGGGAGATTTCAACATGACCTACCAAACTTTTGTCACTAAATGGATCCATCAAATAACAATCCCACTTATGAGTGCTGATGGTTTTCACCCATCAAACTCAATATCTTTTAACAACAATAGATACAAGTCACTTATTGATTTGTGTTTCTACTCACTAATGTTACGTCATTATTTTAATCTTGAACTCTGTCCATCTATAATATCAGATCATGCTGCCCAGTTCATCACCCTCGACCTAACAAAAATACAGAATACAACAATAGCCCTTCAAAAGACTATGTGAATACTTCTTCCAGCACAAATAACTGCAACAACTGAATTCCTATATTTAGAATCATATACAATGCTCCAAAAATTTCAAAACTTGTCACACAATCCAGTACAAAAGTATATAGCATTCACCAATATATTTTCTTTTAACATCAATCATATTACTTGCAATTCAACACCCCCCACCAGATTATTAGCTTTGGCAGATGAACTACATTAAAGAATAACCATTTCCAGACCAACTACAGATAATCAAACACAAATTAAAAAACTTAACAGAAATGAACAACAATACATGCAAAACACTAAAGCAATACATAGCAATAAAAAAGAAAAATATATACCTTACACAATAACACACTTGGACCAGATCATATATACAGTGGGAATTGGGATACCCATCCATAGTCAGAGTGCCTATGGCACTTGAAATAGATGGCTCTATAACAGCTGGACATAACATGATAAACCCAATAAATCAACACTAAAAAAACTGCAAAAACAAAGAGTGTACATACCTAATGAAGACATATTTGGAGACCCTGAAACAGACACACCAATAACAACAACTGGCATTGTATTTCAACTTGTAACAATAACAAACACATGTCATCCAGGACCACAAGGAATTCCTAAATTTGTGTTCAAACATCTTAGTCACTTTACAGCCAAATACCTGTGCGATCTAGCCAATTACATATCCCAAAAAATTTACAACATACAAAGTCTATACCCAATTGCAATGGTCCCATTTAACAAAAAACCAACAGCAATATCATATTTATATAATCTATGACCAATTTCAATGGGACCTTTAGGAATAAAAATTTTTGAAAGAGCAATAAAGGAGACAATAGAACAACACATACTCCCTGCATTATCATCAGCACAATATGTCAAAAAAGGATCATCCATTGGCCAGGGTGCTTTAATGTACAAAACAGTTATCGAAGTAGTAAAAAAAAAAGAAAGAAATATGCACCAATTATAGTTCAACTAGACATTGAGGCAGCATTTGACTCAGTGCCTATAGCCAAATTATTAGATGTGCTGAAAAAAACAACATCTCCATCCCTACTATATATATAATAGTTAATCTGCTACTCAGCTGTGAAATTCACATCACATTGAATAGGAAAAGATCACCAGTCTTCAGACCAAGTCAATCCATCTCACAAGGATCCCCCCAGTGTCTTGCTTTTTACAATATATATAAATCCTCTATTAATAGAAATACAGAAAAAAATTAAAGGCATTCAAATCCCAAACACTGCTTTAAATATATCATGCATAGCCTTTGTGGATAATGTAACCATTTTTCTCCCCTCTAAAAAGAACCTCCCCATATTACAAGAGATAATCAAGAATTATACCTCAAATTTTAATTTAAAAATTAACACAAATAAAACTGCTGCATGGTCAATATACACAGGCAAGCACTGTACAGAGATGTTTAATGGTAAACCATCTGCTTTCCTTGATTTACCATTCTACCTTGGAACCAATGGAATGAGGCAAAAAATTCAAAATAAATTTAAAAAAGATGCTGAAAAAATCACAGTCTCACTTGAAAAATCATATCTGTCAATATATGCAAAGGTAGCACTATTTAATCAACTTATAATTACAAAAATTACCTACTACACACCTATAATCATATTTGCAAAAACATTTATATCTAAAATCTCATCAATCTGTAACAAACTAATATAGAAGAGAAAGACAGTGGCGATCTCTTTAAAATATCTGAGCAGACCACCACATAGCAATGAACTTGGACTCCATACAATCAATGTTTTTTACACACAGAAATCAGTAAATCTAATAACAGCAACCATAAAAAGATTTCCAGACCTGGAGTGTGTGATCAGTATAATACCCACAGACAGACCACCCCCTTTATATGGATATCTATTCACTTTGATTGAAGAACTCAAGCCAATATACAACAAAATATCACTCAATAATGACAACAAGTATACATATTGGAACATTTATAATATACTATATCCAAACCAAACACCTAATCTACATCCATCAGTTCTTGGGATAGACAACAGGCAACTACTGCAACAATTCAGAAAATGGTCACTAGAACCAAAATTATTTGATTTTCTACTTAAGCTTAATCTTAATGCTCTACCTACAACACGTTTCCTTAGATTTCATAGATTCTATACTAATATAGACTCCATGTGTGAACTATGTCATAAAGAAGAAGAGATACAAGATCATTTTCTTCACTTCTGCAGTGACCTAGAAACAGTATGTTACACAATGTTTACCACATACAGAAAGGCTATCATTTCAATTGATGAAATAATAAATACATTTAAAAAAGGCAACATCCCTGCTATTCGTGCAGCAACATACAACCTTTATGCCTACTGGTGTACCAGATGCACTTTTGCACTTACTAATAACCCTCAACACCACCCAGCAACATATTCAATAAAACTCGAACTGTTCAGAAAAAGAGACAGCATCCTAGCTCAACCAGATATGTTTACAGTCACATGGTCACACTTGAAACAAAGATCCAGTCTATGAAATATAAGTTCAATATGATAGATGATGACATTTTCAACATCAGCATATTTTCCAACTTCAAAGAGATGCAAGCATAAACTGAACTAAATAGAAGACCAAATTTAAAAACAAACAAAAAAGTATGCAGAAATGATAAAGACTTATATACTGAAAGTTGTTGTAATTTGTTTTGCATTTGTAACAAATCAATATATTACTAGATGTGACTCTGTAACTTTGTAGACTCAATAAAGTTTTGCTTTGAAACATCATCATCATCATCATCATCATCATAATAATAATAATAATAATAATAATAATAATAATAATAATAATAATAATAATAATAATAATAATAATAATAATAATAATAATAATAATAAGAAGAAGAAGAAGAAGAAGAAGAAGAAGAAGAAGAAGAAGAAGAAGAAGAAGAAGAAGAAGAAGAAGAAGAAGAAGAAGAAGAAGAAGAAGAAGAAGAAGAAGAAGAAGAAGAAGAAGAAGAAGAAGAAGAAGAAGAAGAAGAAGAAGAAGAAGAAGAAGAAGAAGAAGAAGAAGAAGAAGAAGAAGAAGAAGAAGAAGAAGAAGAAGAAGAAGAAGAAGAAGAAGAAGAAGAAGAAGAAGAAGAAGAAGAAGAAGAAGAAGAAGAAGAAGAAGAAGAAGAAGAAGAAGAAGAAGAAGAAGAAGAAGAAGAAGAAGAAGAAGAAGAAGAAGAAGAAGAAGAAGAAAAAGAAAAAGAAGAAGAAGAAGCAGCAGCAGCAGCAAAAAAGAAAAAGTGGGAGTGAAAAGTTTGAGCACCAAAAACTATTCCTGGTTGGGACAATTGTGCAGGGTAGAGTGTCAGATTAGATTGAATAATAATAAATGGGGCCCATGTAATTATATGTTGGACTAGTCCCTTCATCTAATATTACTTGTTAAATATCTTTAAAAAAATTCAAACTTTATTTTATTTTTCATTACATTCAACTTATAGTAATGGTCCATAACTCAGTATGCAAGACATTTCTAGTTGTATAATTCTTCTCTTCCTCAGATGTTGCTGGCCTGATTTGCAACAGTATTAGCATGGGAATCGAACCTGAACTCTTAGATTTGTAAATATTGACTTTAAGATAATGTTATAACTAACTGTTCATTAAAGCATCATCTTTAATTAAATATTTCATGAATTCAAAGGTCCACATTTGATTCCCATTCTAGTACTGTCACTAGTCTGACCAGCAACACCCAAAGAATGGAAGAGAAAAACAATTGCTGTATACCTAATGTGTTAGCTCTTACTGTATTTGAAAAATTTAAATAAATTTGAATTTTTCTAAAGAGATTTAACAATTAATATTAGATGGTAGTAATGGTTCAACATATAATTATTATTAAAATACCATCATCACAAATTTTAAAATAAACATTAAGCTTTCATTTTGGGATGAATATGATTATGTTTTACTATTTCAGACTTATTTCCACTGTCTTCAATTATTATCTACTTGATATTTTCTTAAATCATCATAAATGCTCTTTTGAGAATGATTCATAAACTTTCTGCAATGCCTATGGCCAGCGCTATCAATAGCTTTCTGCAAGCCAACAATATGCAAATATATCTTTTTTTTTCTTCTACATTTTTTTCTAATATAATAAAATGATAAGCCTATATTTTCTTAATCTGGCTTGTTTATTTATCAAGTGTCCTTTTATTTGAAGATTTAATCTTTTGTTTAAGATATTTATTAAGATTTTGACTAAAATGCTATATTAGTGCAAGACTTCTGGAATTGCTTCATTTTCTATGTCCACTTTTTGTAGAGTTGCAGTAATAAAGATTTTGTCTATTATTTAGATAATTTTTCGTATTTAAATACAATATTATTCCAACTGAAATATCTAGAAGTAAACAGTTTTTACTATGTTTCATCATTTCCCCCAGTTAATTAACCATAATAGATTTTTTCTTCGACTTATTTATTGGCTTTCTATCTTTTTTTAGTAAAATATTTTACTAAACAATTCAAAACAAATCAAAACTCTCCATATAGTAATGCCATCTTGTGCTAACAAGAGCAATCAATGGATGCCTGAAGGCTTGTGCATCCATTGATTGCTCTTGTTAGCACAAGATGGCACATCACATCTTTGTTTTGAATTGTTTAATAACAATTATGTGCTAGTATAAGATAGTAATCATGTGATGTTTAGAGATTTAAAATATTTTACTGTTATATGATGATACTGTCTCTCAAAAGCCCTAAATGTATGATATTTTTCTAAATTGAAAATCGTTTTTGCTATCCTGTTTTGCTTGCTATTTTCATAGTGTGTTCAAATGAAAAGATTACTTTTTACTCTCCAAGTTGCCTTCAGCACCATCTCTGAATCAACATATGTATTACATAGAAACATAACCAAACTATTTACTACAAAAATTTTAAACTCTGAGTAAAATGAAATAAATGTGTGTTTGTATTTTCACGGATCACCATTAATTCTATCCTTTCACCAGTGAACTTTTGCAAACAATTTGGAAATGTTCCTAACTCTCAGCTTAACTGCTATTCATAGTTTAAATTATTTCAAATAATTCAGTAACAGTTTTGCTCAATTTAGAGTCAGCATGTTCTTCCATCATGGATTAAGATACCAAACACACTGACATATTTCATATCTAAATCAACTTAAAGTATTTGTAAAATTTTATCTACAAGTATCAAACTTTCTGCACTCATATGTTTGATACCATCCATTTTAAATAAATATATTAATGATTATTAAAAATCATATATTTGGCTTAGAATTATCATGTCCATATCTTGGATATAAACTTTAAATCTAGTTAAAGATTAAAATAATTACAGGTATTATTTTAATAAAGCTTAAAATGCATCTTAAATATCAGGTATCTTTTTCATACATCATTATTTATATACATCTTTATTTTATATGTTTCATTAATATGTGATAGAATGGAAGTTTTAAAAATATATTCTTCTCATGTTATATGTTTTATCTGCCCTTTATATTTATCACAATGTATGACTGTGTGTCTACATTGATTTTCCACTATTTTGTTTAAGTTTCATGACTATAAATTTTGAATTCTTTCTTCTGGATTTCAGCAATCATAGATACCAAAAGAAACGTTAGACAAGGATGAAAGAAAGGGAATCTATAGATACCATTAATAATTATTTCTTAACAACAACACAACATAACAACATTAATATTTTGCAGATATGTCTATTACTAGAAGCAAGCTTTTAAAGTATATTACAAACTGTTCTGTGTGAGTAACTCATTCTAAAAGTTATTGTTTATTTATATTAACAAGCAATGCCTTGTTGAGTTTAGTACAATAATAGAGTGATATATTTGAGAAAGGTTTTTGAATAATTTTTTCATCATAACTCTATGCCACTTATGTAAGCTTTAGTAACTAATAGATGCCAGATGATAATGCTTAATAAATCTCTATCCAATGTTGTACTCTCCAATATCCCCAGACTAGTTTCAAGCTTATGGCTTGAAAGTTAAGAAGAGAGATAAATCACATGTGCTAGAAGAAATGTGCATTAAATCCTAAAAGTCAAATGCACTGTTCCAAATTCCAAAGTTTCTTACAGTTGAAACCACAAACTTGAAATCTTGATGAGGATATATTAAGCACTATTATCTGTCATCTGTTAACTGCTAAAGCTTACAGTAGGTGGTATAGATATTGTGAAGGAATAATTATTATATTGCTGAAATTTTACACATTTCTAGACTTACTGAGTTATTAATTAATGAAAACTATAACAATAATAAAATCATTGTAAAGCTCTTTGTATGAAAATGAATAAAAATGTATATATATATTATAACGTTTTCCGGTTTGCTAGGCCTCTACACGCTAATATAAACTGCGCGTGAGTTGATCAAGCTACGTCAAAAAAGAAGAGTTATATTTCTATTCTAAAAATATAGCTATAATTCCTGATCAACTCGGCCTATTAATTGTTGAGAATTGTGCTATTGACGAAATCAGCTTTTAATTTATTTAATCTGGGTGCCAGAATTCCTAACAATTCGCTGAAATCATCATATAACATCTCACAAATAAAAAAAAATACTTTTAAACTAATCGGTATTACATCATACCGTAACGAGAATTATTTTTTTAAGATTATTATTCCTGGGCTTATTCAAACATATTGGCAAAGGTAAATTACATTTTTAAATTTTATTAAACTACTAATAGATTTAATAATAAAAAATAATAACTATTATTAATAATGCACAAATGAAAATTGGTATTAGAAATATTTTTATTCTAATAGACTAAAAAAATATTTGAAATAAATTACTTATCAAGTAAATTAGAGAGAACACAACTCAGATGTGAATCAATTAATAAAAAACAATTTTACAATTACTGTTCATATCTAAATTTCTTCTAGAAATTTCCTTAAAAAATGAATGTCTCTTGTACAAGAAAATTAATGTCTCTATCGGGATTGTTTAAACATACTTTTAGAAATTGTTTGAAAATGTTTAATTTGGTCACAATCAGGAGTAATGAAGTATAACTTACCGGTAAGTTTTGGGAATTCAGTAGTAGATAACTATGCATAGTTTTTTGGGTAGAATGAGCTCGGCCTTTTAGTTATTATTTGATCTTGTGGTCCATTCTCCTAGTCGGTCACGAAAGCTTTTCTGGTATACATCTTCAGGCACAATGTCTTCAGAAGCTCCGGTTCACTCCGACATGCCGAATTACTTCAGCGTAGAGCGATCTTGGATATATTATTGTTATCCAAGACCAACTAGAGAAACCAACGAACAAGATGTTCTTCAAACTGATCTCTGCCTTTTATACTCTAGAGGCCCAGTTTTCCGACTTCTGCGCATATCTTTTGTTTGTCAAAATATCCGTTGATAATCTTATATATTCTTTACAAAATTTATGTTACAAAGTCTCTATTTTTTTCAGCATAATTCTGCCATCTTTAATTAGTTGACATATTTTTACTTTCTCTTATCTAGATTGGTAATTTGTGTCTTTTGTTCTCTCCAATTCTAACTTTTATTTCTAATTACATAAAAAAAAATGAAAAAATAATTTAACTTTCATTGTACGTTATTTTTTTTTTAAAAAAAAATTAGTCAAAAAAAAAATCTAAATTTACTTTTATTTTTTAGCTTTTACCAAATGCCAATATATTTGCAATGAATATAAATAAACGTTACAATACCACCAGTGCCAGGAGATGAGAATAAAATAGGGGTTTACACTAATTTTATTCTTAAATTTTTTAAATTCATATTCGTGTTGTTGTTGTTTTTTTTTTGTAGCAGTAGCATGCTGATATATTCCGTAGACTCATTCAACAAGCGATGTTCAGCTTTAACGCCCACTTTTAGGTCTAACATGGCGGGAATGGAAAATATTTCAACATTCATCTGTGTCCTTTCCGCTTAAGTGTAATGGTAACGATAAGAAGCCCAAGTTATAAGCACTAACGAGCATTGCTTATCGTTTTGAGTTTTACAGGCTCGCAGCAACTTGGTCCACCTTCACCTTTATTGGGATCCCTGCTAGAAATAGTCTGATGGGCATATAAAGGTGGTCTTATGTTAATATACTGCATACTAGGACTCGGGGCTATGTTTTTCCCCTCTTCAGTAACCACCTACCCGGTCAAATACTTGTGACTTATGTCTACATCAGCCACGATCGTGTTTTATTGGCGCCATTTTAACATTTTCTGTTTTGCTAGGCCTCTACACGCTAATATAAACTGCGCGTGAGTTGATCAAGCTATGTCAAAAAAGAAGAGTTATATTTCTATTCTAAAAACATAGCTATATTTCCTGATCAACTCGGCCTATTAATTGTTGAGAATTGTGCTATTGACAAAATCAGCTTTTAATTTATTTAATCTGGGTGCCAGAATTCCTAAGAATTTGCTGAAATCATCATATAACAGCTCACAAATAAAAAAGAATACTTTTAAACTAATCGGTATTACATCATACCGTAACGAGAATTATTTTTTTTAAGATTATTATTCCTGGGCTTATTCAAACATATTGGCAAAGGTAAATTACATTTTTAAATCTTATTAAACTACTAATAGATTTAATAATAAAAAATAATAACTATTATTAATAACGCACAATGAAAAGGTTGATAAAAGTAAAATCTCTTTTATTCTAACAAACTAAAAATATTTATAAGTTAAATTACGAATTAACTAAACAGGAAAATACACACACACTAATCCAGATAATGAATCGATTAACAAAAACAGTTAGATTAAGCAATTAAAGCAATTTAATAATGTCCCAAGATCTTGTATAAAATTCTTTATTAGAAAGTCCCTTGAATACGAAAAGAAAAGTCTATATCAGGATGGTAGTCTAAGCTTAGATAAATAATTGTTTGCAAACTTTTAAGTCACTATCAGGAAAATTTATTCTTAACTTACCGGTAAGTTCATGTAGGTTTATGGGATCCCAGATCATGAGAATTTCCATTGATCTCTCCTGTGGCATCTTCCATTATTGTTCCATTCTATAGCTGGAGAAAAGGCACGGTTGTAGTGACCCTTTTATTGCAAAAAGCGGTCTTCACAAGTCCCGTTTCCATGCTTGCGTGACAGCTTGGTACAACAAGGAGCATACCTGTGTAGAAGTATATTTTTTGCCACAGGTTATGCTCGTGGAAACCTTCAACTTTCAGAGACATAACTAGAAGTTAAAGAGAAGACCCAGATTGAAGTTGTCCTCCCCTTTTTATATCATGATCCAGTTTATGAAACTTTTGCACACTCTTTTGTCTTTTTATCAGCATATAAGATAATAATCTTGTACACTCTCTCTTAAATTTAAATTACAAAGTCTTAATTTTTTTAGCATTATTCTTCCATCTTTAATTAGCTAAAATATTTTTCTTTTAGCTTAAACTTTTGGAATTCTTTTAATTTATCTGGATTAGTAATCTGCATGTCATTTATTCTTTCCAATTTTTATTTCCAATTAGATAAAAAAAAATAAGAATGACAATTTTAACTTTCATTGCACGTTTTAACAAAAATTATACTAATCAAAAAAAAATCTAAATTTACTTTTTTAGCTTTTACCAAATGCCAATATATTTGCAACGTATATAAATAAACGTTACAATACCACGAGCATCAGGAGATAAGAATAAAATAGGGGTTTACACTAATTTTATTCTTAAGTTTTCAAATTTATATTCATTTTTTTTTGTAATAGCGTGCTGATATATTCTGTAGATTCATTCACAAGCGACATTCGGCTTTAACGCCCACTTTTAGGTCTAACATGGCGGGAATGAAAAATATTTCAAGATTCATCTGTGTCCTTTCCACTTTAGTGTAATAGTAATGATAAGAAGCCCAAATTATAAGCACAAACAAGTGTTGCTCATCGTTTTGAGTCTTACAGGCTCATGGCAACTTGGTCCAACTTGATCCACCTTCCCCTTTATTGGGATCCCTGCTAGAAATAGTCTGATGGGCATATAAAGGTGGTCTTATGTTAATATACTGCATACTAGGATTCAGGGCTATGTTTTTCCCCTCTTCAGTAACCGCCTACCCGGTCAAATACTTGTGACTTACATCTACCTCAGCCACGATCGTGTTTTTTTTTTTTTAGACATATCAAAAAAAATATACATACATTTTTTTTTTCTGGAAGTCATATTAAAAAAATATTTTTTATATTTTAATAATCAGGGTTTAATTAGTTAGTTAGTGTTTATAATTTTTTTAAAAAAATTACTATTTATTTTCCAGCTGTGAGTTTCGTTGGGTCATCATTGTAACGTTCTTTATCATTACAACTTATCTCAGGTTGTAGTTGTTAAATCGAGGCCCCATGTTGGGTGCCATTATAACATTTTCCATTTTGCTAGGCCTCTACATGCTAATATAAACTGCGTGTGAGTTGATCAAGCTATGTCAAAAAAGAAGAGTTATATTTCTATTCTAAAAACATAGCTATATTTCCTGATCAACTCGGCCTATTAATTGTTGAGAATTGTGCTATTGACAAAATCAGCTTTTAATTTATTTAATCTGGGTGCCAGAATTCCTAAGAATTTGCTGAAATCGTCATATAACATCTCACAAATAAAAAAAATACTTTTAAACTAATCGGTATTACATCATACCGTAACGAGAATTATTTTTTAAGATTATTATTCCTGGGCTTATTCAAACATATTGGCAAAGGTAAATTACATTTTTAAATTTTATTAAACTATTAATAGATTTAATAATAAAAAATAATAACTATTATTAATAACGCACAAATGAAAATTGGTATTAGAAATATTTTTATCCTAATAGACTAAAAAAATATTTGAAATAAATTACTTATCAAGTAAATTAGAGAGAACACAACTCAGACGTGAATCAATTAATAAAAAACAATTTTACAATTACTGTTCATATCTAAATTTCTTCTAGAAATTTCTTTAAAAAATGAATGTCTCTTGTACAAGAAAATTAGTCTCTATCGGGATTTTTTAAACATACTTTTAGAAATTGTTTGAAAACGTTTAATTTGGTCACAATCAGGAGTAATGAAGTATAACTTACCGGTAAGTTTTGGGAATTCAGTAGTAGATAACTATGTATAGTTTTTTGAGTAGAATGAGCTCAGCCTTTTGGTTATTATTTGATCTTGTGGTCCATTCTCCTACTCGGTCACGAAAGCTTTTCTGGTATACATCTTCAGGCACGATGTCTTCAGAAGCACCGGTTCACTCCGACATGCCGAATTACTTCAGAGTAGAGCGATCTTGGATATATTATTGTTATCCAAGACCAACTAGAGAAACCAACAAACAAGATGTTCTTCAAACTGATCTTTGCCTTTTATACTATAGAGGCCCAGTTTTCCGACTTCTGCGCATATCTTTTGTTTGTCAAAATATTCGTTGATAATCTTATATATTCTTTACAAAATTTATGTTACAAAGTCTCTATTTTTTTTCAGCATAATTCTGCCATCTTTAATTAGTTGAAATATTTTTACTTTCTCTTATCTAGATTGGTAATTTGTGTCTTTTGTTCTCTCCAATTTTAACTTTTATTTCTAATTACATAAAAAAAATGAAAGAATAATTTAACTTTCATTGTACGTTATTTTTTTTTTAAAAAAAATTAGTCAAAAAAAAAATCTAAATTTACTTTTATTTTTTAGCTTTTACCAAATGCCAATATATTTGCAACATATATAAATAAACGTTACAATATATTAGAAAGGAACTTGAACTCAGACTTTCAAGTTCTCTACAGCTATCTACTCTATCTTATACAACCAACACATGACCACATAATGTGGAAAAATAAATGATCTCCAATATATATATTTCATGCTGAACCAGTCCTCATCAGTTGATCCAGATCAGCATTTCCTACACATACCTCAATCAGTGCTCAGTTTATATTAAAATAACAAATCTTCAAACTTTAATAAACAAGCTGCAATCCTCTCCATCCTCCAATTTTTCAGCTATCCATATCATTGAAAATCCAATGATGGAATGCTCAAAGCCTTTTTTGATACCAATATTATTGTCAAACACATGTTGGCTTTAAGTCACTCTGACTCCTCACATATAGGAACTTAATATTTCCATTCAAATATCCAGAAGAGGGATGAACAGAATACAGACTGAATATGTAATATATAACACATGTATATTATCTATGGAATGGATAGTTGTAGGGAGCTTGAAAGTCTGAATTCAAACCTCTTCTTAATTACATTAAGAGTAGCACAAATAATATACATGTATGTAAATATTACATATTCAGCCTATATTTTGTAATCCCTCTTCTGTATATTTAAGTGAACATATTAAAGTCCTATGTGTGAGGGGGAAGATTGCCTTAAAGTCAACAAGAGTGTGACCATAATGTTGGCATCAATAAAGATTTTGAGCATTCCAGCCTCAGATTTTCAATAATATGGATGGCTGAAGGGTTGAGATCGGAGAAGATTGAAGCTTGCCCATGAAAGTTTGAAAAATTGCTATCTTAATTTTAACTGAACACTAATCGTATATATGTGTGAGAGATGCTGATCTGGACTGACTGATGAGTGCTGGTTCAGCATAAAATATGTATATGGAGATCATTTTTTCACATGTATGTATTCATGTGTATTGGTTGTATAAGATAGAGTGTATAGCTGTATGGTGCTTGAAAGTCTGAGTTCAAGTCCTTCTTAATTACATTAACAGTAGTATAGATAATATACATATATTTAAATATATATATATATATCACAATTCTAATATTGCTATAGATAATATACATATATTTAAATATATATATATATATCACAATTCTAATATTGCTATTTTCAAGATCAATTAAAACCTTCAGACAAATACAATTAAAACCTTTTCTTTATTAGGAGCCAAGAGATGACTGATTCCTTGATGTGGCAGTTATACCATTGAATATATATTAAGAAATAAATACATTATATATTATTGTAACCAATCAAAATGATGATTTGTAGCATAATCCTAAAGATATATAGGTAATAAGAGATTTTGGCTAAAATTCCACATTTGCTTAAAAGCATACTTTAAAGTTGTAATTATAAATTTTTATTAAACGCCCATTATTATATTAAGTAATAATTTACTAAGGCTGTAACCTTAGAAATAAGCGTCTGAAAAATACGAAGGTAGGGACCTCTATAGGTCTTAAAACACAAGCTTACGCTATGAAGAAAAGAGAGAATCCTTTCTTTACTTCAACCTACTTTTATATATAAATAGGTGAAGCTGAAGTGTTTTGATCTAAGAGTGTGAAGCTATTCAATACTTCGCTAATTAAGTCCACAATTCTTATAATACATTAATACTCACGAAATCTTACAATTTACTACGAGTCAATGAAAAGATCTTATAGTAAGAAATCTGTTACGATAATTTAAAGTTGTAATTATAAATTTTTATTAAATGCCCATTATTATATTAAGTAATAATTTACTAAGGCTGTAACCTTAAAAATAAGCGTCTGAAAAATACGAAGGTAGGGACCTCTATAGGTCTTAAAACACAAGCTTACGCTATGAAGGAAAGAGAGAATCCTTTCTTTACTTCAACCTACTTTTATATATAAATAGGTGAAGCTGAAGTGTTTTGATCTAAGAGTGTGAAGCTATTCAATACTTTGCTAATTAAGTCCACAATTCTTATAATACATTAATACTCACTTATTTCTAAGGTTACAGCCTTAGTAAATTATTACTTAATATAATAATGGGCATTTAATAAAAATTTATAATTACAACTTTAAATTATCGTAACAGATTTCTTACTATAAGATCTTTTCATTGACTCGTAGTAAATTGTAAGATTTCGCGAGTATTAATGTATTATAAGAACTGTGGACTTAATTAGCGAAGTATTAAATAGCTTCACACTCTTAGATCAAAACACTTCAGCTTCACCTATTTATATATAAAAGTAGGTTGAAGTAAAGAAAGGATTCTCTCTTTTTTTCATAGCGTAAGCTTGTGTTTTAAGACCTATAGAGGTCCCTACTTTCGTATTTTTCAGACGCTTATTTCTAAGGTTACAGCCTTAGTAAATTATTACTTAAAAGCATACTGTAAAACAGCATTTCCAAATAATTATAATATTTTACTTGATCATCACAATTCTCATGCTTAAACAACTCAATAAACTATCATCAATCTGTTGTTAAGCTAATACTATAATTAGACATCAAATAAGATTCTTCACTTACTACACTCTATCTCATACTATAAGTACTAATAGTTTAACTGGTTATATATAATTACATTGTAGCCCTCTTGCTTAAATGAAAATATAAAAGATCAGCAAACTATAGTCAAGGTAACACTTCATTTAGGCAATAAATGGAATCCACTTATTATCTTTGTCTAAAAATTTTAAATTGATTATAAATGAAAATACTATTAGTCAGTTAAATCATTTCTATTATTTCATCTTCCCTTTTTTTGTTTTAATAAATAAATAAGTTGACAGTTATTCACATATTAACACATTATCTCTGTGCTTTTTCTTCTCTCCTATTTTCATTTTCTTATTATTTTTAGTGTAATGGTGGTTTCTATGACTCTTTCATGATCTGGGAATCTCTCTGCACTATCTAAGGTGTTGCATATTAATATAATCAGGTTTTATTCTTTACTTAGAGCAGCAATTTTGATTATAATCTTTTTTTTACATTTTCATAAAAGCCTACAATACTGGAAAATGATGAAAATAGGTAAGAGAGACTGAGAAATCTACTGTGTTCCTGCATGAAGAATCAATAAACTTTTTATGCTTGTTTTGTTTTGGAGTTAAAATTGCCATATATTTCTAGCAATGGTTGTTAATTAGCATTTATTATATGTATATAGTGAATATTAAATACAGCTGGTACTTCTAATAAAAGAATATAATTAAGCATAGATTAACAAATGTAATAAATAGTACAGATATTTATTAATAAAAAATTAAGAGTGCATTAGTCTAAAGCACTCACAATTACATAATGTGGTTTATAAAATAGATTACTGATGTCTAATTTAATACACTGCCTCCAATAATTGGAGATGTTTGTTTATTCTAGGTAAATTAATTTATATAATTGGTTGTTTTCTGATGCCTGGTGTTCGCCATGGGATAGCGTTGATGCTAATCAAAAACATATACATATAACGATTCCGGACCCGGACCTAAATGATCGATTTGATCTAAAAAGATCTGATTTCTTAGATTTGTAATAAAATATTCTACTAACTAATACTATTATATGGTGTTACTTTTTTCATTTTTGTAAATGTCTATTAATCTTATCTTGTTTTTGAGTTTGTGTGTGTGTGGGGGGGGTCTTTTTAAAGTTACAGTGTTTTTCTAACTTTTTTGGGGGGAATTTATGTGTGTCTTTTTAAAGTTACGGTCTTTTTTTTGCAAGAGTAAATCAATACTTTTATTCAAAAGCAAGATGTAATAAGTAAATGTTTATTAATCTTATCTTGTTTTTGAATTTGTGTGTGTGTCTTTAAAGTTATGGGGTTTTTTCTAATTTTTTGGGGGACTTTATGTGTGTCTTTTTAAAGTTATGGTACTTTTTTTTGCAAGAGTAAATCAATCATTTGATTCAAAAGCAAGATGTAATAAGTCAATGTTTATTAATCTTAGATTGTTTTTTTAGTTTGTGTGTGTCTCTTTAAAGTTACGGGGCTTTTCTCATTTTTTTTTGGACTTTATGTGTGTCTTTTTTTAAAGTTACGGTATTTTTGGTCAAGAGTAAATCAATTATTTTTATTAAAAAAGCAATACGTAATTCTAAATCTATCAAAAGTAACGTCATTCATATACTACAATTTAGAATTGATACCCGACTACCTATTAGTAAGGACCGTCATTGAAAGACTCAATCGAAAAATGATACCCGACTAATTTCCGTTTTCTTTTTTTTTTGGGGGGGGGGCAGTAATGAATCAGAAAGTGGGTTGTTTTTGTTAACTCTGTCTATATAAAAAGGGTACCATTATTGAAATACTAAATTTAAAAATGATAGCCGACTAATTTGCGTTTCTTTTGACAGTAATTAATCAGAAAGTGGGTTTCTTTTTTTTTTTTTTTTTGGTAAATCTTGTATATATATATAAAAAAAAAAAAATACCGTAATTCAAATACTCCATTGAAAAAAACCAAACCCCGTTGAATTTGCTTTCTTTTCTTTTTTTTTAAGACAGTAATTAATCAGTAACTGGGTTGTTTTTGTTAGTGTGTAGATATAAAAACTAATCTTATTTTGAAATAATAAATGTAACAAAAAAAAAAAAATAACAATAATACCCGACTAATTTTCTTTTTTGGACAAGTAATTCCTAATAATTAGACACTGGGTTGTTTTTGTTTGTGCGTATATATATATATATAGCAAAAGTAACTTGTCACTGACGAATTCTTGCGAAAACGGTACTTTTCGCGTGATCCTTGAAATTTTTGCGTTCCGCACCCTTAAAAGCAATTTTTGAGGGTTACTCATTCGTAATGGAATCTTCAGGACATTATTACTAAATGTACAACAGTAAAGTAAGTTACAACACATTAAAAAAAATAGACGTCTTATCAAATTTTAAAAAACTATGACTGCTTCAAATACACACACACTCACACGAAACTACAGAGAAAATAGATATTCTACTATTACTAGAAAATGATGAACAAAATCAATTACTATGGCAGACAATCAAGGCATTTCTTTCTCTTTGCTTTTAGCATAGGAAAATAAAAGCCATAGCCGGCAGCCAGAGGGAACTCTTTCTGTGTTTTATCATAGAAAGAAGTCTCATTTGTGTTGGCTTCTGTCGCCACCACCACCTTCGTCCAACATAACATGAGGACTCTTTTCTGTGTTTATAATGTAGAAAATTTCCTTTTTTGTTGGGTGAAGGCCGGTGAAATAGTATATTTCTAGGAATTGACCTAGCAATAGCGACATCTCAAGGTGAACACCAGAGATGAGAAAACAATCATATAATCTATGTACTTTAACAGTAGAAAAATCTTTAATAATTTTTGATTTATTATTTACTTGCCTTAAATAATAAACTAAAGACACCAAAAATATACCCAGGGTATCCCAATGATAAGATGACTAATAAATAGTTTTCTCTCAAAACTGCCTGTAGTTAGAACTATCTCTGTATTGACACATCACAGAGATATCGTTTAGCTGTTAACCACAAAAATTTTATGATAACAGCATATCTGGATCTTAAGTTATGATATAGAATGAAAGTGTGTTTTATATTTTTATCCATAATGGAACAACACACTAATGTTAAATTTTGTTTTAAAAAGATCAAAATGGTTACTAAAATATTTGATATGATTCGAACTGTGTATAGCAACCAAATCATTAACTTCAAAAACATTTTCAAATAGATTACAAGATTTTGTGATGGCAGAGAGAACAATGATGAAAATCCACCAAGATATGAAATATTGTCACAATAAGCAACCACCCATATATGAATCAAAAACTATATAAACCTCTTGGTGAATAAATTTTTTTTATATACGTACTAATTTTGTTTTACTTATTACCTCAATAGAAAGTTATAGAAATTTACAATTTTTGATATGACATTTCATGAAAAATCAACTCACCTTTTCCAGGACATGTTTCTGTCAAGCAATGGTAATATCATTAGTTGCTCAGGAGTCATTTTATGTTATCAGGTTTTACTGATAGAACAATGTTCTAAAAGTAGTTAGTTGATTTTTCAACAAAATTGCCATATAAAAGACATAAAAATTATTATAGAGGGTATAAATAAAATAACATTTATTGCATATTTATGTGGTGTCTAATTAATTAATATTTATATCTACATATGTGTGTGTATCTGTGTATCATCATTCTCAACTTCTATTAGTTTATTCTAGAATGAAGACCTCTCCAAAAGCAAACTAATTTTTATGATCCATAATTGTTTTTCTTTATGTCCTTTCATAAAATTATCTTATCTCATGCATTTATTTCTCACAAATCTGTTTCTAGCTTTTCTATATTCTCTCAAACTATGTTTAAGATTGCCTATCTATTGTCAGCTTTTCTAGTGATATAGATAGTCCAACTCCATTTCAGGATCTTAATTTTCTAATGATGTCAGTGATACTATTTCAGTTTGGATTTCCTTCTTGTTATTTCCAATATAAATTTCACATATTTCACTGTATAATTTGAAGCCTTTATGTTATTATTCTTAAAGAGTGTCCAAGCCTCAAATTCATGAACAATTTTTGGTCAAACATATTTATTAACACCATTTTTTTAAATACATAGATATATTTTCTTTTAATATTAAATTATTTCTAAACAACCATATTCAAGTTTAATTCTGCAATTAATTCACCCATCATATTTTCATCAGTATTAATAATCAGAACAAAGATATTTATAATTGTTAGCTTCTTCTCGTTTATAATTGTCAAAAGAATAAATACCAAACTCTCCATACAGTAGTGCCATCAAGTTTAAGCCTTCATAATCAATGGATGCAGGAAGGTTTGTGGTTAAAATCCTTATCTAGTGCCTACTCATTCAATATCACCAGAGCTTGTGGTTTTTATCAGTGAAGAGCTTTGAATTTGAGAATACTGCACCTAGATCTTAGGATCTAATTTCATCCTCCAGCATTAGATCCTAAGATCTAGATGTAGTGCTCTCAAATCTAAGACTCCTCACTAAAAGCCACAAGCTAGAAATTAGTTTGGGGATATTAGATGAGTGGGCACTAGATAAGGATTTTATGCACAAACCACCCTACATCCATTGATTATGAAGGTTTGCACTTGATAGCACTACTGTATGGAGAGTTGGTACTATTATTAACAGCATGTGTAAACGTATAAAATGTTGATCATGTGATGTTTTGATGGTTTCATAACTACCATGTTTACTTTTTTTTTGTTTTTGAAAAGCTAATATTACTTTTATTTTTAGTTTCACTTTATAATTTTTACCTGACAATTCTAGTAAAAATTTCAGAATCCACAAAGCATCATTCTTAAAAACAGTCATATCATTTGCAAAATATACATCTTGATTTATTTTCATTTTTTTATCTTTCCATTTTAATTCATAAAAATATTTCATTTGGATGGGCTCATTGAGTATAATCACTAATGTTTCAATCTGATAAAAATTCTTCAGAATTTGACAATATCCTAAATAAATAACTTGATGTTTCAAAACTTTAATTATGCTTACGCAAACAAATGACTTTACATAATCTACAAATCCAAAATATAAGATATTTCATATTTATTACTTCTTTTTATTCAATGAAATGTAATCTGGTGTTGTAATCACTTTTAAATCCAGATGGGTCAATAGACTGGTTCGTGTGCAATGTTCTTTTGAAATGAATTAGAATAATCTTACTAAAATTCTTGTATAAAGTTATATTTTGAATGACAAGTGTCAAACTTACTCCACCCACAACTTTGTCATTATCCACTCCAAATAATTACAGTAATGATTATCACTAATCCTTTATTAAACTAAAGATTATCTCTAGCACAGATATAAACTTTACACCTCAGTTAAAGATTAATATATCTGATGTTTAAAACTAAATACACATATTTATGTAAAGTGATAAACGAATCTGGTGTCAGTCCAACTAGGAAATAGATTTACTCGGTAACAGATTCTGCAGTACCTTTGTGACATTTAAAAAAAAAATAATAATAATAATTACAAAAAAAATAATTAAAATATGAAGAAAAAAAATTATACCAAAATAAATAAATAATTAGAGCTGATAAAAAAAAAAAAAGAAGATATATATATAATTCCTAACATTTTTTTATTTTTTAAAAAATATCAATATCACTATAGTATTTTATTTAGACATTTAGCGCAGATTTGCTAACAAGTTCTCTACTTTTTCATCTGCTTCATTTTTAATACCTATAATAATTTCACTTTCGGAAGCTTTTCATTCTCATAGCTTTAATTGCAAATTTGTTCATTTTTTTCTGTAACCTAATTTTGACTACAACACTCTCAGATAAGGTAGAGATTGTTTTCTATCCATTTTTAACACCTTGTGGAAGGGTATAATCATAAATATATGATAAAGATATGTGAAAAAGAAGTATGACCCCAAAATGCACATTTTGTACTGAACCAGCACTTATCATTTGACCCAGACCACAATCTCTTACACATATCTTTATAATTGTTCAGTATAGATAGATAGATAGATAGATAGATAGATAGATAGATAGATAGATAGATAGATAGATAGATAGATAGATAGATGGATGGATGGATGGATGGATGGATGGATGGATGGATGGATGGATGGATGGATGGATAGATAGATAGATAGATAGATAGATAGATAGATAGATAGATAGATAGATAGATAGATAGATAGATAGATAGATAGATAGATAATGGATGTACGGATGGACAGACGGATTAATGGATAGATAGACAGACAGACAGAAAGATAGATAGATAGATAGATAGATAGATAGATAGATAGATAGATAGATAGATAGATAGATAGATAGATAGATAGATAGATAGATAGATAGATAGATAGATAGATAGATAGATAGATAGATAGCAAATTACTAAAGTTTAATTGATAGGTGTCAAACTTGCTACCCTCACAATTTTGACACAAATCACTTAATGGGAGTATATTAATAATTTGTATTAGTTATTCATTAGATTAGAGATTATCCAATAATGAATAATATTTCTGTAGTTTTCACTAGACCACATTAATGCAAAGTGGGAACTGGTTTCCATCCATTTTTACACCTTATGATGAAGTGTAATCATATGAACAAAGATGTGTATAAAAGATACATGATCTCCAAGATAAACACTTCATGCTGAACCCCTACTAATCTTTTAGTTCAGATCACAATCTCTTCCACATATCTTTATCATTGTTCGCATATATAGATAGTCAATTACTACAGTTTAATTGATAAGTATCAAACTTACTATCCTTACAATTTTGACACAAACCTACTTGATGGAAGAATATTAATAATTTTTATGATGTCATTTCTCTTTTTTAGAAAAAGTGCCATCCTTTTTTATTATTATTACCTGATGTAAATCATTTTGACAGCACTTGTGTGAAAGATGATTATCTTTATATCAGAGTTATTATTATCTGAACAATTTTTTTTCAACTCTAATTTTTTATACTTTTCAGACTACTCTTTGGTAACTTTTCTGGTCACTTCAAAGTTATATATTTTTTTATTTATAATTAATTATTTTTCTACCATTTTACAGAATCCTAGATATTTGGATTTTTCTACATAGATCATTTTAAATATTTATATATATTTTTCTTTTTATCATGTATTGTCTTTTCTTAGTAGAAAATTTATTGGTAATTTTTTTTCTTTTTATATTAACTATCTACAAAGCACTTCTTAGTTGAATATTAGTTATATTCTTCTTGATTTTATGCAAGTTTGAAACATCTTTAGATCTGTTAATATTTTTAACTGATTTTCAAATTTTATTTAAATTTATTGGAAACTTTCTGACAGTTTAAAGATGCCAATTGTTAAAACTATCTTTTTTAGAGCCTTTGTTTCTCTAGTTTGTATCAATAATATCTAAATATTACTAATAGATAATCACTTTTATTTGAATTCACATGTTTAACACCAACTATATACTAGTAATTAGTACTAATCATTTATTAAACTAAAGATTATCTTATCATTCCTAGCACAGAGAAAATCTTTAAATATTAACTTCACTATAAGTTAATCTACAAAACTTAAATTTTCTGCATTCACAACTTTGAAACCATCCATATTAGATAAATACATACAGAAAGAAACTAAATTATTATCATTATTATATTATGTTAAAAAGATTAAAGTAATGTTCAATGGATTTTCTCAAAAGAAGAAAATAAAGATTGATAATGATGAATCAGAATAATTTAACAATAACAAATATCTTGTCCAGACTATTACTACAGATAGAAACATGATGGATAATATTAATCATAGAATTAAACTCGATTGGAGTGCTTTTAGAAGAAATAATTTAATATTAAAAGGAAATATGTCTATGTATTTGAAAAGGAAGGTTTTTACT
The DNA here is from genome assembly GCA_028023455.1 of Epiperipatus broadwayi. Taxonomy (NCBI): domain Eukaryota; kingdom Metazoa; phylum Onychophora; class Udeonychophora; order Euonychophora; family Peripatidae; genus Epiperipatus; species Epiperipatus broadwayi. The sequence continues at coordinate 17,697,622 of JAQFVV010000007.1, read as the reverse complement.
AAATGTGTGTTATCAGTACTTAAGGATCTGAGACTTGAACATTTAACAAAAGGAAAATGCAGAGACTTCAGATCACTCAATAAAACATGGAGAGATGCAAGTTAGGAATAACAAGAAGAGATTTAAAACAAAATTATGGGTGAAAGAACAAACAGGTGTTATTAACATCATAGAAAAAATTGAAAGACTGAAATGGAGTTGGGCTAGATATGTTGTTAGAAAAAATGATAATAGACGGACAGTTGAAATTTTATATGAAATTACAAGAAATTGTAAAAGACCTAAAGAATGACCATGTGTGAGATAGATGAATGAAATAAAGAAGCATGTTGGAGAGATGTGGAGCAGAAAGATTAGAGATTAGAGAAGATAAATTTAACTCGAAGAGATTTCATCATACATTGGATTAATAATAGTTAAAAATGATGATAGTGGTAATTCTCAATTATTACATAAACACTAATTAGTAATGTTCAGTGCTACAGGTAATTAAAATTGAGAAACGTTCCTTTCCCTGTAATATATAATCTGAACTTTTTCCGCGTAATATACTGGTATAAAAATCAGTCTCATAATAAGGTCAAGTCCTAAATTCAGACACAGTAAATAAATGTTAGTTTATTTAAAAAGTAAACTCTCATTATAGGTGGGCATCCTATGCTTTTAAAACACTTATTGATAGCAAAGTGTGTGTGTTTATTTTATGGCACTTATAAAGAATAGTTTTCTTCCACATTATCTCACATATATATACATGCATGTTTATGTGCATATGTATTTTTTATATATGTTTGTTAATAATCATATATATATATTTGTGTACACATACATACCTAGATATATTAAAATATAAATTTTTACTTTAAAATGTCAACATAGATTTAATGTTCAGCCATGACTGTGTTTGCTTGTTTTTATTATGTTAGCACTAATATTCAGATCTCAGTTAATATCATAAATCTGTCCAAGCCATTAATGCTATTATATTAATAAAAAATCGCTCGCACACACATGAATGAACCCGTCAACAGATAATATACCTATGTAGGTTTATGCTTTCCAAATATATGTGTGTGCACATTTGTTGCCTTTATGTCTCTTGTTAGTTACATATTAAAAAATGAAAAAATAAGAAAGCAAATTCTGAAACTAATTTTATATATAACCATCACTTTTCTTTGTGAATATATCCATGAGATTCTTAAATATTCAGCTGCTAGAATAAATGGTATGTAAGATAATGGCTGGCTTGCAATATCAAACTATTTCCAGTAATAATGAACACCTGCTTGTCATAACGACTTTCCTGTGGTCAGACAAAATTACATTCTCATATATCAAATAATTTTTGTTTGTTTGATAAACAGATGAATCTAAAAGTTATTTTATAGTATACTTAATCTTTTATTAACTTGAACAAAAATTAATGCCATTTATATTTTTTTATGAAGTATGTATATTTTAATCCTATTCTAAAACCACTTACCATAAGACTGAATAATTAATGGAGCCTGTATTATATAGTGATATAAAATCCCATCTTCAGATGATCAGTTTCTGGTTTTTACCTTTGTCATTAAAATCTAAAATTCAAAGTTTGAATAAGAAGCCATTTTTTATTCCTTTACATTATTCTAGTTAACATCATCTGGTATCCATCAGTTCCTTGGAGTAACAGTATATGACTCTAAAGAGGATTCAGCAATCTTTTTAACCAGAACAGAATTACACCCTAAACACATGAGCCATAATATTGTATTAATAACTCGGTGTTTTGTTGAGTATGAAGGATACTCACAAACCAAAGCACAAGATAGAGATTTTGAAAAATTAAGCTGGTCATTTTATTATTGTACCTAAATTTATTTATATAGGCCAACCTAAAGCACCTTGGAATAAGAGCAATATTATGGCCATGTGTATAGGGTATAATGCCTTTCTGATTAAAATTACATATGAATACTACATTAGTAAAATTAAATAGTAACTTGCATAGATTTTAATATTTCATAATATCAGGCTGTAGATTGGAAATTTTCATGGATGTTAATGGATGGAATAAAAATAATGGAGGTAAAGTGACATATGGAAATTTTCATGCTCTCATTCCAAGACATTTTAGATTGATCTATATAATTGAATTTAGGTAAAAAAATAAGATGGTTACTTTTATTTTTTCAAACTCACCATCTTGGACTTTGGTTTGAAAGTATCCTTCATACTCAACAAAACATTGTTGAGATATTAAAACCATATTACAGGTGCATGTATATAGGGTATAATTCCCTTCTGATTAAAATTACCTAAGAATACTGCACTAGTAAAATTAAATAGTTATAATCATTTTAACATAAAGAGTCATTTGGGTTAATTATGCCCCCTACTCACCCACACATTCAATAAAAGCTGCAAGGAAAGAGGTGAAAAATAGGTTCATGAAAAATATGAATTTCTGAATAGTTAGGGATGTATTTGAACATTGATTTTGGTAATAGAAGATAACAGGATTTGTAAACATATCACTGCAAAATGAAGATAAAAGAAGCATATTTTATCATCAATGACAATAATGCTATTAATAGATGCAACACATGCTTCACTCTCTCCAGAAAATCAGTTGGTTAATTTACATATGCATTTGCATACATTACCATTTAACAACATTACAATGATTTAAAATTTAACACGTGGAAAGTGCTTAACCTACATTGACTTATTTTGATTGTTTGCCACTTAACAGCTTCTTCACCCAGCTTTTAAAGCGCTTGTATATACTATAACAAAAATAAAAAATTTCTTAAAAATACAAAAACCAAAAAATTACTTTGACAGTTTGATTTATTCACAAATTTCTAATATTCAAACATTCATCATATATAGTAATTATTTTTCTATAATATAGCTGAATTTAAGAAACAACATTGAAACTCGTATTTTTCTTTTCCTAGAGTCATCAAAATATTTATTTACAACTTACAAATACAAATAAAAAATGTGTTTTTGTTTATTAATAAAAAGAGCTCCAAAAATGTGGTCAAAGAGCCCCATGTGACTCTCAAGCCCAGATTGCTGACCCCTGCTCTAGTATATAGTAAATATAACTATTCTTGGAAACATTTCAATAAACCTATGATAAGTAATATGATGTTGTTAGTATATTTGTTTATTCTTTGCAAACAATTTTACAAACAATCTAAAATTCAATTCAGAAACATTATTTTGTTTCCAAGAAGCCCGCATCTGAGATTATTATATATATGGTATAATTATTAGATAATTTTAAAGTTTATTTTATATTTCATTTCACTTTAAAACGTAATGTTTTCGGATATATTTATACACTAAAAAGAAAGCTAGATAATAATCACATGTACTGCTTCAAATGTTTCTGCTACTCATTAAAATTAATTTTGCAAACGAGTTGATAAAGTATTAAATCGAAATAATTAAGAAGATTGAATTTTATAAGAGCTTAAATCAAATTAATTAAATGAAATCTCATTAATTAATTACTAGTAATTAAACCAAATCATTGTTTAACCTAATAAAAATATTTTGTATCATTTCATAATCCACTATTTATGTATATGTGATACTATTTTAGCGGTTCTCTCTCTCTCTTTCTCCAAATTTTCTGTAGCGTCATCTCTGAATCAACGCATATACTACATAGTGACATAGTTTGGTTATTCATCACAAAAAGTTTGGTAATGTGGTTGTAATGTATGTCTTATTTGTTTGTTTTATTTTAAATAATAAATAAACTTTAAAAACCATAGTTTACATAAGGATTTATTATTTGAATACGAGTATAATTTATATACTTAAAATAACATGGGCATGATAATAATATTGACATCAATAAGGAATTTGGGTGTTCCATCTTTAGATTTTCAATGGTATGGATAGCTGAAGAGTTGGAGGGTGAAAAAGATTGAAGCCTGTCCATTAAAGTTTGAAGATTTGCTATCTTAATATAAATCAAGCACTGATTATATATGTGTGTGGGAAATTGAACAACTGATAAGTGCTGGTTCAGCACAAAATAAGTATATTGGAGATCTTTAATATTTTTCACATGCGTGTGGTCATCTGTATTAGTTGTGTGAGTGGAGTTGATAGCTGAATGGAGCTTGAAAGTCTGTGTTCAAATCCCCTTTAATTTAATTACAACAACTTATTGTATTGAGGCTTTAATATTAAACCAGAGGCAAGTAGCAAAATAAGAAGAATTAAAAATAAAATATAAGAGAATAGTTACCTAAATTTAATCAAGCAATTTAATTCTCTAAACATCAATGTAAATAAATAATTGAATAGATGACTGATCAGGGTTTTTAAAAAAATTTAAGTCCCTGAAGTGGCACATCAGATACACAGTCTAAACATCCTGGCCTCCAGATTCTGCTGCCATACCATGGCTCTTAACCAGTGTATCCATCATGTAAAACAATCTTTATCTTTCAAATAACACCAACTAGGGAGAATATATCTTTCAAATATTCTTGAAGCTCTTAAAATATAATGTTATTAATGTAATATGATTCTTTTCCTCTAGTCAACCTATTTCCTCTTTCTTTCCTTTCATTTTTTATTTGATAACTAAATACATTTTCCAAGTTGATGTAAACTGAGATTTTAGTTTGCGACTTTGATGTTTCTATTTTTAACTTTGTTATTATTTGAGATGTTCCTCCAATTACTTATTAAAGTGGTAAAATGTCAAACTCTGGAGCGTTTCTCAAATTGATGCTAATTCTGGTAGTTTGGGTGCTCAAACATCTCATGAGCTCATGACTAGTTAGAGTGTTGTCTTAAATTTGGTATTCAAAAATCTAAAGGTATAAGTTCGATCCCTGTGCTAGCAGTGTCACTGGTCAGGTCAGCATGCCACTTGAAATGTTGTGTAATCTAGTAACTTGTATTATCTATTTGCATGTTATTACTAACAGTGGTGATGGAAATAGTTCAACATATTTTCACAAACAAAACTATTTATTTTTATTTGAAATATCATTAATTGAAAGCAGATGCATTTTTGTAAATAATTAATTTATTTTTTAAGCATATTTTCACATAGTAATTCTTTATTACCTTTTTTCTCCTGTTAATTTACTTACTAAATCTTCATTTAATATTTTTAAGTTCTGAGTTCTGTTCCAATCCTTACTAAATTTTGATTCTCATTATCTTTGATCTAATAACCTATTACTAGATTGGGTAAAGATATTTAACTTAGTAGATAACTTTTTTGGTACTTTAGTATTAAAGCTGCAATGCAGGGGAGATATGAGGTCTTTTCACACCCACAATAAATGTGTAATATCATGATGACATCAAATTAAAAGAAAATAATCTCTGTGAATATACTGGAAAATGTGTGTTTTTTATCAACGCGATCTTTTTTTTTTTTTGTAATACTTTGACATTTTCCAGTTATTGTCTACATTTCTTTCTGTCAAGAGACAAAATAAATAAAAATGTAATAAAAGTCTAATAATTAATATGTATTTTTTTTGTACTTTTGTTAGTTCTTTATATAAAAAAAATGATGTTTATAAAAAAAAAAAAGACTTTTATTAGCACTTCTCTGAAAATCCCAGTATACTTTGCAATCACATAGTATATTTTTGGAGCAAAAATTTTTACTGCAGATCTCCATTTTCTGTGATAATAGTATATGTGAAAACTTTGGTTTAAGACATAAATTCCTGTTATATATTATATGGTAAGTTTTGTAGGAATATACTTAATGTTTTTTATCCAAATTACTTAAAAAACAAAATCATTTATTGTTTGTTTGGTGTATATTTAAACTAATTATTTTTTTTATTAATGGCATCATTATTGTAATATGCAAACAATTTTATTTTAAATTTCATTCTTAAAAGTTGTTAGTGTTGAAAGTCGCATTTTTTTTTTAAACTTGTTAATGTTGAAAGTCATACATATTTATGAAAGTCACTTTTTTTTTTTTTTTGGAAACTTGTTAATGTTAAAATTTTATTTTAAATGTTGTTCTTAAAAGTTGTTAAAATTGAAAGTCATAGATATCTGAATGCACTTGTTATTGAAAATGATCTATATATTTATTATGTTTTACAATTTTTTTACTTTTACTTATTTTTAGCCCTGCAACATGGAGCATGTATTAGATTTACTGTGCCTGTTCACATTCATATCAACCTCTCGATAACTTTGTAATTCTTGCCAAAATATCATGTACAAGATCCATGTACACATTCTTTTTTATGTTGAAAAAGTCATATACAAGATCCATGTACATGTTACTTTGGTCAGATCACAAGATTACTAAGTTATCACTGGATTGATATGAATGTGAACAGACACATTAGGTGTAATAGATGCTCTGTGTTGCAGCTTTAATACTAAAGTACTCTTTTTTTAATAAAAATAATGAAATTTAAGTTATTGATAAATTACCTTTAATAATATACATAAAAAATATTTTCTAAATATGCTTTTATTTAATTTGTGACTAATATACTAAATATGAAAAAATATTTTTAGCAACCACAATTTTGCTTGTTATATATAATTTGAAATAAAAGTGTGAGATGTCCTTAAATTAAATAATTCAGTCACTAGTTTGAAAATAATGATTGATTTAATTAATTTATGGCTGCCCACTTTTTTATTTCAAATTATGTTTAACAATCAAAATCGTGGTTAAGAAAAAAAAATTTCATTTTGGTTTTAAATATATTATCAAATTAAATAAAAGCACTCTTTATAAAATATTATATATACATTCTTCTTTATTTTTTAGCATTTGAATATTTTGCAATGGAACTTTTGTATTCAATGTAAAAACTGATAATCAAAGCAATATTTTCAGTATTTGAAATGAAATTCATATATATTAAAAAGTATTTATAAGTTTTTATGCTTTTTTAAAAAAATAATTATAACCACCTTCAATAAAATGTGATGTGATGTACTGTGACTTCTTAAACAAAGTCAGGAATATCTCAGCACCTATGCCCAGAGAAATCTGTTAGCCACTTTACCTTTCCTTTCCATTTCCCAACCTAAGTTTCCCCATAATCTGCTCCACCCATTTCCACAACATAATCTTTGTCAACTCTATGACCTTTATATCTAAATCCCCCTTATCTTTTCCCAAACCCAGTATAAAATCCAATAACCCACTTTCTGTATAATCACTTTGTTCATATTTATTCTTTTATACCTTCATTATTTGTACCCTTTCTGCTTTCAAGCATTTAGATTCAATTAACAGATGGCTAATATTTTCTATGCCTTCCTTACACAATTTGCAGACTAAGTCACTCATATTAATATTATTATACATTAACTCACAACTAATGTTCTGTTTACTTCTATATATATTTAAACTCTTTGTACTCTCCATACTAGTTCTCCATCTCTTCAACTCCCTATTCTTTATTAATGTATCTATTCTTTTATCCCATTCCTTACCACTATAACACTAAGAACTATTATTAAAAATATATTGCCATCCAGTATATATCACTGAAAACTTATTGAAGTACCTGATAACAGTGTATTTTGAAATTCAGCCTACTGATAATATTAGAATCAACAAATGACTAGACAATCCTGAAATATTGCATTATCATGTTGAATTATTATTGATAGTTAATATGTGTAAAAAAAATCTACTAAATAGAAATATTTTTAAAATTTGTTATAAGATTTTAATCCAATAAACAAACAGAATTTCTAAGTTAAATAAAACAGTTAAAAATGGGTGAATCTTTCAGATAATAATATAACGATTTGGGATTAAATTGGATGGAATATATATTTAAGCTTTTTTTTTTTTTTGTAATAGCATATTTATACTTACATAAATAGCTCTAGAATAAAACAAAATAAAGAGTGAATGCTACCACATGGAGTATGTAACCCACCTAAATTTATGATATTTGTTATAATACTTTGTAATGAATTTTATTGTAATGTAATCTTCACTTTTACATTGAAGGAGCAGAGGTTTGAAGTTATTAAATGTTATAGTAATGAATATTTGATTTAGATGGAGAACTTGATTCATTCCCCCCCTCCCCCCATTTGAAAGATATATTTTGATAGACAACAAAAATAATATTGGATGTATTAAGTGTGGGTTTCCTTTTATATAGCTTTTATTTAAGTAATCTCTGTTTTTACTCTGTAGGGATCAAATCTTGTAACTCAATTTTTATCTATTTCCCAATTTCTGATCTAGTTGAAACTTCAAATACATGTCTATTTCCAATGACCACACATTTTTTTAAAGTTTGCAAACAATTTTATCAGAAATTTAGTGAAAAATTTACAATTTTAATTTTATATGAACGTTGTGCTAGTGGTATTTAGTGGCACTTGTAATTATATTTGAATAATTAATTGAAAATCGATTTTAATAATTTTAATGTTACATATATTGTAACCATTTGAGTTACATGGCACAGCAACATAGTTGTTTGTATATATATATATATATATATATATATATATATATATAATATATATATATTAAGCTCGAAACCAATTGGTCTGGAAATGAGGATAATACAATGGAGATTTAGAATTCGTTTTCTGTTGGCACTTATAATTAAAGCTTGTTTGGAGCTAGTGGTAAGCTCCATCTAGTGAACCTTTTAGAATAAGCTTAAATGCAAGTTGACCAATTTTGTGACTTGTTATATATATATATAATAAAGTAAAAGTAAAAATAAATACAGATAAAATTTTAATAGACATTTTCTACTTTCTTGGAACAAAATAATCATAGTAAAAGAATTAAATAATTCTGGATTTAAAATAAAATTTTGTTATAAATAAACATTTAAAAAGGTCTGATAAATAAATTAATATTATATTCTGATTTTGAATTAAAGGCAAGCATTATTTATTTTTGAAACAATGCTTGTATACATTTTTTTATCTATTTTTGAAAATCTTTGTACATTATAGAATTCCAAAAGATTAAAGTTAATTGAAATCAACTTTTTCCAATCATACTTTTGATAAAACTTCAAACTTGTTTTCAAAAGGATTAGACAGATCAAAAACAGTCTGTAATGTGTTTTAACACCTTGGTTGACTTATAAAAAGGGATAATAAAAAAAATCAGTCAGTTTGGCTGATATTTTTGAGAGGCAGTGGCCAAATTGGCCAGCTGCAAGAGTCTAGTTTTTAATTTTTGAGATGCAGCTGGCTAATAGTTTGCTGTAGTTGGCAATAAATAGCTGGTCAGAAAAAGTTGGTTTGGAGAGATGGTTTCCAGAGCTATACAGATAACTCTCATGAAGATGTAGCTAAAGTCAAGACAGAAGAAGGCAGCTGCTGCTGATTCACTATACTGGAGTTTGGAACTTAGAAGGCAGATCCACTTCTCTGTCTCTAAATGTCAAAACAATTTGAAGCCTGAAGCTCATCAAATCCTAGACAGTAGGGAACTGATTGAAAGCCAACATATCTAATTATGCCTTTCCTAATGCTGACAATTGCCTGAACTATACCTGTTCTGATGATGATAATTACCCATCAGCTTTCCAAAGAATTGGTAGACATATATACACAGATAAATGCCTTACATCACACATATATAATGTGAATTGTTTTAAATAATTCATTTTTGAAATGTCATTTTAATAGAGATATATAAAACAATTTTATTTTTTATTTATTAAAAATAAAAAGACATTCTAAAAGTGAAACAAACACAATTGTGTTTGGATTAAAAATCTAATGAATAAAGATTTAATTCATTGATTTTATATTTAAAAAAAGTTGATAATACTTTATTTTTAAAAGAAAGAAAAAAGAAAGTTGATGGATAAAGAGTGGAACTTATTATAAAATAACTGCTGAAATTGATATATTTTCAACAAAGAATTGATTGCAAAAATAATTTTAATAATATTATTGTGTCAAATTAAAATATATATATATATAAAATAGACATTAGTGTGTGCCTGCAATTCAATATGCACACATATGTATGTTAAATATGATATTAAATCTTATAAAATTAATATCATTTATTATTTTGACAATTTAAAAGTGACAACTAAAAATGTTTATTTTGTAACAAGTCAAATATGTTCAGAAATTACATGAACACACATTATCTGCATATATATCACTGCTTTTCAAATACCTATTTGTAAATTTTAATTACTTATTGTATTTAAATGTCAATTGAAATATATGTATGTAATAATAAAATGTGTCTGTGCACCTATATGGAACATATATGTAAATCATAATGTAATAACATGAGTTGTGTATAGCTATTTTGTAAATCATAACTTACAATTTTTTTTATTATTGTATATTAATCAAAATCACAAGGTTTGATTTATATATGTATAGCCTTATTCTAAAGACCTTAATATCATTTTTATTGTTGTTAATAAACTTCTTCAATTGTTAAAATTATTCCAGTAACTTAATTGTAAATAGTTAAAGAATATTATGTAAATCATCTCTTGATTCATGCATAATGGTCTGATATATAAAAGGGGTGTTATATTAGTGTTTATGAGCATCCAGTGATGATGATCTTCCCATCAATCATCATTATTCTCATCATACTGGTTTGTGCAAGAATTATATTCTTCAAAGCCCATGCACTACATTTTATTTTAGTTTAGTTTCTATTAGAATTTAAGTTTATAGTTGGCCAGTACATGGATGATGCAGAGCATTGATGATGATCAGCATGTTCTAATATCCCAGCAATTATTTATTTTATGATTGTATATTCAGATAAATGAGCACTTAGTTTGTGCATCCAAGTTATGTTTAAATAATTTCCCCAAGCTGGCAAAGTTAAATAATTGGCCTGGTTTACAGGAGATCCATTTCAAATCCAGCCACAAGATGGACTATTGGTTTATTGTATTGATGTATGTTGGTTGATCATTCATGATGATGAAATGGTTATTTCTTTTAAGTATTAATTATGCTTACTTTTACTTATTAATAATGCTGATTGATGTATGATGAATTATAGTTGCTCTAAGGAGTTAACTAACTGATCTCTTCTGATCTTGCTAGTTGATCTCACAGAGTAATCTTCAGGTTGCTCGTGCTCTCATATCTTCTATATTTTTTGAATTATTAAACATTACTTTAATAATTAATTTGCTATTCTATTTTAAATTGACTGGGACTGATGATGATTTTTCATCACCTCAGTTGTGACCACCCAGATACTCCCATCCCATTACAATATAAAACTAAAAAGTAGATTATATATATATAAAGTTTTAAATAAGTACTTCTATTTAAATAAATGCACTAACATGTAAAAATAATTTTCTTCAGCTTTCACAAATAAAAATGAGGGAGACTTATATTTAAAAATAAAATAATATGTAAAAAAAAATATTTACTAGTTGTCAAAAAAATAGTAAAATAACAAAGTAATCTGTTTCTCAGTTAATTTTCCATTCTTGTAAAATATCAGAGCTCTTAAGAATCTAGACTTGTTATAAAACAATTAGAAATTGCAGGAATATTGTCATTTCATGAAAGAATTTGGGGCTCAAATAAATCATAAAAATCCAAAAGGTCTCAGATGATTTTATAAAATGACAATATTGCAGAAATTTCCAATAAGTCTAGATTCTTAATATCTCTGATATTTTTCAAGAATAGCAAATTAACCAACATTCAGTTTTTTTCTACTTTTTAGTCAGCTAGTACTGTTTACGTAAAAGCATTCTTTTTTAAAAAAAAATTTTGTACATATTATTTTATTTTTTCATACTTTTTAGTTATAAACTAAAAAAAAAATCTGCCAAAAATTATGATTTAATAATAAGATATGAAAAAGAACGATTAAGTCAACAATATAGACAGGATGCTGAAACTCCTGAACAAAAAGTACTTTTATTTATTAAATCTTTAACTTTATCAAACTTTTTCCCTTAAAATCAAAAAATGATTAAAACTATTAAAAAAATCTTAGCCAAAGCAAAATTCAAACATACACAGAAAATGTGGATATACAGACTGAAACATGCACTAAGCATTACAGACTGAACTATACACAGAAAATATGGACATATAAACAGAAACATACACAGAAAATGTGGACATACAAACAGAAACATACATAGAAAATGTGAACATACAAACAGAAAAATGCATGGAATATAACAGACTGAACCATACACAGAAAATGTGGACATATAAACAGAAAAATGCACAGAAAATTTCAGACTGAAACATACACAGAAAATGTGGACCTACAGACAGAAACATTCACAGAAAATGTGGACATACAGACAGAATTTATACATAGAAAATGTGGACATACAAACAGAAAAATGCACAGAAAATTACAGACTGAACCATACACAGAAAATGTGGACATACAAACAGAAACATACATAGAAAATGTGGACATACAGACAGAACACATACACAGAAAATGTATAAATACAGATTGAAATATATACAGACAAGGCAAGTTAAAATAAAAGCATATAACAATCATAGTTCCACTTTCTATCAGTTTTTATAAACTTCTTATCAAAAAAAGATTTGGAACATAACATTTTAACCTTAGTATACTTTGTCTTTATTGCTGCTGTACATATAAAGAATATGTCTAATTTCTATAGACCTAATCATAGAACAACTAAATCCAAAACATTTGAGAATTTTCTCAAGTCAGATTCCCAAAGGATTATTTAAATAAACTTGTAAATAATACCCACTTTTTTGAATCCATACCTGTCTATTTGCCAGAAAAAAATATAAGAAGTGAGCATTATTTGCAACTTTACTTAAATGGTATTTTTTTTAGAATCTGATTTGTAAATCCTCATAATTTATTTGCAGGATAATTCAAATTATTAAAATATAATTTCTATTTATATAAAAAATAACTAACAATATTTCTAAACATGAGTGCAACACACTTTTATTCATGAAATAGAAATATTTTTTTTTGATTATTTACTATTGCATTTATGTAATGAAAGAATTTCTTTAAAAAAAATTATTATTATTTATATCTACATAAATTCAGTATATTCTTCACTTGCTTTTGGTAATAAACACTATCAAATAATGATGAAAAATGTAAAATTCTCCTTGAATTCAATTATTATATATATATTTAACAAATATATTTAAAATATATTTAATGCTCAAAGCTAAATGGGTTTATAAGTAATCATTAAAAACTAGTCAACACTTAGACAATCCCAATATTAATAACAATCAACAATTTCAAACTGTTGTTAAGGCAACCTTCTTTTAACAATAAAGATGGACCCACCTTTATTGTTAAAAGGAGATTGCCTTGACAATAGTTTAAAATTGTTGATTGTTATTGAGATTGAGATTGTCTAAATGTTGACTGGTTTTTAATGATATATATATATAATCTTGTGGGAAAAAATTATGGTACTAATTACTTAGCCAGGCTTGATCACTTGACGGGATTGTTGCCAGTCAAAAACAATTTATAAAATTCAGTGACTTTTTTAATCCTTTTAATTTTTTCTACTCCAGCTTTAATATTTCATTTTTATGGGGTTTTTTGGCTATACGGCGATTTTTTTTTTGACTTTAACTTTTATTTTTTAAATCAATTTTTATTACCTTTTTTAAAAATAAAAACAAACAAAAAATAACTTCTGTCTCTAACTTTTACAAAGTATTTCTCAATCCACCTCCCTCCCTCCAAAAAAATTTAAATAAGATCAAAAACTTTAGAGTTTTTCAACTTCCGTTTTCTTTTTTTTTTTAAAAAAAAAAAAATACAGCGACTTTTTTTTTGGCTTTATTTGTATACCACTGATATACTAAAACTTTTATTTTTAAAACCAATTTTTATTATCTTTTTTAAAAAATAAAAGCAAACCAAAAATAAGTCAGTGAAGACAAAGTATTTCTCAACCCACTCCTGCCAAAAAATTAAAATAAGATCAACTTTGGATTTTTTCAACTTTCATTGTCTTTTTTTTTTTAAAAAAAAAGATGGCAACTTTTTTTTGGCTTTATTTATATCATGCAATGTCTATTTTGCCATTTTTAAAAACAACTTTTCCTATTAATTACATTTTTTGATCCTTTTAAACAGACCACCCCCAAACAATTACAATAACATCAAAACTTCAGACTTCAACAACTTTCACTTTCTTTTTTCGTTTAAAATATGGTGATTTTTTTTTGGCTATACAGGTATTTGTATTATTCAATTTTTATTTTACCCTTTTTAAAAAGAATTTTTACTATTAATGACATTTTTTGATCCTTTTATTTTTTTCTATTACATCTTTAATATTTTATTTTTAGGAATTGAATACCTTCAGTTGCAGGAGCCTGACTGACATTGGTAAGTGGCACAATTTGTGTGCCATTTTACTTGTCTCATGAAAGCATGAGTTTTCACATGAGCTCAGCCGAATCATGTTCAGCCCTACCCTTTCCCAATCTTTTGCACATTCCAAGTTGTGTAGGGAAGAGTGGGGTGGTATGACAATTCTTAGTGAGTCAGACTATATGATTTAAGTAGAAATGAAATTAGTCTGCTATGGATATATCAAAATTTGTGGCCACTTGAAATCCAAACACCATCAGACAATATGGTAGTGACCACTGAATTATGCAAATTCACATAAAGTATCATGAAGCACAAAACAGGCCATGTTTCTGTGCAATGCCATCAAGTGACCTGAAATGGCTAAGATAAACACAACTGTTTTCTTAGCCACAAGTGTAGGCCATGTAAACGGCATTTGAAGTTATTTTGGACTGGCAACAACACCAATAAGTGGTCAAGCCTGGGTAAGTAATTAGTACTGAAATTACTTTTCATATATGCGATATTAGATTGTTATTAAATTTATATGCACTCATTCATCAATAAGTGTTTTAAAAGCATAAGTGGATCACTTATTCTTAGAACCTATTCTTATATAAGCCAACCCTTATTGACCATACTTAAATCAGGCTTTGATCTTATTATAAGCCTGATATTTAAGTTCACAAATTATTTGTACAAATTTGGGCTACTGGATAATTATGATGTGAGTAAGCTAAGGTGAGAGTTGCACTGAGATTAGAATATAATTTGAATAAACTCAGACTTTCTAGCACTCTACAATGATCCACTCCATCTTATACAACTGATACACATGACCATATTCATGTGAAAAAGATAAATGATCAGTGTATGTATTTCATGCTGAACCAGCAATCATCAGTTGGTTCATATCACCATTTCTCACACATATATACAATCAGTGTTCAGTTTATATTAAGATTGCAGATCTTCAAACTTTAATTGGACAAGTTTCAATCTCCTCCACCCTCCAAATTTTTGGGCAACCTTATCTTTGAAAATCTGAGGATGGAATGCTCAAAGTGCTTGTTGATGCTAATATTATTATCACATCCACATTTGACTTTATGTCACTTTGACCTTCACATATAGAATTTTAATATCAATTTAAATATACAGAAAAAGGATAGGCAAAATACAGGATGAGTATGTAATATTTAAATACACATGCAATGTCTATACTAAATTTAATGTAATTAAATGGGATTTGAACTCAGATTTTCAAGCTGCCACCAACTATTCACTCCATTTTACACAACTGGTACACATGACTACATCTCCAATATATGTATTTTGTGCTGAACTAGAATTCATCAGTTGACACAGATTCACCATCTCCTTCACGTATATACAATACATGTTCAGTTTACATTAAGATAGCAAATCTTCAAACTTTAATGGACAAGCGTCTATCCTCATATTTTCAATGATATGGATAGATGAGTTGGAGAGTGGAAAAGATTCAAGCTTGTCTATTAAAGTTTGAAGATGTGCTATTTTAATATAAACTGAACACTGATTGTATATATGTATGGGAGATCATGATCTGGACCAACTGATGAGTGCTGGTTCTATGCATATTGGAGATTATTTATCATTTTCACATGTATGTGATCATGTGTATCAGTTGTATAATATGAATCGGTCTTAACGAAAAACTGTTATGTCTTAAATAATAATGGGATTAAGCATAGAGTAGGGATTAAGCATAGAGTAAAAAACAATCTCCATACGTTTTAGAGTGATCTGATGTCTCCGTATTCCTCTTCTATTAAGTGTTCAAGTCTCAGATGCATAAGTAAGGTCTGATAAAACATATTTATTAAAATGCTTTCTTTTTAAACATGTAGGTATATTTCCTTTTACTATTTGTTATTTCTACCAAAAGTACTCCAACCAAGTTTGATTCTATGATTAATTTCATTCATTATGTTTCTCTCTGTAGTAGTAATGTAACCAAGGTATTTGTAGTTGTTAACTTCTTCTAACTCATTGTAATCAATCTTTATTTTCATCTTTTGAAAAATTTCATTGAACATTACTTTAGTCTTTTTAACATTTACCTTTATTCCTATTTTTTTATTTTCCTCTTATAACTCTTGCAACATTTCCTGAAGCTCTGAAGCATTATTTTCAAAAATAACTACATCATCTACAAAATCTAAATGTCTTAAATGAACTATTTGTTTTTCCTCCTTTAGCTTCCCATTTTAATCCACAAAATACTTCTTGCAGCACTGCTATAAAAAGTTTTGGAGTCATCCTGTCTTACATCTTTCTCAATGTTTAATCTTCCTAGAATATTATGTAATCTAATTGTTGCTATTGCATTTTTATAAATATTGTTCAAAATATGACAATATCCTGGTTCTATACCTTGATGATCCAATGCTTTAATCACTGAAGAAATTCTTATAGAATTAAATACCTTTTCATAATCTTTAATCCAAAGCATAATGACAACTCATATTGTACTGGTCAAAATTGTATGTTAATTCAACATGATTCACAGTCTGGGTAAAAGTACCTCGAATCCAACCATACGCAAGATCAAAGATCAAGAATACTTATGGATTCTAACATGTTTACCCACCCTCTAGATCTAACAACTAATAAATAATACTTTTGTGATAAGCAATTAATTTTTTTTCAATTCCAGCTGGCTGCAACAGCAGCCGAACATGAGTCTCTGGGATTTCTAATATTTAATTCTATCATTCAATTTAATTTAGTGTATAAGTGAGTTGATATAATTAAAATGCATTTGAAATATATATATATATATATATATATATATATATAAATGCATTTTAATTATATCCCATATATATATATATATATATATATATGGGAGGGGACGGACATAGAGGCATCAGATAGCAGCACAATATTAATGGGTAAGTAAATTTTTTAAAATAACATCAATTAGAAATGAACCACAGGTAAATTAAGTTAAATTCAGACATATTTAATAAACATTTATCTATAATTCTCTAATGCCTTGCTACGTAACATTTCCTGTTTATTAACAGACAATTTTGTGATTATAAACTTAATGTGTATGCCTATTTCAAAATAGCGGTATAATTTATATGCCCATTTTCTTACAAATGGTTGATTTCAATTCTTGGGTTGATTTCACTTCACATATTTACAGAAACAGAAAAGAGACAATTATATGTCAAGATGTTATTTGATTATGTTTAAGAAATGATTTAGAGAGGACTTGAATATAAGCGTCTCGTGATATTCTCCAATCTGGAGAAAATGGATTCTCTCAATAGGGCCACCTAGTGTAAGCTATAATAACCAATAGTTACCAGAAAATTTGTACATTTAAATTTCTTTTTAATGCCTATTAATCCAGGGTCCTAGTTTCTAGTTTATGGCTGTCATCAATGAGAAGCCTTGGATTTGGGACCAATGCGTTTAGACCTTTGAATCTAACGCATCCCTCCACAATCACTTTTTTTAAGTACTGAGTCAACTATAAAGCAATGATCCCAGATTGAAAATGCAATAATTTGCCTATATAGTCATACAGATTTGAATTCAGTTCAGTATTTGTTTTTTTTTTACTACCATAGTTACCTTTGGCAAAGATTGTGTTTCAATTTGAGCTCATTGGCTCATAGTTAGCTAAATAAGTAAAAGGTAGTTGTTGCAAAGATGCATTAGATACAAAGGTCAAGAGGCATTGCTTTCAGATCCATGGTTTTTCACTGATGACAGCCATAAGCTAGAAACTAGTCTTGGGGTATTGGATGATTAGGCACTAGATAGGGATTTAAATGCACAAATCTCCTTGCATCTATTAATTACTATAGTTTGCACTAGATGACACTCTTCTATAAAGACTTGTGACTAATTTAATAGTTTGTGTGAGGAAAAGAATGATGTTTTAATATTTTAACAAGCAATCCTAAGCAAAGGAGGTTGGTGACTAGGGTTATATATAAAAGAACCAAAGACATCAAAATGTATACATACTGAACTGGGTTCAGATCTCTGTATGACTATACAAGCAAATAAGCTTGGATTAAAAATATTACTGCATTTTTAATTGGGGTTCATTGGTTTACAGTTGACTGAATAGATAAAAGATAGTTGTTGAAGGGATGCATTAGATTCAAAAGTCTAGATGGGCTGCTCTCAGATCCATGGCTCCTCATTAACTAGTCTGGGGATATTGGCAGAATAAGCAGTTGATAGGGATTTAAATGCACAAATCTCCTGGCATCTATTCATTACTACAGCATGCACTAGATGGCATTGTTGTAGGAGAGAGAGTTGCTACCATTTATTTTTTTAGCATTTTTCAGATATGAATCACTTTTGCATGAACTGAAAAAAATAAACGAATAATGATATACATATTTCTTTATATTTACTTCTGCAATGATATATATAAATATTAAGCATTAAATCACCCCACATGGTTAAGAAATCCAGTACTGCCTTATGTGAACTAATATAAAAATACATTAGAGTTCGTATTTCAAAATAGTTCACAGAGGGCAGTACTGGATTTCTTAACCATGTGGGGTGATTTAATGCTTAATATTTGTATATTTATTTCAGTATAGCGTTATGCACTGGGATTATATATATATATGTGTGTGTGTAAATGTAAATAGCTGAACCATGAAACATTCAGCTCAAATATATATATTCGAAAGCATTGTTTCTCCTGATGTAACTACCTATTATCAGAACAGCGACAATTTCAGTTATGTCACCTGGATAGTATATAAATTGAATTAATAACAAGTGGAAATAAGCTAGTCATTTGTTTTGAATATCTAACCAGAAAGCCTTTTTTGTAAGTTAATATTCACCATGCCAGATGCTAAGGGAAAGGACGGGGGTGAGGGTAGAATTTACAGCAAATTAAAAAATAATATAGTTTCTCTTTTCTCATTATTAAAAGATAAGCTTTGACTCCTTTCTCAATGTTTTATTTATTTTCAAACCTAAATAACAAGGAAATACAATTTACAATAAATTAACATTAGCATTCTTGTATTGTACAATACATAATATATTTGCCACTAAGGTATGTTCCCAATTATATAAATGGTAGTAAGTGAAATGATAAATGAATAGATAGATAACTGAGGTAATAGATAATTAAATATATGAATGCATAAATATTTGAATAGACAGATAAGATTGATAATAGACAGATGTATAAAGAAACTTAGATAATGGCTTACCATAAAAGTGGGGAACCTCCATCCCTGGGTCCATCTCTGATCCTTGAAAGCTGTCACTGCAGCCCATGGACATTTTCAAGAATGAATGAATGAACTTCTATAAAACTTCAATTTGAACGTATGTGTAGATCAAATATTGAATTAAGAGTTAAGTAAAATAAAATATTTTCTCAATTGCAGCCAATCTTGATAGTAGTTCTAGTTTATTCTTTCAGAGGCACAATATTCGAACAAATTGTCAATAGTGAATGGTATAACTGACTACAGATTTAATCTATAATGCTCATTTTATTTCCTTTTATAGTGATTTTCATATACTAATTATATATTTGCAAAAATAAAATTAAAATTTTACTTTGTTTTATTATTATTGTTTTGCATTTATTTTATTTTTTTATTATAATGATTACACCACTAAACATCACATAATCACCATCCTTTATGCTTACACAAACTGTTTACACAAAACTCTCCATACAGTAGTGCCGCTCATCCATTGGATTACTCTGGCTTTCACTGAGTGGCGCTACTGCATGGAGAATTCTGTCTCTGTGTATAATGATTACACTGACTTAGAATATAAAAAAACTGTCACAAAAATTGTGTATTTCAATAGAAATGGATCAACACATTATTTTTTTATACAAAGAAAAAGAAAATTGATATACCTGATATATCTAAAAGTATTTCAATTAATAAAGAACACTGTTTATTAAACATTCTGATTAAAACAAAATTGTTTGGAAAGCAAAAAATATTAAAATACAAAATTTGAAACATAATTTTATCAAGTGGCTGATGCATCTCGTAAAAATTTTCAAACAAGTCAGAAGAATTTGTGAAGGCAAATTACTTTTCAACCCCTCCCTCCCCCCACTTCAAAAGTATTTTCTGAAAGGGAGTTTATAAATAACAGCATCCTAACTGTTGTAGAATTAATATGTTCAGAATATAAAAAGAAATTAAAAAATATAAAAATGTCACCAAGAATAGTTACAAGGCAAATTCAAAAAATTGTCATTAAATGCAGAACAGTCATTAATGATAGTGGTGTTACTTTATTTTTAATGTGTACAAAAAATTATGGTCCTCATTTAAAAAAAGCAAATTGAAATTGACCTGCTAGTTGAAAGATTGCCAACCCTAATAATTAGGGTTAAATTAATTAAATGTTTTATTAAGTATAGCATGACAAATATCCAAATGGCCCTTGGCAGAAAAAAGGTTCATCACCCCTTGTTTACAGGAAGATATTGTAGGACCATGTTTGAACATGAGTTGTATATTAATAGATATAAATAATTGATACTAGATAAAATCATTAAAGCCATACTGAAAATGTTATTTGATAGAATTTATATTTTCATAACAAAGGACACAAATTCTATACAAACTTCGGTGAACTAATTTTAATATATGAATTTAAAAAAACAAAAACGACTACTGACCAGTAATTTTAAAAATTCATGCTTATATCTATTCATTTATCATATCAGTGATATGAGATAGTGTGGATAGTTGAAAGGTGCTTGAAAGTTTGAATTCAAATTCCCTACATTTAAAAAAAGCAATAACTTTTTACATTCTACATTAGAAATCGATAATCTATGATTCAGAAATCATTTTCTATTTGTAATATACTTTTGTATTACTGACAGTTTTAGAATCTTAAAAAGAAGCATAACTTCAATGTATTGCAAAAGATCTGCTTAAAAGCAGGTCTTATTATTTTCTTTTACATGAAATGCATTGTTTATTTATTTATCATGTTGTATGTTTGTTTTTTTCAAAACGACCGCTTTTCTGACAGAAATAAGAAGTTATTAAAACATCAGCAAACAATTTTACGACTACTTTGATCACAATAACAGTATTATCCATCTAATCGCTTTTCATTGGTTAAGTAGTCTTCTGCCTGTCTTTACTTAGGGAAATGAAAATATTCGTATCAACTTTATTTTTATCCTTCAACTATCAGTTGTATAAGATGGAGTGAATAGCTGTAGGAAGCTTGAAAGTCCGAGTTCAAATCTCTTCTAATTATATTATCATTCCACTACACGATGAAAGTCTATCCACGTTTACTTTAATATTTTGATCATCCGTAGTTTTTTTTCCTCCAAATCAATACAATAAAATTTCTTATATCATCCATTCATCTTACATGTGGTCTCCTTTTAGGTCTTTTACAATCGTTTGAAATTCTTTTTTTAAAATTCAGTTGTCTGTCTATCACATCTCTTACCTAGATCTCATTCTCAATTCCATTATAGTCTTTAATTCTTCAATAATTTCAGTCTTTTTTCACCACATAAAATTTGCTTTTGATTCCCTTTTTTATACGTAGTTGTAAAATTAATTTATTAAAAACCCTTTTTTTAAAAAAAAAACATTAAGTTACTTATACTAAATCCATTTTATTTAAGTTTTATTTTGTTGTTAATTTTATCCTTTATGTTTTCATCTGTATTAAAGAGGTAATCAAAGTATTAATAATTGATAATCATCCTTATCAATCTTTACTTTTTTCTTCTTTAAAAAACCAAATGCAAAATAACCGTTTACCTTGCAAAAATGTCTTGAATTAATAAAAATTAGAAATCCAAAATGTATAATTCAGAGTTCAATATTTTTTAAATTCTAAAAAAGCGAGATAAATAATAGTTTTACTTTTTCTTTGCGATCTAAGAAAAGATGCATTAATAGTAGCAGCGTTGGAAAGATTATCGCCTCAAGGATTTCTATATAGTTTGAAATGTTATATATAGAACACACACAAGCTAGTCAATTTGTATTGGGGAGGGGGTTTAACATATACATATATACACCCACTTATACCCACAAGAATTGATGTTTTTAATTTATTTAAACAGAATTGAGTTTATATAGATATTCAGTATTCATTAAGTATTGATTTTATCAAAATAGAATTTTTACCATTTGAGGAGTTGATTAAAACACTTGCTTAAATGAACTTGTAAATAATTAATACAACCCGTCAAATAATTTAACTGCAGAATTGGCATTAACTTTTCAAGCATTTACAAAAAAAAAAAAAAAAGACGTTTAAATATTAATTAAAGCTGTTCAAACGTACTATTAGAACGTGTATTTAATTAGACTTTCTTCAATTAAAATCCAACAAATAAAATTAAATGCTTTATTAATAATTTTTTTTAAAGGTTATTTTACAGGTAATTTTTCAAATAAATAATGTGTACGGTTAAATCCAACAGATCAACTATTTAAGAATTCAGCTTAGAATTTTATAATTTTACCTATAGTTTGTCTTTAATTAGCTTTTTTCTTTAAAAAAAGAGGACGGGGAATGGCAAATTTGCATCTGCATTTCTCATATGAAAGTTGCGAAAAAGAATCACCCATTCAGCTAATCAATAACAAGTTGGTCAAAGCCTTTTGGCCTTTCTTTTATGTTTTATATTGAAGAAGTTTATTTACACTTTCAAGTTTTTGATTATAACATAATCCACAACATGTCGTCGTGTTTTTTTCATATGTCAAAGCGTTGACTGGGAGGCGAACTCGGGCCAGCTGCTTGGAGGGCAGCTATGGTAACCACTAGGCCACCAATGCCTGACAACATGTCGTTTTGAATAAGGATATTTCCAAATTCTACAACAATTTTGATGCCTAATCAAATTATTTATGGTAGTCAGTTCATGTGTCATGTGAAAATTCACTAACTACAGATCTTGAAATCGCATTTAAATATCATTATCCTCAATAACTTTGAACCATAGTTTATAAAACCACAAAAACATCATGTGATCACCATTTCATATGCTTACGCAGGCTGTTAATAACAATATGTGATATGATGCACTGTGACTTCTCCTTTTTTGGAGTCAGGAATCTCTCAACCACTATGCCCAGAGAAACCTGTTAACCACTTTACCATTCCTTTCCATTTCCATCCCATTTCCATAATATAATCTTTGTCAACTCCATGGCCTTTATATCTAAATCCCCCTTATCTTTTCCCAAAACGCAGCATAAAAACCAAGAATTCACTTTCTGTATAATCACTTAGTTTATATTTATTCTTCCACAACTTCATTATTTGTATCCTTTCTGCTTGCAGACATTTACATTTAATTAATAGATGCCTAATATTTTCTATGCCTTCCTTACATAACTTACAGACTAAATGACCGTCATTTTTTCCATTTGGGTATATTGCCTTGCTACTAAAGACCCTGTTCGAGCCTTAAACAATAAACTACTTTCCTTACTATTAGCATAAATTAACTCGCACCCAATATTCTGTTTACTTCTATATATATATTTAAACTCAATAGCAAACTATCCATACATTAGTGCCACTAAGCGCAAACCTTTGCAATCAATGGATGCAAGAAAGTTTGTGCATAAAATCATTATCTAGTATCTACGCCAATAACAAAAGGATTGAAATCTCCAAAAAATAAGAGTTTCATCTTTGAATGGTATCGATGCTATAATTATCATAAAAACATAAATCAAATGATTTTATTACTCGCGAGTTCATAAGAAGGCTGGAAATGATAGAATCGGATTGGAATCAGTCCAAGGACCTTATCCTTCAGAGACTGGCACCATACCACTGCATTAAATGGCATATGTCATTATCTTGAATAAGCTATGTATATATAAATTTAGACAATATATTTCTTAAAGTTCTTAATCAAAAATCTCATATAAAAATCAATTATAACGGTTTCATATGGTAATAAATTTAAAATTTGTTATCGCAGATTAATTTTAAATACGGAAGTAAAAAAGTCATATTTGAGAAAAAAATGTTAATTAATAAACGTTTTCCTAAACAATATCAATTGCACATTTAATGAAAAATGCGATTTTGTTTCATTATTTTTTTGTTTGTATATACATTTATAATATCTCAAAATCTGTTTTCAATTTTGATGAGATGAATTGGAGTTGTATAATATATTTTAAATATAGGGGATTTGAAATCAGATTTTCAACTAACCTTCAACTATCCACATTATCTCATACTACTGATAACATGACCACACACATGTAGAAAAGATAAATAATCACCAATATACGTATTTCGTGCGGAACCAGCACTCATCAGTTGGTCCAGATCATCATCTCCCACACACATATATATAATCAGTGCTCAGTTTATATTAAGATAGCAAATCTTTATACTTTAATGGACAGGCTTCAATCTACTCCAACCTCCAACTTTTCAGCCATATCATACCATTGAAAATCTGACGATAGTATGCCCAAATCCCATGCTGATGCCAATGTTGTTGTTATGCCCATGTTGACCTCAAGTCACTCTGATCCCTCATATATAGGACCGTATCCATTTAAATACATAGAAGAGGGATGGGCAGAATGCAGACTTAATGTGTAATATTTGAAATATAGGAATTCTTATACCTGGAACTTTATTGAAGTGGATTTGAATTCAGACTTTCAAGCAACCTTCAACTAGCCACACTATCTCCTATTACTGATACACATGACCACACACATATTTACAATTAAGTTCCAGGTATAAGAATTGTATTTCAAATTTTACAATATATTTTAGTTATTTATTATTAAAATATAATGTCAAAATACTGTTTTGAGAAACCGGATTGGTGGTGTAGCTTTCTTAGTACGCATTGTTTTTATAGTTTATCATGGAAATTGAAAATTTTATAGATGAAATAGCTTTGATTTAGGCGATATATGAATCTGGTATAATATGTACATCGAGTTTATTTTTTATTTACGTATAGACAATAACCGGAGTTATTTTGTTTAAATTTTTATTAGATATTGTTTTACATGATACATAATATGTTGTTGATTATTTTAATTATGTATTATTAATAGCAGCTATTTGTTCTACTCTACAGGAAAGAGTTAATTGTTGTTGTTTTTTTTATAAAAGTTTTTATAAATCCTAGTTGATTAAAAGCCTTTTTTTTTTTTTTACTATTAGATGAAAATTTGACTTTTTTCTCTCAGGATTTTTTACGGGTGGCTAAAATGTCTTGCACTATTCCAACAATGGTTTATATATAAATATAGTATATATATTATGTATTACGATAAGAGCTCATTACTCTAGTGCCACCTAGTGTAAACTTGAGCAATCATTGATTACCAGATGTATAAAATAGGTCCATATTTTTAGTATTTAAATTTTTATTTTCAGACTGGATTT
This sequence comes from Epiperipatus broadwayi, assembly GCA_028023455.1. Lineage (NCBI taxonomy): Eukaryota > Metazoa > Onychophora > Udeonychophora > Euonychophora > Peripatidae > Epiperipatus > Epiperipatus broadwayi. The sequence goes on along the minus strand of JAQFVV010000007.1, from coordinate 17,671,845 downwards.
TTGGCATTTGCCTTGCTTGGGATTCAAACTTGGAAGAAATGCAGATATGTGTTAATTAATTTTATTTTTACATGACAAGCTGAAAATCTGAAATTCAATTATGAACCTGGCGACTACTGATTACTCAAGCTTACACTAGATGGCACTAGAGTAGAGAGTTACCTTTGTCTTATTGTTCGAATATGTACCTGGTAATCAGTGATTATTCAAGTTAACACTAGATGACACTAGAATAGAGAGCTACTTTGGTCTTATTGTTCAAATATGTGCCTGATAATCCCTGATTAATCAAGATTACACTACATAGCACAAGAGTAGAGAGTTGCTTTTGTTTTATTGTTTAAATATGCACCAGGTAATCTCTAATTACCCAAGATGACCTTAGATGATACTGGAATAGAGGGCTGATTTTGTCTTATTATATTATTAAATGTGGACTATTTGGAAATTTGCTGTTATTATTAAAATATTTATTAATAATCATAGTATAGTTGCTGTGTTTTTGTTTTGGTTTGCCTTTTTTTAATCTTAATTTTAAATATTTCCCTTAGCCACAATGAAATGATGTGTCAACATTCCATTGATTCATTATATTAAAATAAATTATGTAAAAAAAAAAATTTAAATTAACATAATGATGATATTTCAATTTAATTTTTATGTACTTCAAATATTATATGATCTTTTTTTTTTTTCTAATTATTATTTAAATAAAAACCTTTAATTTTTTTGCAATTGAAATGACACATTTTATTTAATATTGTAGTCATATAGTTCATATTGTATGAAAAAATTCTACTGTAATTATGAAGGCACTCTTCAATAAAATAAAAATTAGATTACTAACCATAATGGAATTTCCAGAATACATTTTTCAATTTATTTTTGATGTAATTTATCAATGTGCATGGTTGAGGAGCCTTGGATCCGAGAGCACTGCACATAGATCTTAGGATCTAATGCAACCCTCCAGCAGTCACCTTTTATCTCTATTTAACTGCAAAACTATGAGAATAAAATTGAAAACACAATATTTTCAATCCAAGCTTATTAGTCTATATAGTCATATAGGTCTGAATTCAGTTTAGTATCCATACATTTTGGTGTCTTTGGTTCTTTAATAACCATAGCCACCATTTATCTTATTAGGCAGGATTGGTGTTAAACCATTAAACATCACATGAGCATCATTTCTTATGCTTGCTCACAATTGTTATTAAAACAGGCAAAATGCTCCATACAATACTGCCATCCATTGATTACCCTGGCTTGCACTGAGTTGCACTACTGTATGGAGAGTTTTACCTGTTTGAATAAGATTATACTTTTTATATTTTGTCAAATATCTTGTTATTTACCTTCTGAAGGAATTCATATTGCCTTTATAGTATCAATATACTATTGCAATAGGAGTATTAATAACATATATAAAAATATTTTTAAAAAAAACGTATTTATTTAATTTGTTGAATAATGTATTAAAAACTTTTAAAAACTATTTTTTTTCTTCAACATAACTTGAAATAAAAGTCAGGTATTCAGAAATCAATTAATTCAATCACTAGTTAAAACTAATGTCAGAATTAATTAATTGTTAAAATTAATGTCTGAAATAATTTGTTTCTGAATGTTTCATGCTTCATTTTAAGTTGCATATCATAACACCAACTTATGATTGAGGATAAAATTATTTTTTGATTTTTAGTGCAGTAGTCCTTAAATGAACTAAAAACATTTTTATAAAATATTTTTTGTAATTTTAAATAAATGTTAAAACATTTAAACCAGAAAAGATGCACACCAGTTTAAAATATCCTTATTCAAGCTAAGCACCGGTTGCTACTTCAAGTATCATAATCATAACTTTATGAATTAATCTTGTTGATTTTGTTGTTATATGTACTTGCTTGTTTTTTTTTTGTAATATTTACATATAATTAAAGTTCTTGTTTTTATCCATATTTATATAAATATTGTTAGAGAGGCAACTTTTTAGATAAAGAAATGCTGGTTTCTTATTTATTTATGTATATGTGTCTTTGGCTAAAATCCATGCCTCCTTAATATTTCTCTTTCTATCATCTCTTTCAGCACATATTTTTCATTTTTTAGGATTTATATATTTTGTATTTTTAATATTTGTAATAATATCTGCATACATTTAAAACTGTATCCAAAAGTTTGTGTTTATTGATGTATCATTTTAAAAAGGGTAAGTTTTAGTTCAACAATCAATTGAAATTAAGTCTCTATCTTTCATTCTTTTTCTTTGTATTTTAATAAACTGCAAATACTTTTAAGTGTAGTAGTCATGAAATACAATGAAAATGTATTTTTAATAATTACACCATCATTTATGATACATCATTGAAATCTTATTGAATTGATGTCAATGTGGTTTGAAATTTGGCTTGCCATCACCGCTAAACTGATCAAATGACTGGACAACCCTGAAATATTGTATTGCCATTCTTATATAGTCATTGATGCCTAATGTGTAAAAAATTTAAAGAAAATGTATTCAATAGAAATATGTTAAAAATCAGTTAGAAGATTTTAGACAAACAAACAAATCTAAATTAAATAAAAACATTTAAAAAATGGCTCTATTTAATTAAATAGTAGCTATATTTGAAAGATTATTACTTTAGCAAATAGTTGTCTCTTTTAGGAATAGTGAATATAAATTTATAAATACTTGCTATGATGAATCATTGTAGGAAGAATTAACATATAAAGGAATAAAACTATATATATAAACTTCCAGATATTATTCGAATTAACATTACTGCTAAATCATTTATAGATAAAATCAATTAGGGTTCAGTTTAATCTTAGATATTGGAATATAATCAGTAAAAAGGTTTTTATTATAAAATAGTAAATTTAAACTAGACTAATTCCAAATACTGTATTCATTTTTAATTTGCACTCAAATGGTTTCATGTACATCTAAGTTCGACTTTAAAAAATTTAAGAATTCGGAAGGACATGATTGGTAGAAATTTTATTTTATAAATATTATAAATGTGAAGATAAACTGTGACGTTGTGAAAATATTATCTCATTCCATTTGTTCTTTCTGCCAATTATCCTCTATAACCAGCTTTTATGTCTCATGACTTGTTTTAAAATGATTTAATCACAATTTCATACTGCAATATGGATACACATAAACAATACATGATAGATGTTAATATTATCTACAGTGCAACACATTCACTTTTTAAATAGATTTTTTTTCCATTACCTTGCCTCTTTATCTTCTTTTTTCACTTTCTTTCTCTCCCTTCTCTTTCATCTCTCTCTCATTCTCTCTCTCTTTATTGTCTCACTATCCTTTCTTTTTTTCTTTCTATTCTCTCTTTATTCTTTCTCTCAATATCCTATTTTCCTTTCTTTCTCTCTATTTTCTCTTTCTTTATGCTCTCTTTTTTCTTTTTCTCTCTATTTTTTCTCTCTCTCTTTATATTGTCTTTTTTTCTTTCTACCTGTCTCGCTCTTTATTTTTCTCTCTATTTTCAATGAGTTTCATGTTATTATGTGAAGCTTAAATGCAATGCAAAATAAATATAACTAGAAAACATATTGAAAATAAAATACAGATAGAACACTATTAATCCAAATTCCTAGTTTTTAAAAACTCCTATTATCTAAACAAAATTTCAAAGGTGGTGAGAAATAATTAACTGAATAGTAGCAGAACAAAAAATATCCTATTTAACTTGATAAATATCAGACATTAATTTAAATGTTTTAACAAAATTTATTTTAAATCAAATAGTAGTAGTAGTTGTTGTTGTTGTCATTGTTATTATTATCATCATCATCATCATCTTTCTTTTTTCTCTTCCTTCTACTTCTTCTGCTTTTGCTTTTTTTTCTGCTGCTACTTTTTATTATTATCTTCTTTCCTCTTCTTTTTGTTTTCCATCTCCTATTTTTATTCTTTTAATTCTTGTGCTTTTGCTTCTTTTTCCGATGCTTTTTCTTTTTTCTTCTTCTTCTTCTTATTATTAACTTTTTTTTCTCCTCCTCCTACTTTTATTTTTTCTTCTTTTTATTGTTATTATTATTTATAATTATTATAGACTCAGACAGTTCTTAAGGATGTATTATAAAATAAAAGCAGTTATAAAAACAATTCTAAATAAAATCATTATAAAAATATAATAAATTACCTAAGTAAAAACAAAAATGAATCAAAATAAACTAATGATGAAGTTTTGTTAAACAATTTATTATTGTATGTAAAAAATTTTAAATGTATACTTTTTAACAACTATAAATACTTGTATGAACTAACCTATTTTCTGACCCTATGTTTTATATGAGAAAATGAGATATTCTAATATATTTCCTTCTATTATATACTATTATTTAATGTTTTTATTTTTTTTAAATTCTACAAATGAAAATGTAGACCAGTGGTCTTCAACCACCGGGCTGCGGCACGGTGCCGGGTCGCGGAAGTTTTCTGCCAGGTCGTGCTAGACTGACAAGAAAGTTAGTAATAACAAAATAATAAGATTTTAAACTTTTAATAAACAGTTTTTATTTATTTTTTCATCGCATTTTTACCCTGTTAAAAAATAAGAAACAGAACAAAAACGAAATCTAATCAATCATACATAAATTAATTTGTTTTTCTATTTATCACAGATGTTTATGGAGAGATAGAATTAAATTTATTATTTTTCTAAAAAAATTCAAAATTTAAAAAAAAAAAGGTTTTTTATTCAACAAACTCCAGTTGCCTTTTGATAGCCAATCATGGTTGCTTGTCGGCATTGTTTATGTGTTAAAACAAGATCAAAACTTTTGACTTTTTCAAGTTTGGATTTTTTTTTTGTTTAAAAATACGCCCACTTTTTTTTTTGGCCTATAAGGCGATATTTTTTGGTTTTATTTGCATACTGCTAATATACTAAAACTTTTATTTTTAAAACCAATTTCTGTTAATCTTTTTTTTTTTTTTTGATCCTTTCAACACACCAGCACAAAAAAAAAATTACAATGACATCAAAACTTCAGACTTTTACACATTTCGTTTTATTTTTTCAGATTTAAAATACGGTGAATTTTTTTTTGACTGTACAGTGATTAATTACGCGATTTCTATTTTGTCCTTACTACTATCAAAAGACATTAAATACAGATATTACATTTATCATAATCATTGCTATGTAATTACACTAGCTATGATATTTCCCAACATTCATGTGAATAACATTTTATTCTTGAATGTTTTAACAATGAAATAATAAACATAGAAATGCAAGCACATTAATGAGAACGATTGGTATTGTACTGTTTTCTGTGTTCAGCATGTGAAGGTAAGCAACATCATTACAATACACAATAACTAGTGTGCTGTTTTGGTCAGTTATAACAATTATGCTTATCTAAGGCTAAGCAGGTTACATCTTTACAAAAATTTATCTGTAAACTTCTGCCGGTCCGCGAAATCTTATCCTTATTTTTGCCGGGCCGCAGGTGTGAAAAGGTTGAAGACCACTGATGTAGACTATCAAATAGTACTGATTATATCTTCATAACACAAAATTTTTTAACTTAAAATATTTTTAAAAGAATGTGATTTCTATTCATAGAGAGAATGAGAATGAAGGCACATATTAAATATTCAGTGACTAGTGTTAGACATTCAACCTATACACATACACATAGACACAAACACACACACACATATATATGATCACTAGATGAAGCTTACCATTAGCTCTAATCAAGTTTTATTTTATAAGTGCCGAAAGAGAAAGAATTCAAAATCTCTATCGTTAAGTTCCTATTTCCAGACCAATTGGTTTTGAGCTTATGGCTCACCTCAGTGGAGCACTGGGACTCTAGAAACTAAATCTAAAATACTAACTCAAAAGTCAGCACTTATAAAACATGTTTCTATCAATTTGAAAGCCTGAACTGAAACCAATTGGTCTGGAGATAGGAACTTTACAATAGAGATTTTGAATTCTTTCTCTTTCGGCACTTATAAAATAATGGTTGATTAGAGCTATTGGTAAGCTCCATCTAATTATCATTAAATGCAAGCTTAAAAGCAAGTTCCAAAATTTATGACTTGTTTTATTAATTATTATAAGTGTACCTTTGAAGGCTTTTGTGATGCTATATTGCAGAGGCTATTACTATATGGTGAAACTGAGTTGAATTCTGACCCATATAACTATCTGGTGTGGAAAGCTGGAGTTGAAGACATTTACATGTCTGAAAAGTTCAGGCTTTCAAATTGATAGAAATGTGGTTTATAAGTACTGACATTTGAGTTAGTATTTTAGATCTAGTTTCTAGAGCCTCAGCGCTCCACTGAGGTGAGCCATAAGCTCGAAACCAATTGTTCTGGAGAGAGGGACTTAACAATAGAGATTTTGAATTCTTTCTCTTTCGGCATTTATAAAATAAAGCTTGATTAGAGCTATTGGTAAGCTCCATCTAGTGATCATTAAATGCAAGCTTAAAAGCAAATTATGAAATTTATGACTTGTTTTATTAATTATATATATATATGTGTGTGTGTGTAATATAATAGAGAATAAATATATACTAAATTAAGTAAACTGAGTATACTTTCGATGCGTGTAACTTCATAATCATGGTTGTTCTGTTAAGAATCTATGAGATCCATTTCTAGCTGATTTAAATACTATTAGTTCATTATATATTTATTTTATGCAATAAACCACACCTTTTTGATCTTACATTTTCTATTGCTTCCTTCTTTGCACATTATCTAAACAACATTGCCCATATTCTTTTAAAGGGCTGTAAAATATAAATATTTAGTTAAATCAACCACCATTTTGTACATTAAGGTATATTGGTCAATCTTGTTATCAAATTTGCTTTTGTTTCACCACAGTAGGTATAAGGATAATCCATCTGGTTGAATCTCAACACATACATGACATTAGGTTGATCCAGTTTGTGTATTTTATTTGTTGTATTATTAATCAGTCTATTTAAATTGATTTGAGAACAATATTATCATGGCATACCTTAATGTACAAAGATGTCAAGACCAATTCAAAAAATGTATCCATATTTTACAAACATGAAAGGGAATATAGACACAGTTTAGATCCTAGTGTTATTAAGATAATGTGCAAAGAAAAAAACAGAAAATGTAAGATCAAAGAGGCATTGTTTACCACACAAAATAAATATATAATAAACCAAAGGACTAATAATACTTAAATTATCAGAAAATGAGACTCATAGATTCTTAACAGAACAGCTATGATTATGAACACACATGTGGAAAGTGCCCTTTGTTTATTTAATTTATTTTTATTCTCTGCTATAGTATTTTATGTTATTAATAATGGCAGAGTCTCAAGATACAACAGAAGCAGCTTGAAAACAGTTTGGGATGTGGATATTTGGAAAAGCTTGTATCTGAATATCCTAGTATCTCACTGATGATAGCCACAGCTTGGAACCAGTTTGGGGATAGGAATATTCAGAAAAGTTTGCTGTCTGAATAGTCTAGCACCTGATTTACAATAGCCACAGCCTGAAACTGGTTTGGTAATACGGATATTCAAAAAAGTTTGTTGTCTGAATATCCTAGCATCTCACTGAAGATAGCCGCAGCTTGAAACCGGTTTGGGGATAGGGATATTTAGTAAAGCTTGTTAAGAGCTATTAACATGCTCATTACATTACATTTGTAATACAAGCTTATGAAAGCACATGATGTATGACTTGATTTGTTCTTCTGTGTGTGTGTGTACATGATGATGCACACAAACTGTCCCAGTGAAGGAAAGCATTGATGATGATCTATGAAAATATCTCACATTGCAACATCATGTTGAAATTTATGATCCAGACTCACTAGTGCTTTAAAATGTCTGTGATGAATAGTTAAATTATGTTCTATGTAATACATGTGTTGATTCAAAGATGGTGCTGCAGGAAACATGGAAAAAGACTAATTGTTTCTCTAAGACACACTGTGTGTGTGTGCTTTATAAAAGAGTTTAAAAATAAGAGAATGCTTATATTAATATTTATGATTGTTAAAAAAACAAGGCTTACATTATTCTTAATTGCTTTAAATGTATGTAGAGAGAGAATTTAAGTTCAAACTTAATTATAATTAAAATTCTGTCATAAAGAAACATTTATCAATAACACTAAAATATTCTGTGATTATTAAAATCAATCTCTTGGACGCTTTTATAGCAAAATAACTTACACAGGTTAACTTTGTTATTTACTAATACTAAAATTTGTGTACTTTAAATTAGCTTTTAAAATATTCTATGGTAAATAAGCATTAAAAATAAATTGAATAGTTAAAAACGTACTGTCTTTGATTTATTACTATCTTTCACCACCACAATTGTTGAGAGATGTTAAAAGGATGTATAAGATGTGATGCAATGTACTATGGTTCTTCTTTGTTCAAAGTCAGAAATCTCTCCACTATGCCCAGAAAAACCTATTAGCCACCTTCCCTTTTCATTTCCTACACTAAGTTTTTCCCATAATCTCTCTATCTTGTTCCATGCCATTTCTACAACATAATCTTTGTCAACTCCATGGCCTTTATATCTAAATCCCCCCTACCTTTTCTTAAACCCAGCATAAAAACCAAAAACTCACTTTCAGTATAATCACCCTGTTTATATTTATTCTCCCATAACTTGATTACTTGTACCCTTTCTACTTGCAGGCATTTACATTTTATTAACAGAGGCCTAATATTTTCTATGAATTCCTTACACAACTTACAGACTAAATCACCCACAATTTTCCCATTTATCTGTGTATTTCCTTGTTGCTAAAAATCCTATCTGAGCCTTAACAGTAAACTACTTTCCTTGCTATTATAATAAATTAGCTTGCACCTAATATTCTGTTTACTTTTATATATATTTAAACTCTTTTTATTCTCTATACTAGTTCTCCATCTCTCCAACTCCCTATTCTTTATTAATGCATTTATTCTTCTATCCCATTCTTAGCCACTATAACACTCATCAATCCTCCTAACACAATCATCCCACCTTTTGTATAAATATATGGACATAAAGTCTTTATCCAAATTTTGTGCATACTGTATTACCTTTCCCACTCATCTTGTGGCCTATCCTTTACTTATAATCCAAATAAATACTATCTTGGCTATTCTCTTATTATCCATAAACTGCAATCTACTGAACATTTTTATTTTGCTTTTTGCATCTCTCATATAAAAACTTGTATCCCATTTCTTCTTGAATTGCCTCTTTTGCTGTCCATACATCTGCATCTAATGCATGTCTTTCTATTTCTCTTTGTAATTTTTCTAAATAATCTAATACCCATTTACTTGCACATAATGTTTCATTACTATAAGTTAACCCTGCTACTGCCATTTCCTTCCATACAATTCTAGCTACATCATATTTATTATATGAAAACACTGTTAATTTCTTTATCAGACCCATTCTTTTCTTTGCTTTATTTATCAATTTTTTCTCCCATTCATCCAAGCAATTTCTCTGATTACTTAAGACCAGTGGTCTTCAACCTTTTCACATCTGCAGACCGGCAAAAATAAGGATAAGATTTTGCAGACCAGCAGAAGTTTACAGATAAATTTTTTTAAAGATGTAACCTGCTTATGATGTTGCTTACCTTCGCAAGCTGAACACTCTTTCTGGAGTTGCGCAGTCATACTGCTACAGAAAACAGTACAATAACAATCATTCTCATTAATGTGCTTGCATTTCTACATTTATTATTTCATTGTTAAAACATGCAAGAATAAAATGTTATTCACCTGAATGTTGGGAAATATCACAGCTAGTGTAATTCAAGATGAAGTTATATATATATATGGAGTTGTCTTTTGATAGTAGTAAGGGCAAAATAGAAATCGCATAATTAAAATCACTGCACAGCCCAAAAAAAAGTCATCGTATTTTAAATCTGAAAAAATAAAATGAAATGTGTAAAAGTCTGAAGTTTTTATGTTATTGTAATTTTTTTTTGTGCGGGTGTGTTGAAAGGATCAAAAAATGTAATTGATAGGAAAAGTTATTTTAAAAAATAGCAAAATAGACATTCTGTAATAGAAATAAAGTAAAAAAAATCACCGTATAGTCACCGTCTTTTTAAAAAAAGACAATGAATGTTGAAAAAGTCGAAAGTTTTGATCTTATTTTTAAAAAAAAAATTTTTTTTTTGGGGGGGGGGGTTGAGAAATACTTTGTCTTCACTGAGTCAAAAGATAGAGACCAAAGTTATTTTTTGTTTGTTTTTATTTTTAAAAAAAGATAATGGAAATTGGTTTTAAAAATAAAAGTTTTAGTATTTTAGCAGTATACAAATAAAGCCAAAAAAAAAAAAATCGCCTTATATGCCAAAATAAAGTGGGAATATTTTTAAACAAACAAAAAAAAAGAAAACAAAACTTGAAAAAGTCAAAAGTTTTGATCTTATTTTAATTTGGAAGTGGGGTGGAGGGTGGATTGAGAAATACTTTGTAAAAGTTACAGATAGAATTTTGGTTGTTTTTCTATTTAAAAAAAGGTGATTAAAAATTGATTTCAAAAATAAAAGTTAAAGCCAAAAAAGATTTTATTTTAATTTTTTTTTTTTGGGAGGGGGGGAGTGGGTTGAGAAATACTTTGTCTTCACTGAAACAAAAGATAGAGACAAAAATTATTTTTGGTTTTTATTTTTAAAAAAAGGTAATAAAAATTAGTTTTAAAAATATAAGTTTTAATATATCAGCGGTATACAAATAAAGGCAAAAAAGATATCACCTTATAGGCCAAAAATAGTGGCCATATTTTTAAACAAAACTGAAACTTGAAAAAGTCAAAAGTTTTGATCTTACTTTATTTGGGGGGGGGGGGGAGGTATTGAGAAATACTTTGTAAAAGTTAGAGACAGAAGTTATTTTTTGGTTTTTATTTTTAAAAAAGGATAATAAAAATTGATTTTAAAAATAAAAGTTAAAGCCAAAAAAAAAAAAAAAAAACACTAAAAATGAAATATTAAGAGAGGGAGTAGAAAAAATTTAAGAAATCAAAAAAAGTCACATTACATTTTATTGTATTAACATATAAACAATGCCGACAAGCGGCCGTGATTGGCTATCAAAAGACAACCGGAGTTTGTATAATAAAAAACTTTTTTTTTTTTACATTTTTTTAGAAAAATTATAAAAAATTTAATTCTACCCCCCCCCCCCATAAACATCTGTGATAAATAGAAAAACAAATTAATTTATGTATGATTGATTAGATTTTGTTTTTGTTGTTTCCTTTTTTTTTAATCAGGTAAAAATGCGATGAACAAATAAATAAAATTGTTTATAATTATTAAAAGTTTAAAATCTTATTTTGTTATTACAAACTTTTTTGCCAGTCTAGCGCGGACTGGAAGAAAACTTCTGCAGCTCGATGCCGGTCCATGGACTGGTGGTTGAAGACCACTGCTTAAGACAATTCCCAAATAGTTATGTGATGTGGTGTGATGTGATGTATTGTGGCTTCTCCTTAAATGAAGTCAAGAATATCTCAGCAATTATGCCCAGACAAACCTGTTAGCCACTTTATTTTCCATTCCCCACTCTAAATGTTTCCATATTCTGCCACAATCCCATTTTCACAACATAATCATTGTCAACTCTATAATCTTTATATCTAAATCCCCCTTATCTTTTCCCAAACCCAGCATAAAAACCAATAATTTACTTTCTGTATAATCACTTTTTTCATATTTATTCTTCCATAACTTCATTATATGTACCCTTTCTGTTTTCAAGCATTTACATTCACTTAACAAATGCCTAATATTTTCTATTCCTTCCTTACATAATTTACAAAATAAATCACCCATATTTTTCCATTTATATGTATAGTCTCTTATAGCTAAAGATCCCATTCGAGCCTTAAACAATAAACTACTTTCCTTACTATTATTATATATTAACTCACAACCTAATATTCTGTTTATTTTTATATATATTTAAACTCTTTTTACTCTCCATACTATTTCTCCATCTCTCTAACTCCCTATTCTTTATTAATAAATCTATTCTTTTATCCCATTCCTTACTACTATAACACTCAACAATCCTCTTAACACAATCATCCCATCTTTTGTACAAATATACTGATATAAATTCTTTATCCAAATCTTTTGCATACCACATTACCTTTCTTACCCATCTTGTTACCTGCCCTTTACTCATAACCAAATTAAATACTATTTTGTTATTCTATTTTTTATTTTTTTATTTTTAGTTATTAAATGATGTCAATTAAACGCCCTCTGATGTTTGTGTAGAGAATTAAATAATAATCATATTGCAAAAATAATAAACACAGTAAGGCAAATATATTATCATTATTTATTATCAATCCTCTGCAGGATGAAAATCCTTAAAAGGCTAATTAAATCTCCTCTAATCTGTAGCTACTTTTTTTCTGTATCATTCCAAAACTTATTTATCTCATCCTTTCATCTCCCGTGCAGTCTCCTTCTAGATCTTTTAAATCTCTTGAGGTATGATTTGAGATTTATTTTATATAACTTTTATCATCTTTTCTAACAACTTATCCAACCCAGCTTCATTTCAGGCTTTTTCTTTCAGTAATGTCAATGATATCTCTGTTTTTTCAACCGTATATTTTACTTTTGATTTCTCTATGCATTATATATATATATATATATTGTAACGACATATTTATATATCGTTACATATATGTAACGATATATAAATATGTCATTACAATATATATATATATATACACACCCTTGTATTTCACTGTTGATATTTAAAGCCTCTACATTGTCCTATTCAACATCTAAATTTCAGATCTATACTAAACACTGATAAAACATATTTTTTAAATCTGTGCATTATTATTATCCTATGGGTTGTTAATAACAGTAAAATGCATTTAGAAAGGTATAGATAAAGTTTGAATTTTTCTGAAAATATTTAGTCCAATGCCAACAATACAAACAATTAGACAGTCATATTTATTTTTAAAAAAAATTTCTTTCAAATACATATATATATTTCTTTAATATTGTTATTTCTACTAAAAGTAATCCACTCAAGTTTAATTTTATAATTAATCTTATCTATTGTGTTTTTGCTTATATGAATAATATGGCCAAATTTACTCTAATTCATTACTACATTGTACAGGCTTAAACCTGCATTTATATATGTAATATATATGAGATTCGAACTCAGACATTCACATGACCCACACCTCTCAGTGCCATCTTGTATTGCTGACCCAGCTGATCACACACATGTTGAAAAGATAAATGATCACCAATATAAGTATTTCATGCTAAACCGGCACTCATCAGTTGGTCCAGATTACCATCTCCACACATATATACAATCAGTGCTCAGCTTTATATTAAGATAGCCAATCTTCATACTTTAATGGACAGGCTTCAAACTACTCCAACCCACCACTCTTCAACCTTCCATTTCATTGAAAATCTGATAATGGAATGTTCAAAGCCCAGCTTAGTGCCAAGGTTGTCATCCTACCCATGTTGACATTTTATTCATTACTGTAAAAAGAAGTTTAATATTAATCTGAAGAAAACATTTGATTTATTCTTTGCAAAGACAATATTCCTAATGATTATTTATGTTCTTGTCATTATGTGATTACTATGTGATTGTTTCTGTAATGAATTATATGGTGAAGTTATCCACCAATCTGCACTAGCTAACATAGTGCCTAAACTGTCTTTTACATTTGAGTTTAAAACTAAAAAACATCAAAATCTTAAATTTCATATGCCTGATAATTAATTCTTAATTGAAACATTAGTTGACATTTTTTTAAAAAGAAGAATGAATGAGTGAATGAAATTTTGAAATATATTTAGTAATCATAACTTTGATGAAGTGCTTTTGATAGACATAATTTAATATTAAAAGGAAATAATACTACAAGCTTTAAAAAAGAAAGGTTATCTTATTTATAGATCTGGGATATGGACACTTAACAGAAAAATAACATAGAGTCTTCAGATGACTCAATGTAGTAGAGAAAGATAATATGTTATGACTAACAAGAAAAGATGGAAAAGAAAATACATGGATGAAAGAGTTAGTAGGTATTACTGTTATTGAAAAAATCAAGAAACTGAAGTGGATCTGGGATAAATATATTGCTAGAAGATATTATAATAAATGGACAATTAAAATTTTAAATTTGATCCAGAGGTTTCAAAGATCTAGAAAGTGATCATGTGTGAGGTGGATAGATTAAGGGAATATTCTGATATGAATAGAAATGAAAGTTTATGGATCAGAATTCTGGATTAAATTTGGAGATACCTTTGTCTTTCAAGTGAATATTTGGGTGTGATGATGATGCTGTTGATATTATGGATACTTATATATATATAAAAGACGTATTTTACGGGTTCATCCATGTTAAAAATTTAAATATTTATATACAGACGTTTCAACTTGATCACACAAGTCATCTACTGGGTGATAAAAGGTAGAAAGGTGGTTGTAGAGGCGCTACAATCACTGATTTCAAAAAACCGTTAAAGTTCAACCAATAGCAAAAATGTTAAATTAAGAATGTTTTTTAAAAAATCTTTTCAAATAGGAGGAAGTTTGCATGTATCATCTCGTTTATTGATACAATCTGGCCTTTTAAGTATCTCAATGGCTTCTCTGATTTTGCACTGGTAGAGATTATCACATATATATAAATTAGAACATCCAAATACTGAATTAATTATTAGATATACAACATGAAAGATTGGTAAATAAAGATAAACATCAACAAAAGATTGCAATAAAAAATTATAAGTTTGATTCTTCTGTTTAATTAAGCATACTTTTTATTGAATAATCTACTTGAAAAAATTGAAATAAACAATTATCTACGGTTTAGAAAATGAAAGGACTCTTGACGATGCTGAATCGTATTAGATTAATAAAACAAGTATAAAAAGTATTTCAAATGTAAAAGAATTCTATGTAATATCTATCATAGAAATATCAATAACATCATTAATTCTAGCACACATGTTGGAATTGTTCTGAACATCACGTGATAAATATAAGGAAGAGAATTAATTTGAGTCATGTTTTAGAATATAAAAGTGATTTTTTTCATTTATGATAATAATAAAAAAAAAGTAAGATCGTAGTTTAAAAAGATTGTTACAAAAATTAATACACTACTATTAGTCAAAATAGCAAAATAAAATTTGGATTATGATAATTAAAATATAAATTTAAAAATATGAATTTTTCAGTAATTATAAGAACGATAAAAATCGTAGAAAATATATAAAAGTTTATACAGAATTAACTATCCAAGAAAATTGAATATGGGTAACTTCTTCATAAAAAATACTGTAATTACGTATCTATTACCAATTACAAAATAGTAATAGAAACGAGAAATCTGTATCAGGCAAAAAAAAATCCTATATTAATAAATTAACTATAATAAAAGCATGGTGTTATTACATTTATAATAATAAATTCCTAACAATAATTACAAAAATAGTTTTTAAAAAACATGCATTAAATACAAATAGTTATTTGATCTTTAATACCAACATCAATATCAAATAAGCTCTCATGTGCTTCCACAAACATTTACCTTCCTACTTTAGAGACATTTACTGTAAGTTAAGATTAATTAATCTATGAATACCAGATGATAAGGTACTATATATTAGTACCTTAGATCAATTTTTGACTCTTATTAGCCTTCAATGATGAAAGCAAAAATTAAAAACTGATTGGGAGATGAAATTTTATGTCACTATATTCTCTTGTGTTTGCTACTTTCTCAAACTTACAATAGGTCACCATAAAGATTGGTGAAGGTAAATAACTGTTCTTGAAAGACCTTTAATATTGTTTATTGAAGGAAATATAAAACTGATTATAAATTGACTATGTAACATTTAGCATATCAACAATGACAATGATATAATAAATTATTATTGCCCTTGATATAAAAAATGGATAAAAATTTATGCTGAAATCACAAACAAAATGAGGCAAATAAAAATCATATATATGTATGTTATTTAATGAGCTTGCCAATAGCTCTTAACAAGCTTTTCAGAATATCCGTAACCCCAGACTGGTTTCTGCTTCTAGCTTCCTCAATGAGGTGCTAGAATATTCAAGCATTAGATTTAAAATACCAGGTCAAGTCCAGCACTTTATCTAATGGTTTCTTTGCAATATATATATATAAGATATCACAGTTCTAGTGCTTAAATAAACTTTTATTGAAACAGTAGCAATCTGTTGTCAAGGAAATGCTAGCTGTAGTGATTTAATTTATCTATAATAACTAGTTAGTTGGTGACATTTATAAATTAATATATATATATATTATAACGGGACGATCCTTTTCAGGACTCGAGAAAATTGCATCTACCTATAGTCGGACTTTGAGTCTTCTTATAGAATGCCATGGCTGATGCGATTTAAAATATAATCCAATCCACTCCTCTATTAATAACCTCGTTATTCTCGAAATTCGAGCTCAGAGTAGAAATCGCAATTGACTCTCTTCAGGCATTTCCACAAATATCCCATAGTAATGATAAATTTAGTATAAACTATATATAACTTTTTTATAAATATTAAATCACTAAGTTGATTCAATATATATATATATATGCGTGAGTATGTATATTTATAATCATTGGTTTTATAATATGACTAAATAAAATAAACAAATGAGACCTGTTTAATTTTAAAATCAAGTTTAACACATTTTAATCCGTAATAGAAACAAAAAGATTATCACATAAATAATAAAAATATTAAAATTTAGAATTATAATCTGTGCTTATATTTAATACAATAATAAACTATTTAACATTCAGAAAAAAACATAATGTAATTATTTACATATATATAATTTAAAATCATGTGCACAATAAATAATACCACCATACATTATAAATCTACATATTGTGTCATTAAAATGATTCAGTGTGTGTTATATGTCTATATAAGATAACATTCATTCACACTAGATTAATAATAGAATGTATTCTGATATTAATTATGTTATTGTTTAAAAAGAAATTATTATAATTGTCAGGTAAGATTCAATTTGGAATATAATAAAACTTACTTCCAAATTGAAATAATTTAAAAATCTTTACCTTAGTCAGCCATCACTTTCACCAGAGCATATATCAAAATATCAACATCTAAATTTTATTGAATAAATAAAAATAAAATGTTCATCTTATCAGTTCTCCAATTTAATATACTAAGTAATTTTTCCACGTAAATATAATTATCCCCAAAGGAAATAAAGTTTAAGAGTTATTAAAGTGCACAACGAAGTATTCCAAGATGTGAAAGAATAATGGTTTCATATTCCTCCTTAGACGAAATAAAATGACGATGAATGTTGAAAGGTAAAGTTCCTTGATCATCCTTCGAAGAGGTAATACAAATATTCATTCTTTTAAATATTTGCGTAGTAAAATATTTAAAATCTTCAATAGTTCAAAAAAAGTTCAAGCATCAAGAAGACATCTGTGTTATGATCCATAGACCTAAAGTTACAATGACTGCCATTTTACCATTGAATCAAAACATACAGGACATGTATTATACTCAAGTCCCAGTAAATGTTTACATAACTAATATATTCTTAAACTAAATCATAAACATTATATCTTAATTATTTACTAAACTTAAACAGTTTTTGTATCTAATCTATAAAAAGAGGTAAATAACTCTTAAACAGTCACCACAAAGCAAAATCTTCTCCAGCATCTCCACATAAAGCAATAGTAAGGAAAAAGGCAGTACTCATCAAAAAGGCTTGATTATGGGTGAGTAACATGGGCTTTTTCTATTTTTTTTTAACTTGCTAACTAAAGAATACTTAAATACCCATTTACTCATTAATATAGAATGGTTAGCTGAATTGAATATATATTAAGACCTTGAAATAATTTTAAGTCTGCTGAAAATTTTTTAAAATTTTATTAGCCTAGATTCAAACTTAGGTCATAGATATGATAAAAAATTATGCAACCATTGCTCTATGAAATTCTTCATATACTTTATGTATAATAGATATGTTTATTAAAATAAATCATTTTTTTACCACAACACTGACCCATAATGAAATATCTAACCAGAAAGAATAAAAAAGATTGAAAGATAATTTTTTTTATTGATTCTATAATCCAATTTATGAATCTCAAAGTTAATATATTTGTTTTCGTGCTATAATTATTTGATATCTTTGTAATACTGATTTTTATCTTTTTCTATGGACTTTTTTTAAAGACTTCAACATTTTGGATAATTTGTTGACTTCCATTTTTTTAATCAAACCAATTAAAGCCAATATTTCTTCTTTTGAGAGAATCTCTAATATATAATATGTTCCATTTAAAATATAACTAGTGGCTAAGTCTTTCTGCAAACTGAGTGCAGTGCCATCTGTGGATCACTGCATGCCTTAAATAGTGACATAATTCAATTATTCACCACAAAAATGTTAAGATGCTAACCTGTTTGGATCATGATGCATAACATGAAATGTGATGGTGTGTTTCATACCTTAACTCAAAGTACTAACAAAATGATTCTGATTATGTATAGTCATAAAGCCAAGAGTCACAGGAACATTTTCTATTGGTTTGCAAGATTCATGAAAGTTGAGAAGACATTGAAGTTGATTTACAGAGATATGAAATGTACTTACTCACATATAAATTTATGATCCACACACATTGTGGAGAATAGCAAAACTATGCATTGATTTAGAAATGGCACTGCATAGAGTCTGGAGAAAGAATCGATCACCTTATCCCTGGAACACACTGATGTAATGTGCAGCAATAGAGATGAGATTTTTCTCTTCCACAACTCACATTTAAGATTACCATAAAATACAATTTTAAATAGTCTATGTACTTCATATTTATCCCCAAGAAAATTTCGAAATAAACTAGTAACAATGATATTATGCAATGAAAATTTACTATCTCCCATATCACAATTAAAAAAGTAATTCATTTTTATTAATATAAAAGTATTTATTATATTGTTAAAAAAATAATCTTGTAATAAAAAATATGAGTATGGTTTATTGCTTGGGAAATTATAAGAAGATTGAACACCAAAAGTGCATGACCATGTTCCAGTTCCAGGGTTTATCAATCTATCACTTTGCCATACCATGCTGTAACAGTACGGGCCTTTATCAGGAATTGAGGCAGTCACATCTAACTATGGTCAGATTTAGAGTCTTCATATAATTATAATCTAAAATTGAATCCGCATTAAACAAGATAATTTAAAATCAAATCATTCAATACCAATACAATGCAGACAAATCTTAATTAATAATCATTATTTTATGTAATATGTTTTTAAGATTATTTAATTATGGCAATTGTTATTTGTGGAAATAAACATGGTTTCACATTTTCAAACACAAATGTATATTTGTGTAACTGCCATTAAGTTTATAGTATTAAAAATGTTTTTATAAACTTACGAAAAATTAATGAACTAGCAGATTCTTTAATAATAAAATATTGCATTGTGAAGATTTTTTTATTTATATTGCAGTATAGATATTACTGGAACATGGACTATCATGTGGTTTAATATTTAAACATTCGAGTTTAAATGAGATTTCAATTACGCAATAATTCACACTTAAATATTGTACTGGTCAGAATTGTATGTTCATCTAACAAAAGCGAGCATCTAGGCAACAGTACCTCGAGGCCGATCATGTGCAAGATACATAAGTCAGGAACAATCATGAACACTGTCCAATCGTCCATTTTCCAGATCTATAACATTACAAACAACATTTCTGATAACACATGAAATCTTTTTCATTCCTCTCCCAGAGCCACAGTGGAAAAACAAAAGATCTACAGGGAAAGATGATACTACTAGGCTTTGAACCCCTGCCACCCAACAGGATGAAACAGCTTAAGATTATAATTTACACCTTTCATCCAAGTCAATGGAACTGAGTAATATACGATGCAATGTAATTAACGATGTGTATGCATAATAAAGAGGCAACGCAGAATTAAATACTAATTATATGGTTAATAATTTATTAATATTAATTATGAGAAAATGAATAGTCATATAATCTAATACACAGTCACGAATCTATTTACATATAAACCAACAGAATTTTGGGTTTCACCTGATTATGAGCGCTGATTTGCATATTTAAGAAATTACATAATAATAGCACATAAGTTAATGATTAGATAATATGCAAACCCCCAATTGAATACAATGATTCAAAAAAATATACAGATAGTCAAGATGATGCAGCTTAATATGCTAATAGTAGATACCAATTTATAATTTGAACACTATGATTATTTTATGAAAAATAAATGGCCTTAAAAACAGAGAGAAATGGGATATGTTATATCAATTTTATTTACTACGGTTCATTTGAACCACACACGAAAATATTTTATAGTTTACCCGATTTAATTAAACAGTCATTAGACGTCAAAATGTTTAGGCAGAAAAGTTAATTGTATTTTATCCTAGTTGACTTGATAGGATTTATTTAGCATTGTTTGTTAGCGCACTCAAACATTGTTTCACTGAGAGGGTGGGTAGCTTAAATAAGCTTTAAAATGACATTCCTAACCTATAATATAAACAAAAATATAGGACGGATTTTAGAAATTATGGCATTAAATCTTACGGATTGAAAATGGGCAAAAATAAAAATATTTTGCAAGAATTGTGGTGCTACTAAATGATAATGTTAGAAAAGGTTGAGTCCATTTTAGAACGGATGCTTCATCAATTATGTAAGTACATGAAATATGCTTGTACACATGACAGGTTGGCATTTGAAAAGATGGTTGCGTAGGAATATCCATGGTTCCGATTTTCCAGTGTTAGCCCATGCAGAGCCTATCTACAACCTGACAGTATTCTGGAGTTGGTGCTTCCAACTCCATTCAGGGATATGTCATAAGTAAATAATCCCGGACCTCCAGGTTTTAAGTTTGACGAAGCTAGATGTAGGAAATTTTTGTAATGCTATCTAGGTCAAGCAACACTAATAATAATAAAAATTCAGGTTCTTAATGATGATATTTGAACTAAAGCCCTCATAATTTAATAGAATCTAGCATAATGACATGACATAATTTGATCCCTCTCAAAAGGTATGCAAATGATCTTTTAATATTAGTTAGGATGTCAAACAACAAAAGAGGGGGATATTGTTCCTTTCATTAAACAAATATTAGTATGCTTAACTAGTAATTAATTTCATAAAACAATTATCATGCTAGATGGCATGATGGGCCAATGATTAATAATATAAAAAAAGCAGAAAAGGTAAAGTCATTAAGTTTACTTTAATATCATAGTATAACAATAAAATCAATAGCATGAACATGGCAATAAATTGATATCTTAAATGTAGCAGCTGATAATCTGCCACTAAGTAAATATACAACTTAAAAAATCTTATTCAATCAAGCAAACTTTTAGTTAGGTAAGAAAGCTTACATTTAATTATTTAACATCCCATAATAGCAAGGATATATAAAAAAAAACATTTATGATCGGTTTGCTAGATTTAACTATTAGCAGCATATTAAATTAAATCATACAAAAATTTATAATATTGAAATTAAAAGTTTGCCACATTTAAAATAATAAAATAGAAATTGTGAAACCCATTAAAGAAATGCAGTAAAAAATAAAGTTATAGATTCGTGCATTAGATTTTACGAAAGAAAAAGGAAGTCATTACTTTACAGAATTGTTATAACTAGCATTACAACATCATGTCTAAATAAAAAGAAAAATACATTACAAATCATTTAGATTATAAAAAAGTTCATATTAGAAGCAGGATTAGGATTTACCTTCAATTACTTCAATAACTTGGTGTCCATACGGATTGATACACAAAAGATTATAAAATGTGGGAAACATGGTTGACAATGCAAAGTTTGGAAAAATAATGGCTGGCATCTTGATATAGTTAGTTCAGCATTTAATTTCGGCAGTCTATAAGTGGAGATGGCATATTAGCATAGCAGTATGAAAATGATTTTGAAGAAGAAAGGGGAAGCAAATTTAATCCCTCTACTCAGAATTCATATTCAAAGATTTTGACTGACGTGGATCCATCGTTCTGCAACACTGACTAAAATAAAGCAAAAGAGGCCTCTAGCCTGAAATTTCAGCTCTATTTATATGCTAGCAAGACCTTCTCAAAAATTCTCTTTCCGCTGATGAAGCCCGGATGTCCATTAAGTGGCCTGACTGCACTTATTTTTTATTCACAATGACAATGCAACAAGTTCTGGAGAGTATTGTTTTAATCTATTTCAAGAATGGAAATAGATTCAAAAGATATAATTTCCATTAACATTATATTTGCTAAAACATTTTAATTTATTAACGACCCATTTTTTTAAAATTAAATCAAGAGCATTCTTTTATTTATAAGTTTCTGAGTTATTTTAATTACTCTTCAGAACCTTCTTTGGTATTGCATCAGCTAAAATAAAATACACGACCTATAAAATAAATATACAAAATATTTAATGTTTAACTATGATCAATAATATTTTTAGCAACCTCGACATACATGATTATTTAATGGAATTGAAATTTAAATATTTTCGAATTAAAATTAATAAATATTCTTAAAATAAAACGTTTAATTTACGAAAGTAATGCAAAAGAGGGGGGTAAATGCTTGTATATGTGTACTTACACTCCCTTCTGATTTACAAATATATACCTGGGTTTAAACCTCTGATTTAACGTTTCTAATCACCAGACAGTGAAGCAAAAATGTGTGTAACAGATGCAAAAATGTGTGTAACAGATTTTACGCTTCAATATACACACACATGGTGTGTTATTCAAACTTCGATTTTAAACTCAGGTAGTGCAGTTAAAATTGTAGCAATTGGTTGTATTCCATTATTACACGACTTTCATCTAGCTTCATGCATTCTTTAATTTATATATATATGTTGATACGAAGAATTTCCCAAGTTACAGATGTGATATATTTGCGGGTATATCAAAGTGATAAATGGACAACGTGCAAAATATATCATATATATATGTGTGTGTGTGTATGTGTGTGTGAAGAGAAAGGGAGAGAAAAAGACGAGATGACCAAACTTTATATATCTATGGAATAATTAAAACATACTCAAGACCTAATAAAGCAGATCATCTACGCTTTATGCTTTTCTGAGTAAATGAAACTAAATTTGCCGAACGTGTTAAAATTTCAGATTGAAATTGATACTGAAGCCAAATGAAAATAGGGCACAATCAGTTATGAAATAATATTGAATCACATCATGTTTGGAAAATTTAGTTTTATTTACATCGAAAAACACAAAGAACAGATAGTCATTCTAATCTTTAGTTTGTTAAATGTAGTGTGATGACTTGGTTTTATTATTTAGTTAAGTCAGTTCTGTTCTACTTTTATACATATTTAATGCCATGTGAAGTTATTCTTATCAATTTGGATAATTATTTATTTGAGAATATGGATTAATTTAAATATCTTGTCAGCTTTTTAGATGGGAAGGCTCATGTGGATGGTGGCTGGAATATTTTGTCAGACTTAGAGCATCTTAATCTAAATTAGTTGCATAAATAGGACTATTTCTCCTCTAAGTTTATTGCATTTAAATGAGACATTGATCTCTAATATAACGAAAGGCATTAGAAAATTTTGTTTAAGTAAGCTCCTTAAAATTTTGAAAATTCTTGGCCGGATTATAAGACTAATTAGAATATTTTTCATATTTCTGGATTTGATAGTATTAAATCTACTATTATAAAATCATATTTTTATTGAATAGAGTGATTGAGTTTGGCTTTGTAAAAGATATATTCCATTCACATTGTTAACATTAGCTGAAAGGCAACCAGAGGTTATGGATCGAATATAATAAGGTATCTATTTAGGCAAAGTGTTAATTTAGCTATACTAAAATTTAAAAAGAACTATTTTAAGATATCAAATAAACAAATATTCAGTTTTATCAATAGATATATTTATAGCATGTGCATAGACACTATTAAATCACTAATGTTTTAATTTTTGCCTCTTTCTTTTTGTTTTTTTGTTTTGGGGGAAGAGAATTGAAATGACAATGTCATTTGTTGTTGTTTATGAGATGCTGATATTAATTTTTTGAAAATATTATCATGTATTTATAAAATAATTATGTTTTTTAAATAAAAGGTGTATGGATAAAAGAATAAATGGGTAAATAATGGGTAGTTAGGTATGTAGATAAAAAGATAGATTAATGAAAAGATATGTAGTTGCAGGTTAAAAATTTGGAAAAGTAATTAAGTGAATATGTAAATAAGTAGATACATAACTAAATGAAGTATAAGATTATGTTTATATATTCATTTTGATAATGTTATAGTCCAGTTGTATATGTATCTCTTTAGGAATTCCTCTGCCTACTGTGGAAGTAAAAGGGCCTAGAAAATATGGTCATAAAATTGCTTGTCTCACATGGTCTGTCTAGGTTGTTGTGCCTTGTAGATTACTCATTTATGCAGTAGACATAATAAAAATAATAATACTGGGAGTAGTGATAAAGCAAGAGGCAATGACAGTCAAAAGGTATTATAAATCTAATTTTTTCTAAATATAATATGAAATGGTAAACTTTATGTAAACAAGAGACTACATTTGTGTTTAAGGTTTCTCAGAGGAATGAAGTTTAATAGATCAGATGGATCGATACGTTTTCTGGAAATGAAGATCAGTCAGTGAAAGAAGAATGCCAGGCATTTGGATTTGCTATAAAATCTAATTTATTATCTTTGACTGTTGGAATTCCTTATTGTACCAATGCAGAGCTAATAGACTTAAAACTCACCTTGCACAATTTAGCGATCATGTTATTAATGTTTATGCCCCAATCTTAGATTCAGAAAATTCAAAGTAGGAAATGCTTTTATTCCTTGTTGAATAACATCATTACAGAAATATCGTTAAAAGATCAAATGTTTACTCTTGGGGACTTTAATGCATGTGTTGGTATAAATAGTAGACTTTCAGCAAATATTATTGGAAATAAGGGTGCTGGTACTGTAAATTCAAATAGTTTCTTATTATTGGGTTTATTCAAAACACATCATAAAACTTTTTTTCTCATGTGTCATAGCATCAGCCGGGAAGCAAAACCCACTAACCCGGGACAACTGCTTGCAAAGCAGCTGTCACTGACCTCTCAACCACCAATGCTTGACTCGTAAAACTTTGTTTAGACAGAAAAACTATTGTAAAAAAACATAGGTGCATCCACACTCCAAAAAAAAGGCATTTAATAGATAACATTATTGTTAGGAATCAGAATACAAGAGATATTTACATTACATGAGCATTTGCAAGCACAGACTGTTGGACAAATCATAGATTAAAATGCTTCAAGATTTAAACGATAGTTTTAATAAAAAATAAATATTATTCCAATAATATTCATAAGAAAATTGGTATTTTTTTTTTTTAAGAATCTACTACACATTTTAAATTTCAACAGCTACTAAAGCTGCTAATTTTGATTTTAAGAATTGTCATGTTACTAAAGGATAAAATTATTTTAAAGAATGCATTAGGGATACAAGTAAATCTATTTTGGGGTTCACTGAAAAGAAGAACCATGGTTGAATTTCTGACAATACTTTTATTGTTAGTGAATTAATTAAAAGGAAATGTGTGAAATTTTTTGCATGACAGACCTACAGATTGAATATGTTAACTTCAAGAATAAATATAAAGATCTGAACGTAAAGATTCCACAGCTGACTGCAAATAAGTTACAGTCATTCACTGCTTGTGATTATTGTAGATCTTTTTGATATATAGAAGCAACATAGGAACCTGAAAAATGGTACAAAGACACTCTCTTATAAAATGACAGTGAAATATTGAACAGATGGAAAAAATATTTTGATCATCTTTTGAATAATAATACAAGAATTGAGATGATGGTCTTTAATGGTCTTTAATGATATATCTATTTTATCTAACTTATTTAGATTTGAGCAAATATTTCCAGTTTAACAAAGTCATAACAGTTCTTTGTAATCTTAAAATTGAAAAGCCTGCAAGTTTTGATGGTATCCCTTAAGAATTAAAAAAGTCAAAACCCTCCTTACAGTAGTGCCACTCAGTGCAAGCCAGAGTAATCAATGGATACCAGAAGGCTTGTGCATAAAATCCCTATCTAGTGCTTATTCATCCAATATTGCCAGACTAGTTTCTAGCTTGTGGCTTTTAGCCGTGAAGAGCCTTGGATCTGAGAGCACTGCACCTAGAACTTAGGATCTAATGCAACTCTCCAGCAGCCACCTTTGACATCTACTTAACTACAAATATTTTCAATGCAAGCTCATTAGCTTAATTCAGATCTATATGACTACATAAGCGAATGAGCTTGCATTGTGGTTTCAATTTTAGACTCATAGTTTTGTAGTTAAGTAGAGATAAAAGGTGGCTTCTGGGGGTGGGGGGTTGCATTAGATTCTAAGATCTAGGTGCAGTGCTTTTGGAACTCCTCATTGATGAAAGCCACAAGCTAGAAACTAGTTTGGGAATATTGGATGAGTAGGCACTAGATAGGGATTTTATGTACAAGCCTTCTGGCATCCATTGATTATTCTGGTTTGCACTGAGTGGTAGTACTGTGTGGACTGTTTTGCCTGTTTTAATAACAGTTATGAGCAAGCATAAGAAATAGTGAACATGTAATGTTTAGTGATTTAATACCTGAAGAATTTTAGATATATAATGAACTTTTTTAAGAATATCTGGACCATTGATATATCATTTTAGAATTAAAAAAAATGTTACCTTCAAAAAGGATATAACATTTTACTCCTTTGAATATCATATTATATAAAATAATCCATGAAATATAATTGTCTTAATTACTATTTAAAAATAAATCTTGGATCAGTCTATAAATAATAATGCGTCTCCAATTTTTTCATTAGACTCCGTATGATGTCCGAGCTGTGGTTTTTTATGTACCAAAACAGTTCTTCAGTGAAATATTAATAAAGCTGTATCAATAAATATTTCAAATATTTTTTCAGCATTACAACTTATATCCATTTTATTTTATAGTATATCCATTTTTTATTGCGTAGTTTAGGTTAAACTTTTAGATAAAATATGACTGATAAAGAACTTTAAAAAATTTAACAAAGCATGTTAAATGAAATTATTAAAATATTTTTTAGTTTATACTCTCTTTTGCAAAAAAATATTTTTTAAAATTATCAATTAGTTTTTCGCAGATAAAGTTATAAGAAAGTACTAAAAAAAATGACTAAAATAAAAGATTTAAAAAATACTATCTTTTGATAGTTATAATTTACCTTTCTTCGGTTTCAATACATTATTAATCTCCCCCGATAACTTAGTTATGACAATATTTATAGTCTGTAAGAATACCTATTCCTATTGGTTAATTCTTACTTTAGCTTGAAAACAAATTTACATATTTTCAATTTATAGCAGAATTATATTTGAAAATAAAAAATTATGACGTAATGAACTCAAAATATTATTTAAAATATTACTTTTAAATAAATTATTATTTTATTAAAACTATTTAAACATTTAAAATAACTTTTAAAATAACCTTAAATAACCTATTCCATTTTTTAATATTCAATTTATCTATTTTTATTTAAATAAAATATTTAATTTTTATATATCTGTATTCGTCTTTATTACATTACTTAAAACATTACATACGATAGTTAACTTAATGTTTAATACTATTTACTTTTATGATAGGCAATAATTCTATCCAATTCTATAATATAACTTTTAAAATATTTTAAACTTTGTTATTATTTCAAACAAGCGTGTGTGTGATAGTATACATTAAAAATCACGTGATTAATAACTTTGACAGACGATTTTTAATCTATTTCTCTGCCTAGACTAATAAAATTGATACACTTATTATATTATATAAAATAATTATAAAAAATTTGGAAAAACAATTTAGAAAATATAGAATTAGATATAATTTTCACCATCACAAAGTTTATTTTAAAAATATACTATATTAATTTTGACTATTTAAATATGATTACAAATCTAAATATAGCATTTATTAAATCATACGTTTTAAACTATTAAAATCGGATTTTTAAATATACTTTTAATTATTTATAGCTGTGTTATTTAATATGGCCAGCTTTTACAACCATATGAAACAATATTTTAAGCTTTATATAACTATTTTTAAATGATTTTATACTATGTATTCTCTTTAGCTTTAAATTGTACTTTAAAAATATAATTGACAAACTATAATTAATGTATTAAAAGAACATATTCTAAATTTAAAATTTTTAGTAATCGACTGTTATGAACTATTACTGGCCTATAGAAAAGGGCACATAATGCCATCTAATCTTAGGATGCTTTTATTGTTCAAATTTTTAAAAACAAGAGAAACAGACAATATTGTAGTAATTATCATGAAATATCATTATGATCCACAACACTAAAAATACTTTCAAAAATTCTAATAAACAAGTTGCTTTCAATTATAAATGAATAGTTATCAGAAACTTGATATGGTTTTAGAGAATTAAGAAACACTGTAGATATAATTTTTGTACCCAGGAAATTGCAAAAAAAGGTATTCGAACTAAGGAGGGATTTATATATTACTTATATTGACTTTTTGTGGCATTTGATTCAGTTAATAAGTCAGATCTGTGTAGCATTGTGGGAAGTTGGTTGGTTGCCTACTGAAATTTATTCATATTACACAGTTTCTATACGATGAAATAAGGGAAAGTCTTATAACTATTAGTGGAAAATGGAGGAATTTAAAATAAAAACTGGTGTTAAACAATAATGTGAGATAGTTTTGACATTCATTTCAATTCTTATGATGGTGGTCTTTGGAGTTGTTTAGAGCTAGCTTACTCAAACAGGAATCAAGATGCAATATAGGTTAGCTGGTATAATTTTTAATTTGAATTGATTAAAAGCAAAAACAAAAACTTAATCTTTTGGATTCTGGATTTAGTGTACTAGTGGTTTGATGATACTGCTATTTTTGACAGTTCAAAAAAAACATTCACAGAATTTTCTTAATATTTTGTATGCAACTTGTAAAGATTTTAAATAGTTTTCAAAAAATTTAAGTTTTTTATCAATTAGTGATGGAAAAAAAATTATCAACAATATTTAGCTAAAACAAACTCTCCATAAAGTAGTTCCCCCCAGGGTAGGCCACAGTAATTGATTGATGCATGAAAGTTTGTGCATAAAATCCTTATCAAGTGTCTACTCATGTTAGTGAGAAACCTTGAACCTGAGAGCATGCACCAATATCTTAGAATCTAAGTGCAGTGTTCTCAGAGTCAAAACTAATCTGGGAATATTGGCTGGGTAGTCACTAGATAGGGATTTTATGCACAAAACTTCTTCCATTTATCAATTACTATGGCTTGTACTGGGTAGCACTACTATATAGAGAGTGTATCACTGTAATACAAGAGTAAGGCTACTATTTAAAGGAAAGGGTAAGGATAATAGAAAGTTAAACAATTATAGATCAATAGTGGTAACATCAGTTTTATGTAATGTTTTTTTTATATATGGTGCCTGGAAGGGTTGCAAAATGGATGGAAGAGAATAATATAGTAGGAGAAGCAAGAAGGTTTTTGATTGAATAGGGATATAGGAGATAGTTTATTTGTAGTTACACAACTAAAGGATATAAGTAGGTATACATGTAGACAATTATATTTGGCTTTTATAGATATAGAGGTATATGATAGAGTAAATAAAAATTAATTATGGGTAAGTTAAGTAAATTTGGGAATGGATGGAGCTTTAGTGGATATTATAAAAAAATTATATGAAAATTATTACTATATGTATCAATTAGGGAATATAGAATCAGTTAAAGTTAAAAATGGGGTGGAACTAAGGCAAGGGTGTCCTATGTCACCTATTTTGTTTTTAACAAAGGCAAAACTCTCCATACAGTAGTGCCACCCTGTGCCAAACAGAGTAATCAATGGATGCCAGAAGGCTTGAGCATAAAATCCCTATCTAGTGCCTACTCATCCAATATCCCCAGACTAGTTTCTGGCTTTTGGCCATCATCAGTGAGGAGCCTTGGATCTGAGAGCACTGCACCTAGATCTTAGGATCAAATGCAACCCTCCAGCAGCCATCTTTTAACTCTACTTTACTACAAAACTATGAGAATGAAATTGAAAACATTGTTAATATCTTCAATCTAAGCTCAATAGCTTATATAGTCATATGGGTCTGAACTCAATTCAGCTTCCATACATTTTGGTGTCTTTGGCTCTTAAACAACCATAACCACCACTATCCTATTAGGCAGGATTAGTATTAAACCACTAAACATCACATGATCACCTTGTCTATACTAGTACATAATTGTTGTAAACAAAGGCAAAACTCTCCATACAGTAGTGCCACCCTGTGACAAACAGAGTAATCAATGGATGCCAGAAGGCTTGTGCATAAAATCCCTATCTAGTGCCTACTCATCCAATATCCCCAGACTTGTTTCTGGCTTGTGGCCATCATCGGATCTGATGATGGCCACAAGCCAGAAACAAGTCTGGGGATATTGGATGAGTAGGCACTAGATAGGGATTTTATGCACAAGCCTTCTGGCATCCATTGATTACTCTGTTTGTCACAGGGTGGCACTACTGTATGGAGAGTTTTGCCTTTGTTTACAACAATTATGTACTAGTATAGACAAGGTGATCATGTGATGTTTAGTGGTTTAATACTAATCCTGCCTAATAGGATAGTGGTGGCTATGGTTGTTTAAGAGCCAAAGACACCAAAATGTATGGGAGCTGAATTGAGTTCAGATCCATATGACTATATAAGCTATTGAGCTTAGATTGAAGATATTAACAATGTTTTCAATTTCATTCTCATAGTTTTGTAGTAAAGTACAATTAAAAAGTGATTGCTGGAGGGTTGCATTAGATCCTAAGATCTAGGTGCAGTGCTCTCAGATCCAAGGCTCCTCACTGATGATGGGCTCAAGCCAGAAAGCCAGAAACTAGGCTGGTGATATTGGATGAGTAGGTACTAGATAGGGATTTTATGCACAAGCCTTCTGGCATCCATTGATTACTCTGTTTGGCACAGGGTGGCACTACTGTATGGAGAGTTTTGCCTTTGTTTACAACAATTATGTGCTAGTATAGAGAAGATGATCATGTGATATTTTGTTTTTGTTGTATTTGAGAGAAATGGGGAGAGCAATAGAAAGACTAGAAAGAGGGATAGAGATACCATTAATAGGTGGCAAAGGAGTATATACATTATCAGGTCTTTTATTTGCAGATGATGTTTTTTTGTGCACAGAAAGAAGGGAAGATATGGAAGTTATGCTGAGGACATGTGCAAGGGTGGATAAAGAGATGGGGATTAAGTTTAGTGAAAAAAAATCAAAAGTAATGATGATTAATACTGGGGAAAGAGAAGATAAAAATTTTTTATTGGGGGATATAAAGTTAAGTGTGGTGAACAGACATAACTATTTGGGAATCATCTTAAGCAATCAGAGAAATTTCTTGGATGAATGGAAAAAAAAATTGATAAATAAAGCAAAGAAAAGAAAGAGATTGATAAAGAAATTAACAGTATTTTCATATAATAAATATGACATAGCTAGAATTGTATGGAAGGGAGTGGCAGAAGCAGGATTGACATATAGAAACGATGCATTTGTGTTAGTAAAGAGGTATTATATTACTTGGAAAAAGTACAAAGAGAAGTAGAAATACATGCATGTGGATGGCAAAAGAGGAAATTCAAAGAGAAATGGGATGGTCAAGTTTTTATATGAGAGATGTGAAAAGCAAAATGAAAATGCTCAGTAGATTGCCGTTTATGGATAATAAAAGAATAGCCAAAATAGTATTTAATTGGGTTATGAATAATGGGCAGGTAACATGATGAGTGAGAAAGGTAATGCAGTATGCAGAAGATCTGGATAAAAAATTTATGTCAGTATACTTGTACAAAAGGTGGGTTGATTGCGTTAGGAGAATTGTTGAGTGTTATAGTGGTAAGAAATGGGATAGAAGAATAGATACATTAATAAAGAATATAAAGTTAGAGAGATGGAGAAATAATATGGAGGGTAAAAAGAGTTTAAATATATATAGAAGTAAACAGAATATTGGATGTGAGTTAATTTATGATAATAGCAAGGAAAGTAGTTTATTGTTTAAGGCTCGAACAGGATCTTTAGCAACAGAGGATTATACACATAAATGGAAAAATGTGAGTGGTTTAGTTTCCAAGTTGTGTAAGGAAGACATAGAAAATATTAGGCATCTCTTAATTGAATGTAAATGCCTGAAAGAAGAAAGGGTATAAATAATAAAGTTGTGGAAGAATAAATATAAGCAAAGTGATTATACAGAAAGTGGGTTATTGATTTTTATGCTGTGTTTGGGAAAGGATAAGGAGGATTTAGATATAAAGACCATGGAGTTGACAAAGATTATGCTGTGGAAATGGAATGGAGCAGGATATGGAAAAATGTAAGGTGGGGATTGGAAAGGAAAGGTAAAGTGGTTTACAGGTTTCTCTGGGCATAGTTGCTGACAGTCTCACTCTGTATAAGGAGAAGTCACAGTGTATCACATCACATCACTATATCAGTAGATTGTGTAGGCATAGGAAATGTTGATCATAGGATACTTAATGATTTAATAACATTTAGCTAAGATGGTTATCAAATTTAGAATGTAAATCAGTCAAAATATCTTGGTAGTTTTATAATTAGACTTAGATGTTGAGATCCAACACAGACCACAATATGGTGCCACTTCTAACAAATTAAAAGATAATACTCTATTATCACAAGAAAATAGTTACTGCAGCTACATTAACTGTACATAAAAGTGTTATATTAGTTATTTTATTGAATGAAAGTGAAACATGGACACTCTATCAATGCAATATAAAAGATTAGAAAAGTTTATTTTAAGGATGATGTCAAATTTTAAAAATATAGTGGCAAGATCATAAAATCAATCTATCTGTTCTTCAGTTTAAGTCCACTATTGTAAAATCACACCATCATCAGATATAACATGTAAAACAAATAAAGAATTCAAGATTAACTAAAATATATTTTATGGTGAACTTGAGTATGATGTTTATGGAAGAGGTAGATCTTGTTTATGTGTTATAAGGATTATCTCAAAGTCATTCTAAAGAAAAGCAATATTAATTACTGCCATTGGGAAGATATGGAAGAGAATGGAATACATTAGAGAGCTACAATTAGACATAGTAATAACATATTTCAGAAAAAAATTTCTACTAAGGAAACTAAAAATCAACATCATAAAATACCAAATAAACAGAGAAATGGAACATCATGTTCTATATGTGGATGTATTTGTGTTTCACAGACTGGTTTGTACAGTCATCACAAACATACACATAGAATAGTTTTTTCTCTCTCTTCTTCCTTTTTTCTTTTTGGAAGTTGAATGTTAATACTCATATATGAGTGGCTGTATTATTATTATTATTATTATTATTATTATTATTATTATTATTATTATTATTATTATTATTATTATTATTATTATTATTATTATTATTATTAGTTGTTGTTGTTGTTGTTATTATTATTATTATTATTACTGCTGTTATTACTGCTACTGCCACTACTACTATTACTACTACTACAATTATTATTATTAATTTATTTTCTCTAATTTTATTAGATATAAAAATTATTTAAAAGATAATTAGAGACTCGAGTTGAAATATTAATATTTTTTATTAGTCAATCATTAGAATAGAGATTATCCAATTAACGAATAATATTCCTGTAATATAATTTTCATTACACCACTCTCATGCAAGTTAGGAACTAGTTCCCATCTACTAAGTGAAAAATCTCTATCTAATAAATGACTAATAAAATTATTAATATACTTCCATCAAGTGCTTTGTGTCAAAGTTGTGAGGGCAGAAAGTTTGGCACTTATCAATTAAACTGTAATAATCATCTATCTATATATATTGGACAATGATATAATGGCATGTATAAGAGATTGTGATCTGGGCTAACTAATGAGTGGTTGGTTCAGCATGAAATGTGCATCTTGTGGATCATACATCTTTTTCAATAATTTTGATCATATGTTTATGATTACACCCTCCACAAGGTACTGTTACTTCCTCCTTGTCTTGCATGAGAGGGGTGGAAAGAAAATTACACTACAGAAATATTATTGAAATTGAATACGTCGGTGATCAATAATTAGGCAAAATGTTAAAATCTTTCAGAAAGATCGAATAAAAAATTGAACGACCGCATCAAAAGGATTCAAATAAATGAGCAAACAACAACTGATGGGTGTGATTCGTGGATTGTTATGAATAGTCATTATAAAACTCTCTTTTTATTCATTGTATAATTTTATTGCTTGAGAATTCTTCTTCACAGTTTACATAAAATCGAATTTTTATAACTATTTTGGAAGCTGGTTTAGTTTAATGTGTAAGTGAATAATTGAAATTAAATACCAGATTAACACATCGTTTCCATTTTTCGTTACACATTTCAGCGACTTAAAATCGGTTTTTGTAAATGTACTTTTTTTTTCTCTAGATTATCTCAAAGATATTCTTTAAAAATGCAATAATGACAGTTTTTATTGGAAAGATATGTCGAGAATAGAAGTAGTTCAGAAAGCAACGTGTTTTACAAAAAAGCTAAATAATATCGTCAGCGACAGCTGCTCTACAATCAGTTGTTCCAGGTTAGCGGATTCGCTTCCCGACTGATGCTATGACACACGAGAAAAAAAATCAAGTAAATAGAATAATAGATCAGCGTGTATACGCTTGGATGTATTTGGGGTTTGTATAATCATCGCAAAACTTATTTCTAGAGTGTTATTATTTGCTTGGTCTTTTTATCATTAAGTTGGAATAGCTATACGTAAGATTTGAAATACAGGCATTCTTCATATACCTAGAGCTTAACCTGTTAATATAGGAAATTTGAACACAGACTTTTCAAGCATCCTTCATCTATCCACACTATCTCATACCACTGATACACATGACCACATACATCTATCCATTCTATCTCATACTACTGATACACATGACCACACACATGATTATTTATCTTTTCTATATGTGTGTGGTCATGTGTATCAGTGATATGAGATAATAGTGTGGATAGATGAAGGGTGCTTGAAAAGTCTGTGTTCAAATTCCCTATAATAGGTATACATGCAAATAGCCGATAATAATGATGATATGTTGGCGGAATAATATTTCTTATATTACTGTTTATTAAATATCTTCAGAAAACAACCTCCTATATATAGAAACATATAAAATTTGATATTCTTTTAGTTACGTTATTGACTGACACACGAGAGAAATTTTATCAATGATCAATAACATGTTCATAAAACTATAAAAACCTCTTAATAGCAAGATAGAATTTGAGAATTTAATAATAGTATTGTTTTTAATAAATAAATTATCTGTAATAATTTAAATGAGTCAAATATTTCAATTTAAAGTTTTACAAAATTAATAAAAATACTCGTGATCCCCAGTCGCTTGTTTTCAAAAATGTACTGAATTTCTTTAGTAGTGGTGGGCTTTAACAGTAGGAGGAACAAAATAACAAGTTCCTAAAATCATTTAAATTTCCATTTGAAAAGGAATCGTAAATACCCACACAACATTAACTTCGCAGACAATATTGACTTTTTAAAAGAGAAAATCATACTAAATAAGTAGGGGGGGGGGGGGTAAAAAGAGAGAAAAAGAGAAATAAAAATAGATATTTAAAGAAGAGTTTTGATATGCATGTTTTTACAGTAGGAAAAAAAAATATTCCTAGTTATAACTTTTTTGCATGTTTGTATACATACGATTATCAGAGTTCATAATTAAGTTACATTAGATAACAGAATAGTTTATTGCTAAGGAGTTCATATGAAATTCGAGCATCGGAAGCGACAGAGCTGGGTCGAGATCCGTGAACCCGAACTCTTAATCTACCACCCATCCCAATATTAAACCAGCAGGGTATAAATTATACTTAGATGCTTATATAAATTTAAATTCGAGAACAATATTATATTTATTTCTGACAATCTAAAACTAATGGAAAAGATTCAGTTTCTTTTTGACTGTTTAAATAAGTAATTCTATACGTTTTCTATTTGCTTATCTATTTAGTTATCCTTTCTCCGCCAAACTCACCTACTAATCATATAGTAATGTATCCACTCACCTACCATCCATCTGCCTTTCAGTCTGCATGCTCTCCTATCCATCTACTAGACTATCTATTTTTCAATTAAAACATTGTGAGTTGGTGTAATAATGTTCAGGTTTTTAATAGGATTTTTTCTTCATGAATCTACCATTCTGTTATCCTACACCACCCCCATATCAATTTATGTACTTTAAGCTAAACTGTGTTTTTGGATAATTCATTAAATAACTATAAGTTGATTTACAAGTGTCAAACTTTCTATGCTCACATCATTGACCCCATCCACTTTAGATAAATACAATGATGATTATTATTAATCATTTATTAGGTTAGAGATGATCATATCTTTCCTAGTTCAGATATAAACTTTAACTATTGTCTTTATTACAGTTTGACCTACAAATGTCAAACTTTTTTGAAACCATCCACTTTAGATAAATACATTAATGACTATTATTAAACATTCATTAGGCGAGTGATTATCTTCAGACCAGATATAATCTTCAAACACAATTAAAAATTAATATAACTAATTTTACACCAGATGTGACAGGGGCTGACTGAAGAGCATTGGTTCAGCATGAAATGTATTTTGGGAGACTTTTTTTTTTTCAGATGTATTTATTTATATGGAAAAAACATATGTAGAAAAAAAGGTTTAAATATATCTAAAAAAAAATAATTCTTCAGTTTAGTAAAATGCAATCCATCACATTTAAGAAGAAACTGAAAATAAACAAAAATCAAACATAAAAAGCAGTACAGGATAATGATGAATTAAGATGAAAATTTTATAATAAAAACGTAAAAAAAAATATTGATCAAAAGCCATGTTGTAAGGCTTAAACTTTGTAAGACTATATATTTCCTAAATTTTTGATTAAAAAATTTGCCATGAATGACCTTCCTTCCAGAATCATGTCATGGACATAGCTACTATTACTTTCATAAACATATAAGTTACATTTACTAAGCAAATTTATTATATGTTAAAGTGCATTTAGTAGAATAGAAAAATCAGAACTAAAAGTTCTGCATTCAATTCTGAATTGAATAATTGAAATTTTTTAAAAAAAGACTAAATTCAGGCTAAATGTTTTAGTTGCCATTAGAGTATACCAACATTATATAACATCTCAAACAATTTTACCAAATGATTTCTTACATACATTCTCAATGAGATTTAGATCAACTAAAAGGAATTTCTTGTTTAGTTTTTTCCATGAATTTTAAAACATAATTACTAATAAATGTAAGAACAGCTCCAATTATCAAAAAAAAAAAGATGTCAATCTGCAAAAATTGAGTCTTGAACTCTTTGATAAGTACCTAATTTGTCTTTGCATTGATAATTTTATTACTGTATTAATCCGAACAGTTAAACATAGGGATATCTGGACAGTTTAGTTCAAAGATAAAAGATAAATCAAAAGTCAACAATTCCTTGATCAATTTTCAATAAATTCAAAACAAAAAAAAAATAATTTGGCCAATAAAAATAGTATTAAACATCACATAACCTCTTGAGCAACTAATGGTATAATTTATTTACTTATGGCTTTTTTGGATTACTGGTAGAGAATAAGAGCAACTAATTGGGTATCAGTGACTGGATAAAAACTTAAAAAAAGGAATTGAAACAAACTCAATGGAAAATAAGTTAAGACTATAAAAATCATTTGATAATAAAATTTGTTTAACCAATCAATATTAAAGTATTTTGACAATGAAAGATCGTCAATAGTAATAAGGAAAAAACTTTGAACTCTAGAGTATAGATCCATTTAAAGAAGCTTTAAGAAATAAAAATTAGCCTAACACAAATATTTTTAAATCACTTCCTGATATTAGAATTTGTTAATGCAAGTGTCCAATGTATAAATGGTGAAGAAAAAAGAATAGACATTCTGATACAAGCAGAAAACAATCATAATACAAAATTATGAAGTCATCCTTATAGTCAAGAACTTTTGAAGAAGAGTATATATTAATGCAAAGAACATAAATATATATTGAAAATGATCAGATTTGAGACAAAAATATCATGAACAAAAAATTAAAATTAAAACAGCAACAAACTCTTTATGCTATCCAATGCAAGTCTGATTAATCAATGGATGCAAGAAGGTTTGTACATAAAATCCCTATCTAGTGTCTATTTATCCAATACATTTGTGGTTTTCATTAGTGAGAAACCCTGGATCTGAGAGCAGTGCATCTAGATCTTAGGATCTAATGCAACTCTCCAGCAGCCATATTTTTTCTCAAGGGTTGCATTATATCTTAAGATATAGTTGCAGTGCTCTCAGATCCAAGGCTCATCATTGATGAAAGCCCCAAACTAGAAACTAGTCTGGGGATATTGGATGAGTAGCCATTAGATAGGAATTTTGTGCACAAACCTTCTTGCATCTATTGGATACTAAGGCTTGAACTAAATGGTACTAATGTATGGAGGGTTTGTTACAATTTTAACAGTCTGTGTAAGCATGGAAAATGATGATTGTGTAATATTTTAGTGTTTTTAAATATAAATTTCTTATTCATAAAATATTATGCATTTAATAATCATACATTAAATAAAATTATTGACTGTATTAAAAAATGCCTATTTACTATTTTCTATTAGAAAATCTTGGCAAATACAATTTCTCATAATCTGGAAAAATTCATTGGGTTTTAAAAATTAAGGTATATGTTAGAAAAGATGGAATAAAGCTATAAAAAGCAAAGAAAATTGACTACACTAGAGTATTGTAACATAGTTCTCAGTTTAGCAGAAGAATTATTTTGCATTTGTAAATTAATTATGCAACAATAAAAAACAAATACCAAGAAATTAAGATGCACAAGGTTAAGTTTTTATTTTGAAATGATACTTATAAGATCAAAACTGTATTCTTCAAAATTTGTGGTCATTCTTACCAAATTCGGAAAAATGTGACTGTTCCATATATCTCCAAAAAAAAAAATTAAGCAAAATGTGTGATTATTCTATCAACTCAATATTCAGATATTAGAAGAGATGATGCTGAAAACAAAGAGTATTCATAACTTTATTATAGTGACACTAAATGTGGAATTATTTTGTATGTTTTGATATAGTCAGAGTGGCAAACTCTACAGTAGGAGGGGGGTAATCTAACTCTATCATTTCTGATGCCCAAACTTTTTATGACTCATCTACATGGTAAAATTATGCATTGTGTGATTTAATACAATGGTACACTAAAAACTCAGGATCTCAAGATCCATGGATTGAAACCCAGTTATATCACTTTCAATGCTCAAATTCCTTCTGATCCTCCATGGAAAGAAACATAATGTAGATTACACATTATTGATCACATAGTGTGATTAGTTTTAATAAAAACAGGAACAAAGCATGGTAATTGCCACCATTTTTTATTTTAATAACAGCAAAAGAAGATCCTTTCTTCTGGAATTAATCAAGACAGTTTAGATGATTAATGGCAGTAAAAAGACAAACTACAAGTAGTATTACAATGTCAATGATAATGAAAAATGCCTTGGAACAAAATTTTAAAAAATGTTTTTTAGAGAACTATGAATGTGAAAAACTTAGTTATAAGAAAAAATGTTGCACTTGCTTTGAAGGCAATGATTTTAAAAGCAAAAAGAAAAACGTCTGATTAATTACGGAGGCCCTCTCTTGTTTACTATTAGTAAAGAGATCCTGAATAGTTGATCAGTGGTCAGCAAAGTTTTAATTATATATACATCCCAGGTACATAACTCAATATATAATGTTCCATTGTAACATCTAAAACAGTACAAATCAAAAGAGGAAAGATTAATGAAAATATGAGGCAAAAATAAAATAGGAACTCTGCTCTGAAAATCAAAACTTTTTAGAAACATACTTTCAAGAGATTCCGCTATAAATAAATTCTAAAATTATAAGATTTGTTTCAAAAAATGATTGACAGCTATCATGAATGTTGATACAAGTCTTTCAAACAATGCAAATAAATTTAAAACTACTTACAATCAAATTATTGAAACTTGTATATAGTTACAAACCATGGTATCCTGAATTGTGTGGAGCATTGATAATTTTGCAGACTCTACTTCCCAACATCCATGGATTATGATCATCTGTTATTTCCAGCACTCTAACTTTTATGGCCTCCTAAGCAGTAAATGAGTGGATTAGTTATTTTTTACCTACCCTGGCAAATATATGGGCTAAAGTTTGGGGAAAAAAGAATTGACAACATAATTTTGTAAAGCTGATTATAATAAAAAAATTCAGTATACATAATATGGAAATCATACCAAAATCAATAAGTAATAAATTTAACCCTTAATTAGACATGACATGTGATAAACCAATTTCAATAAAAAAAACCATCTCCTTTATTAAAGTTGTTAGATCATTGATCTCAATTTGCCATAACTCTCTACATGATAATCCTCTTGATAATTCATTTCCTTGGGATTGCTATAAAAGTCTTTGCTTGCATAGCAAAAGGTCAGCATTGTAGATTCTGTTAATTCTGTCTCTTTATTTAATATGATTGAGAGTAAAAAACAACAATAGAAAATAAAAGAAATTCAGAAATTAAATGGTGACAAAAGGTGCAACATACCAAAGATATCTGGCCCATCATATCAATGATCATCTGCATTATAAGTTTCCCTTTACCAGTGCATCTTGCCACTCTTGAAAACATTGCATCTGTATTAAAAATTTAACCATTTTTGTAAACATTAGAAAGAACAATCAGAACCAATAGCATTGACTTATAATTGAAATTAGTGCAAGATATAATGAAATACCATATGTCCAAAAACAATACCAAATGACATGTAATATGCTTATTTATATGGTATTTGTTGATTACTCATGCTAACAATGAATGGATCTAGAATAGGATAAAGATAAGTAGTCTTTATATATATGCCTACTAATCTCTTGGAAAATTTTCATGTATTTCAATTCAAAAGTAAACAATCTAGTATTCTCCATCTGTTACTGCAGTCCAGACCACTCTATTGACAAATGTTCTATATGTAGGCAGTCATTAAATGAGGACACACCTGAATTATTCTAAAACAAATTCCTGTCCCTTGATAGTAATAAGAAAAAAAGTTGAATTGCAAATATGAGTTAATCCAACCACATGCATATATTCTGGAAGGAATTGCTATAATAGAGATAAAATATGGATAAAAATGAATCTTTTCAAGGAAGTCATTAAGAAGCCCAGAAATTTGTTTGATACCCGAACCTCCTTATCCACATTGGCAGCTCAATACCTATCATCATATTTTTCTCATGCAAAGTAGAAAATTGTATCATTATCCACTTTTAACACCTTACGGAAGGGTCAACAATTAGCAATTCCTACCATTCATAAGAGTTTTGTGATAAAAGGTATTCAGTTATTAGTGTGGGTGTGGAAATTTA
Source organism: Epiperipatus broadwayi (assembly GCA_028023455.1). Lineage (NCBI taxonomy): Eukaryota > Metazoa > Onychophora > Udeonychophora > Euonychophora > Peripatidae > Epiperipatus > Epiperipatus broadwayi. The sequence goes on along the minus strand of JAQFVV010000007.1, from coordinate 17,630,012 downwards.
GTTGTTTAATACTTCTAGATTACCTGAAGAATAAAGATTGTTCATTAATTACATGCTTAGTGAGAGAGAGTGAGAGAGAGAGAGAGAGAGGAAGATCTAAGTTTCTGTGATGGTACTGGTAGATGATTATAATATGGTGGAGTTTAAGGTGAATGATGCAGATAAAGATATTTAAAAAAATCAAAAAATAAAAGCTTGATTGTATTGCAAGCAAAATGTAAAAGTTGAATATATGCTCATGATTTCAAAAAAAGAATTAATGTGCAAAGTTGAATTGTTAAAAAAAATATAGCCAAAGTATGGTTCTATATGTTCTATATGAATATCTATAGTAAGTATTGTTTTCTAACTGGTTCAAAATACACAGCAAAAAAGAGGCAGTTTAATGCAAAACATTCCCCCTCAATACAAATAACAACAAGAAAAACACCATCATAATATAATACACATATTTGTAGACTATAACTTGTTTCAATAAACTTATTCATAAAAAAGATAAATTGTTAAAGAATCAGATTAATTTGGGTCATTATTGATGATTCTTAACTGTGTAAAAATTGTAAAGCAAAATCGTTGCAATTCTATGCTAAGTGTTTATTTTCCAAACAAATGTTCATGTGAAAATATTCATGTCAATCTGACAAATATTCAGTCATGTTTATGCCCATCATCATAAAGTGCAATTTATTAAAAAAACTTGTTGAATAAAAAAATTGAATTATTAAAATTTAGATCTCTTTATCTATTATTGCATTTCATCTGTATATAAAATTTTAATCAGAAAAAAATTACTCCCTATAGACATGCATGTAATGTTAATTTAATACCTCAACAATGCTTTGTTATGTATGAAGAATATTCTCAAACCAAAGCACAAGATAATCTTTGAAAAGAGTGGACATCTTATCTTTGTACCTAAATTCACTCATATAGGCCAATCTAAAACATCTTGGAATGAAAGCATGAAGATCTTCCATTAATCATTTTACACCCATTAGCTTTGTTCTATCTATTAACTATTATGAAATTTTCCAAAATACTGTCTGTTAATATTATGAAATATTAGAATCTGTATAATTCTCTATTTAATTTAACAATCAATATATTAGAAAATTTTATGATTGTTAATAAATAGAATAAAGCTAATGGAAAATCTTCACACTCTAATTCCAAGATGCTTTAGATTGGCCTTTATAAGTGAATTTAGGTACAAAGAGAAGACAGTTACTCTTTTCAAAGTCTCTATCTCGATGTTTGGTTTGAGAGTATCATTTATTCTCAACAAAACATTGTTCAGGAATTAAAATAACAATACAGTGCATATCTATAGGATGTAATTCCATTCTTATTAAAATTACATATGAAAACTGTGCTAGTAAGTTAAATAAAGAGTTAGATAAAATGTAAAAACAAGAATGTTTGCAAATCTATATTACACATTTGCACTCAAAATAAATGTTAACAATATTGATAAATCATCAAATAGCTCTCAGTTTTACATCTGCTATCACTATGTAATAATGTAAGTGCAGACTAGAATTCACATAGAGAAATTCTTTTATTACAATTTACAAATATCAAACTTTCTGATTCACAACTTTGAATCAATTACTTTTGAAAAATACATTAATAGTTATTATCAATCATTTATTAGACTAGTGATATATTATTTCTAGCCCAGATATAAACTATTGTTTTTACTAAAAGTTGATCTACAAGCATCAAACTTTCTATATTGACAACTTTGAGACCATCCACTTTATATAAATACTTTAATGATTATTACTTATCATTTATTAAGCTAAAGATTATCATATTATTTCTAGTTAAGGTACAAACTTTAAACTATTGTCTTTACTGCAAGTTGATGTATACATGTCAAACTTTCTGCACTTACAACTTTGACATCATCCATTTTATATAAATATATTAATGATGATTACTTATCATTTACTAGACTAGAGATTATTGTATCATTTCTCATGCAGATATAAACTTCAAACTTTAGATATCTTTAATCATACATTTTTAAAATGTGGGGTCAAGTTGATGTTAAATTGTTAAACAAATGAAGTTACTTACTGATTGAAATGACTAGCAAAAAGTTTGCATTTCTAAATTAAATGTATATTTTTAAAAATATCTTTGTAAAAATAATGAGAGTGAATTTTCTAATATCTGGTCACTTTCATAACAATATGGAGGTCTGAAGACCCTATTTGTAAAACAGTATAAAAATACTATGATAAAGATTGCAATTTTTATAATTATATTTTATGTCACAAATGCAATGCAAAATGTTTTGGTAATTCAAGTAAAAATAAGTACTGAATTTAAATTCAGTTTTTTTTAATTAAACAATTTTCAACAATATTCTTTAATAAATTATGTTTAATCAAGGCTAATAAATAATATTTAATTTTGGTGAATTAATTTTTTAATTAATATTTTTTAAGCAATATTTTCTAGTAAATTACACTACAAATTAAATTATGCTAATTAATTGTTTACATTTTAGTTCAGTTAGTACTATTTTTTTTAATTAATAATTTTTTAAGAAGTACAAATGTACTTTTACAATATATATTTTGTTTATCATTATTATAAAATAAATTAAATTGATTCACATCTATAAAATGTTCTATTCCAATAAGAGACCAGGGACCAAGAGGTTTTAAAATAATAATAGTCAACTTAAATTAAGAAAACCCAAAAGATAATTTATGTAAAAAAAAAACATATATTTTTACATTATATATAGAAATAGAATGCTATTTTATAAGAATAGCAGTGTATGATTAATGTTGCTATTGATTTAATTTCAATTTATAAATTGTATATAAAGATAAACTTAGAATAGTTTAATGCATATGCAATTAAAAGGAGTAAATATTGTCTCTCTCTTAGATTGTACGTAAATAATACTCTGGAGGTTAACAAATTGTCAAGCATAGAATAGATCGACTTATTCTTAAGCTTTGATGTTTATACTTCATCTTTAATGTAGAGTGAAATTAATATATCAGCCAGATGAAAATATGGTATTTTTAATTATTAAATCAATAATGAATAATACAAAGATAGAGATAAAATATCACTTGTAATAATCTTGTTTTAATAATCAAGCCAATCCTTGTACAGTTGATTACTAGTTTAATAGTTATTAATACCATATTTGTATCCGAATCATATATTAACTTCATTCTAAATTTCCACTAATGTTATCAGAGGTAAGCTTATAAATTTCAAAACTTAAAGAATAGGTAGAGTCATTCTAGTCTTGATTGTCTATTAATATAGACAGTGTTATTTATTCATGTCTGAGAGAGAATGGTCTACCGCTCTTAATTATGTAATATATATATATGTGTGTGTATTATATATGTATAGGTTTCAAAAATGCTAAAATTGACTTAAGCATAAATAGATCAAATCTAGTTGTTTAAAAATATAAATAATAAATTTTAGTTCATATTTAAACAGCAACAGCAAAAGTGCATCCACAAATATGATGCGCGCGCACGCACACACATATATACTGTATATGCAAGACTAATATGAATGAAAGTAATTATTAAAAAAAGCTTATAAAAAATAAATAACTAAACAAATAATACCCATAATAAAATTTTCGATTAAAAAACAAATTAAAAGCTTTTTATTATAACAAATACAAAATTCCTATTAAAGTTTTTAATTAAAATAAACATTAATATTGCAATATTCCATACTTTTTACTCAGAGAAATATTTTAGCTGTCACGTGAGGAGAGTAGTTACCGATCTATAATTTTCACATTACATTGCATTAACTTTTTCTAAAATTAGATATAGCAAATGAAAAAAAATCTTTACTATATATGGTTGTTTTTTGTTTATGTTTATAAAAAATAAACAAAAAAAAAAAATCTATTTTAAGTATATATAAACGTTGGTTATATTGATAAAAAATTGTATATATATACTTTATTTCTTTACGAGAGGCAGTTAAAAATATATATTTTGCATACAATGGGATGTTTATCTTGTATAAAATTATTTATTTACTTTAGTTGTCTTATTTATTATGTCTCAAGCTCATTTCTAAATGCATAATGGCAAAGATGTTTATTCCCATATTAAAAACGCATCTCTCTTCAAAATAAGATTACCCCCCCCCCCCCAATCACCAGTTTCAATTTTTTTTGTTTCTATTTATTTCTATATGATCGCGCAATTAGATAAAAAAAACTTTTTGAAGAGAGTAGATATCAACTTTTTGGTTAATGTCTTTTTTGAACAAATGTAAAAATCGCAATCTCAATAAATACATTCCACATTTATCTTACAATTCTAAAGCACTATCTCCATAGGATGTCCAATGGAATATTGATTGTAAAATAGTTCTCTTTCCAAACTGCCCAGTTCCTGAAACCATACTTGTGTTATGCAAAGACATAATTTAGCTATTCACTTTAAAACTTTTAAGGTGTTATACCATATCTATATTATGACTTGCAACATGATAGAGTGTTTCATACCTTATACAAGATTAAACAATGCACTAGCATTCAATTTGGTATTAAATTGGGGGAAAATGCTACTGAAACCTTTCTAATAACTGTATATGTCAATGAAGTTATAAGTTGCAAAAATGTTTTTACATTGTGTACAAAATGACATGATGGCAAAGAGAGTATTGAAGCCAATTACAAAAATACACAACACAGTGTCACATTTCCATGTGATTTATGATCTGAACATACTAGCATCTTAAAATTTTTGTGATGAATAACTCAACTATGACACTATGTGACAAATGTGTTGATCCAAAAATGGTAATGGAAAAAGCCTGGAAAGGGAACCAGCCATCTTTACACTGGACCATAATGTGTATTTATTTATATAAACTATATATGCAAAATTATCAAATACTATATGACATAAGGATGTTCCAATGACTTTTTCTTGTTTGTCTTTTATATTTAGTGAACATCCCAACTTAAACATAGGTTGTAATCAGATGTTATTATTAAACTTATTAAGTTGAAGTCATAACATGAAGAGTATATGACACAAATTGATATAATGTGAACATTAAAAGAAAGAGACAAAGTACAAGGGTTTTATATGTCATTACAACAACTATTTGTAAATGAATATGCCCATTCTGAATAATAAAAAAATATATGTATCAACTTACCTGTAGGCTGCTTGTGTTTACATCTTTCAGGCTGGAAAGTACATTTTAAAATCATTTATTTACAGTAGTTTGTGTTATGGGTTCATAAAAAAATTTGTCATTTAAAAGACTCAAAGCTTTATTTATGTAATTATCTTTATAAATAATTGTTAAGATTTTTTGTTTATCATCTAGTTTTATAAAAACAATATAATGCATATTTCCCCTTTAATATTAAATTGTTTTTAACTTTCTTGCGTTATTTAAATCTAATTGCTTTAGTAATACCTTGACAGATATTCTCAATGTATGTTTCAAGTCATATAGAAGTGTCCAATCAGATCACATTTTATTAATGGTGTTACATGTGTTATTTGTAAAAAAAAATCTCTTAAGGGGAGTTTCCTAATAAAATATATCAACTACTGACATATTGTAAATTTATTTCTTGGGTTTTACAATTGGATTGTTGGCAAAAAGTTAAATATGTATTCAGTATTGAACATTTTGCATTTTTAAGTATACATTAGGTAAATTAATAATACTGTTATTCTATATATGTTGGTTAACTTTTCCTATACAATTGTAATTGATACAAATGCTAGGAATGCTGAGTAAGAAAAGCTCAAAATAAATGTTTTATTATATTATGCAGAGCAGCTTTCGATATTTTAATCCTAATATCATACTCATAACAATGATTGGTGGATTAAGAGGTTTATTTTTTAAAGGAAATCAAAAGATGAATTGATATTATTATTAGAGTTTATTGGAATGTTGTAGCTCCCCCTGAAAGAGTTAGTTGTCATATGAATCCAACAGTAAATTTTTCAGAAATTGATAGAATGGAACTACTATCAAAGAAGTAGCCCATTGGAAGTTTCACCACTAATTCTTACTTTTAATAATGATTTACATAATGTTAACAACATACTGCAGAAAGGCATAGATATATTAAATTTACAGGATGTTTTTCATGTGGAGATAAAACATATCTTACATGCAAACTATGGTTCAAGGTAATACCATTAATGATTTTAAATGGTATATCTCCAAAAATGTCATTAGTAAAATGTAAAAATAAAATAGTAAAAATAAAATGTAAGGGATACGCTTGAATCATTATCTGTGTGTGAATTGTAAAGTGGTCTATATATTAGAATAATTAACCATAGATTTAACATTTTACATAAAAATGAAGACAGACCAATTTCTAAAATCCAGATCAGCTTATGATTCAAAAGTGATCATAATACAAAGAAATTTTTCTCCACTAGTAAGAAAGAATAGAAAGGTTTTTTTTATTGATAAACTTAAGATTTTGCTTCGTCATCTTGTGAATATGAACATAAGCACTATTATACCCTTAAATTGCATAGTTTCCTATTAATTATGTTTGATTCATTGTTTTTAATTTTTATTCAGTTATTATTTTTGTTTAATATGTTAACTAATAAGGTATATATAAAATATTTAAATGACCCTCCGAAACATTATACTTTTTCAGCAACACCCTTTGTGAATAAATTTATTCATAGAGAGCATTGCTGAAAAAACGTTTGGAAGAGTGGTTGAACATTTGTATTTAAATTTCTACTAGAAATATGTACGAGTATATTTTCTTATATATATGGAGTCCATATGTCCCATTTTTTCCAGATTTGTCTCAGTTTTATCTCTCTTGCCCCAATAATCGAACATATTCTTTCAGGATAGTTAATTGTCCTGGTTTTGTTAAATCACATATTTTTATTTTTAATTTCGTTTTTATTTAACTTTTAATTTTAACTTTATATTTAATTTATATATTTTTTAATATTTTATAATGAATTTTTTGATTGGTTACTCAGTAATTTTTCCAAAACGAAAGTGACTGCCCATTATTTTGGTATAATAATAATAATAATATATATATATATTATAAATCTCCTCATATGCACTTTAATGCAATTTTTACATAATTTCTTCTTTATTTTTTTAAGTTTCAACTGTTCTGCATTCTTCATCAGAGCTATAACATTTAAACATATAATCATTATTTTATATACAGATAAAATACATATTTTACATTATTATTCATAATCATATTTTATTTTTAACTCTAGACCTTTATTTCTCTTATTTCTTAATTATTATTTTCTTATTATTTCTGTACTATTTTTACTTTTTTTTATTTCTTCTTCTGTATTATCTATCATTCTACATTATTCTTTAATATATCTCTATCACCTTTTTATTTTATTTTGTATTTTTAATACCTATTAATCTAATTTCTTTTCTTCTTTTCTATTATTTATATATACCTATTCTTTTATTAATAATTTTTATTTATTTCTATTCCTATCTTTATTAATTATTCTGATTTTTAATTTACTTATTCATTTTACTCACTTTTTTATAATCTCCTTTTTTTTACATTTATAATTGACCCTTTTTAAAATTCTTTAACCTATTTTTCATATACTCCTTTAATGTAACTCCTTCTATTACCAATTTCTTTAACTTTTTATCCAATTTTTTAAACTTTTTATTTTTACAAAACTTTATATATATATATTATTTTTCTATTATTACTAATATTTTTATAAAAACAATGTCTTTACTCCCCTCATCTCTATTTGAATTTTGTTTTATCTTTTTAATTAATATAGCCTCTTTTATTTTTATATCTCTTCTTTTATTAGAGTAACCAATCATTTTTCTGCTATCTTACTCAAATATATCTCTTATTTCTATAGGACGCATGTAAATTTGTAATTTTTATCATACCTATGCTGAATCAATCTTGAATACATTGAATTTTCTGTTTCTCCTACATATTTAGTTCTTATCTTGTTATTCTTATATGATCTACAATCAATCTCATATGCTTCATTTATATGTTTTTATTTCTTTAATATATTTATTATTTAATATATCCATTATATTTCTTTTTTTATTTACTATCTTATATTTAATCACATTATTATATTTTTTATTATTTTTTAAATAATTTTATTAATGTTCTTTACTATATTATTACTACATGTTTTAACTCCTATATCTTCATCTTTTTTATTCTATCTATTTTGCATTTTCCCTTCTCTTCTTCTTTATCTTCTCCTTTATATCTTTTTTTTATATTTTTACACTTTTCTCTATTATTTTCTCTGGATATTTATTTTCTTTAAACTCTTTAACTATTAATTCTATCTCTTTCTTATATTCTTCTTCATTTGAACAATAATCCATAACCCTATAAACTCTTGAACTAATACTACTTATTTCATATTTATTATCCACAGTAGAATTCCAATTCATTATATTATTATCTATATTCATTTTCTTATATGTTTATGTTTCTATTCTACATTTTCATTTTTCATATGATTTTTTAAATAATACATCAAAATATGACAACTTATTATTTTCTTCTCTTTCTGCTTTAAATTTTATATTCTCATCCAATTTATTAATTTTTTCCAAATACCTATCTATTTGTCTTTCACTTTTATTAAAACTTAATAAGTAATCATTCACACATCTTTTTAACATTATTGTCCATTCCTTCATCCATTATTCCTTTTTCTATTCCTTCCATATATATATATATTTTAACCTGGGTCTAGTGCATCCTCACTTCAGAATAGTATATGATATAAAATAAAATGGGTTCTAGCTCAGTTAATAATTAATAAATAAAATATTCAGCATTAAAATTAAAATGTTTCACTAGCTCAAATTTAAAATACGAATAAGGTTCAGTTTATAAAAATAAATTAAATAAATATTTAATATTTTCATGAGACTTGAAGTGAAAATACAGGTGACAAGATAGATTACATTGAGCCAATATCCCACAGGATACTACCTCAATGGCATAAGAACACTATCCCCCCTTATTACTATTTCAAATAACAAACTCATAGTATTCTTACGACTTTAATAACTTCTACTCACTAAGATTAAGTTAATAATTACATCTTAATCTTCTATTCATAATAATCTAGCTCAAATAAAATAATCTCAGGTTCATAAAGTTTATTCTAAGTTAATTTAAAATACGGTAGTAAAATATGAGAAGGGATTTTATGTCATAATCTACTACACTTAAACTAATAATAAATAATAATAATAATAATAATAATAATATTCTTCATTGTTTAACTACTACTGGATATCTTTTCTTTTCGTTATATTTTTATTACCATATAAAATAATAAAATAATATAATATGATCTTATATCTTCATGTAATAATATAATAAATACGTGGTAGCATTTTTGATAATCTGATAAACAAAATATGTGTGGCAACTGATAACATATAATTCAATATACTATTGTGATAACTGATTTATGACCAATAAAACAATATAAAATTATGATTATTTAATTAAATGAATACTAATAAAATATTTAAAATTCTTAAAATACTTCTCTGTTTATCTTTTTGTGCAAAATTATATTTTTGTTTCAATTGTTATGAATATATCATGATTTCATGCAGTGAAGTGGAGAAATAAACAATCAAGACACAAAAATTTTGAAAAACAAATTTTAACAAAGTTTATTAACAACAACAAATATAATAAACAATTTATGTACAGTATTTACAATGGATATCCTTATTTTAATCTTACATTTTTATCTACTAAGTTATATAAAATAGTTTATAGATTAGTTATATCTTTATTTATACTTAAGACAAAATAATAAAAAAATGTTACCATTTGGTTTCTCATTATGGTTAACTTATTATAAATATATTTACTTATTAGCAGAATATTTCATCCTTAATATTATTAAACTATCTTATTTTTAAAAGAAACATTAATAGGAAAACATTCTACAGAAAAACAAAATTAACTTTATAATGAGTATGGATTTCTCAAAATATAAAAAAAAATTTCATCTTGCAAAGTCAAAGATGTTACATAAAATATTCATCCAAAATTCAGTACTAGATTTTAGTGTTTTATCACACAATGTTTACTAATCATAATATATTCTTATTTAGCCTTACTTTAGTATGATGTAAGTGTAATAATCAATATATTCCTGTTATTTAATAAACAAAAATAAATAAACTATGCATATTGTTTATATAATTTACATTGTACTATTGTATATTAAAAAATATGCAATACTTATTTTTCTCTTAAAAATAATAATAAAGCATTAAAAAAAATAATTAACATTTTAAAAAATATATCTTGTTTAGATACACTATTTCAAAATTTATATTTCATTTCCGAAATAAATTCAAAAATATATTCTATGATTCTTTCCTTTCCTTTAGGATTCATTGGACCTTCAATTTTAAGTTATAAAATTCTATTCCTTCTATGCAAATAAACCAATCTTATACAAAACGATAGCATAACCTAAGTTCTAAATTATTTACCATTTCTTTTCAAAATATCTTACTAAACGATGCAGTTACATGAAATAAAGATAGCGAAACAGATGTATAGGATTTAAGGAAGAAAGCTAGAGTATCACTCATAACATATCTCAAAAATCATGGCACAGTGCATTACAAGAAAGAGGTATGACCTTTACCTGTCTAATAACCTCTAATACATGAACGATGTTAAAGCTATTTCTTCAGCTTTATTAGAACATCAAATATTTAAAGAAATATAAAACACTGTCCAAATAAAATGTGTACCAGTCATAGGGCTTTGTTAACTATGCTGATATTCACACAAAGACTACATATTATTTCTATTCCTTATCATATCCTATTTCTTAAAAACATCATCTTGGTTTCCTGTTCACTAAGTACTTCCAAGCAACTATCTCAACATTATTTCTTAAGATTTTCCACATCTTACATCGATAAATAACTATCTGCATTTACAAAACAATAAATAAAATTCACTGATAATTTTAAAACAATCTAGCTGTTCCATAAGAAAAGTCTGTCCACTTCATCATTCTGTATGCTTAATCATATATAATCTAATCAGACAATATTTGAATATCCTAACATGAAAATTTTAAAAGAATCACATAATTATTTGTTATTATGTTGGATTACATCACTAATATATTAAAAAAAAAATCATTGTATGCATATTTTCAAATCAATCCTATCTCATAATGTTTTTTAAAATGTTGTATGAAATGCGTTGCATATAATTAAAAAAAAAAAACTTTTACACTTTATTCTTACGATTCATAGATGATCTAAAGAAAACAAACAATATACATTATAAATTATTAATAGTCATTACTATTACCAAAATAACCTTTATCTGGTCATCATATTCAGTAGGCTTCTTCATCCACTAGATACCGATCATTGCAAACGTAAAGAAATATACATTCATACACTTTATCTTAAAATATATTCTAATCTAAATTATTAGATTATTCCATTATAAAATTTTATATCATCAACAAATTAATGTTTTATGTTTTCCTAATCTTATAAAAAAAATTAGATTTAAACTAGGTTAATAAAATGAAAGGAATCAAAACTATAATTACATATTTTCTTGACAATAGTTCCTGATAAGTCCAAAATGTTTATTATTTTCTCTAGAGTTTTAAAATGTTCTCCTCAAAGTGCGTTAAAGTTTAAAAATAAAAATAATTATTAATCCATTTAGTAAAATTTATAGAAAATAATCCTTGGTTTTAGTATTTAGGATGATAATTATTAAATCAAATATTAATTAATCCCGTGAAATTTCTTCAATATTCTCTGCCAATATTCTCTGCGGTGTATCCGATGCATCCTCCATTTAATTTAACTTTAAAAATATTCAGTAAACTTTTTTTTATAATATTTCCATGGATCCATTTTTTATTCAACTATGTGTTGACCTTTTTTATATAAGTTTCCTTCTTAATACATTTAAACTTTTGTTTGATTTTTTTTTTTTATATCACCTTTTTAAAAAAAAAAAAAAACTTCAAGTACTTTTAAAACAAATGTTTTCTAAATACATTTTAAACAATTCTAAGACTGGAGGTTTTAATATCAAAAAACGCTTCAGTAACATATTCTCCTGGGTTCTTTCTTTAACTCTTGTAAAAAAAATTTTTTTAAAAATGTTACCTTCAGAAAGGATATAACATTTTACTCCTTTTGATATAATATTATATAAAACGATTCATAAGATATAATTGTCTTATTACTATTTTTTAAAAATAATTCTTGGATAAACTTATAAATAATACATCTCAATACATTTTTTTTTTTTTTAGACTCCATATATTTTCCGAACTGAGGGTTTTATGCACTAGAACAGTTCTCCGGTGAAGCATTAATAAAGCTGTATCAAAATATTCCAAAAACATTTTTATATTATTAGAATTTATATCCAGTTTATTCCACAGTATATCCATCTTTTCATTGCGAAGTTTAGGTCAAATTTCAGACAAAATAATCCTGGCAAGTAACTTTTAAAAATTAGAAAATCATTTTCAAAAAGTTCCCAAATATATTTTATTTTAAACTCTCTTTTGCAAAATACTTTTTAAATATTATCAATTAGTTTCTGTAAATAAAACTATAAGAAAGTACTAAAAAAAATTGACTAAAATAAAAATTTTAAAGTACTATCTTTTCGATAGTTACTAATATACCTTTCTCTGGATTCAAACCATTATTCATCTCCTCTGATACTCCCCATGCAATTCATATTTATAGTCTGTAAGAATACCTCATTTGATTGGTTGATTCTTACTTTTAGCTTGAGAACAAATTTACATATTTTCAATTTTTTACAGAATTGAATCTTTAAAATAAAAATTTATGACGTAATAACTCAAAAATATTATTTAAAATACTACTTTTAAATCAATTATTACTTTATCAAAATTATTTAAACATTTAAAATAACTTTTAAAATAATTTTAATAACCTATTCCACACTTAATATTCCATTTATCTTGTTTTATTTAAACAAAATATTTAATTTTTATTATATCTGTATTCGTCTTTATTACATTATTTAAAACATTACATACGATAGTTAACTTAATATTTATTATTATTTGCTTTTATGGTAGGCAATAATTCCATTCAATTCTATAATGCAATCTTTTAAAATATTTTAAACTTTGTTATTAATTCAAACAAGCAGTGTGTGAAAGTATGTAGTATACAAGACATGATCAATAACTTTGACAGACGATTTTTAATCTATTTCTCTGCCTAGACTAATAAAATTGATACACTTATTATATTAAATAAAATAATTATAAAAATTTGGAAAAATAATTTAAAATATAGAATTAAATACAATTCTCACCATCATAAAGTTTATTTTTAAAATATATTATATTAATTTTGACTATTAAATATGATTATAAATTTAAATACTGTATTTATTAACTTATCAGTTTTAAACTATTAAAATCGAACTTTTTTAAATATACTTTTAATTATTTATAGCTGTGTTATTTAATATGGCCAGCTTTTGCAACCATATGCAACAATGTTTTAAAACTTTACTTAACTATTTTTAAATGATTCGTTATAATTTTATATACTACGTATTTGCTTTAGCTTCAAATTGTACTTTATAATATAATTGACAAACTATAATTAATAAATCAAAAGAACATATTCTAAAATTTAAAATTTTTAGTAATTGACTGAGATGGACTATTACTGACCTATAGAAAAGGGTACAATATATATTGCTGAATATCTCATTTAATGTCCCTCCTATCAATAATCATTTTTTCTGCATTGATAGGAAGGGCATTAAGTGAGATATTAATCAATATATATGGAAGAAATAGAAAAGGTAATTATGGATGAGGAGAATAAACCAATAATGTTAAAAAAAATTGTGGATAATTACTTGTTAATTTTTAATAAAAGTGAAAGTCAAATAGAAGGTATTTAGAAAAAATTAATAAATTTGATGAGAATATAAAATTTAAAGCAGAAAGAGAAGAAGATAATAAGTTGTCATATTTTGATGTATTATTTAAAAAATCATATGAAAAATAAAAATGTAGAATAGAAACATAAATATATAAGAAAATGAATATACATAATAATATAATGAATTATTCTAATGTGGATAATAAATATGAAATAAGTAGTATCAGTTCAAAAGTTTATAGAGCTATTGTTTATTGTTCAAATGAAGTAGAATATAACAAAGAGATAGAATTAATAGTTAAAGAGTGTAAAGAAAATGAATATACAGAGAAAATAATAGAGAAAAGTGTAAAAACATTGGAAAAAATATAAAGAAGAAGATAAAAAAGAAGAAAAGGGAATATGTAAGAAAGATAGAATAAAAAAGGATAAATATATAGAGGTTAAACATATATAATAATATAATAAAGAACATTAATAATTTTATTAAAAAAATTAATAAAAATTATAATAATGGGATTAAATATAAGCTAGTAATTAAAAAAGGAGAAATATAATGGATATATTAGATAATAAATATATTAAAGGAATAGAAAAACATATAAATGGAGTATATGAGACAGAATATGGATCATGTAAGAATAATAAGTTAACAATTAAATATGTAGGAGAAACAAGAAATTCAATGTATTCAAGATTGATTCAGCATAAGTATGGTAAATATCACAATTTATATGCATTCTATAGAAATAGGACATATATTTAAGAAAGATAGCATAAAAATGATTGATTATACTAATAAAAGAAGAGATAAAAAATAAAAGAGGCTATATTAATTAATAAAATGAAAACAAATCCAAATAGAGATGAAGGCAAGGGTAAAGACATTATTTTTATAGAAATATTAGTAATAGCAGAAAAATTAAAAAATATATATAAAGTTTTGCAGAAATAAAAAGTTTAATGAAATAAAAAGTTTAAAGAATAGGATAAAAAGTAAAAGAAATTGATAAAAGAGAGAGTTATGTTAAAGGAGTATGTGAAAAAGAGTCTAAAGAATTTAAAAAAGAATCAGTTATAAATGAGAAAATGAAGAAGAAAGTTATAAAAAGATGAGTAAAATAAATAAGTAAATTAAAAATGACAATAATTAATAAAAATATGAATAGGAATAAACAAAAATTATTAATAAAAGAATAAGTGTAGATAAATAATAGAAAGGAAGAAAAGAAATTAGATTAATAGGTATTAAAATAAAATAGAAAGATGATAGAGATATATTAAAAAATAATGTAAAATGATAGGTAGAATAAAAAAAAAGAAGTAAAAATAATAAGAAAATAATAATTAGGAAATAAAAGAAGTAAAAGTATAGAGATAAAAATAAAATATGATTTTGAATAATATGTAAAATATATATTTATATATATAATAATAGTTGTATAATTATATGTTTAAATGTTGTAGCTCTGAAGAAGTCTTCATGACAGTCGAAACTGTTAGAAAAATAAAGGAATTATATAAAAATTGCATTAAAGTATATATAAGGAGATTTATAAAAAAAAAAAAAGTAATATATATGAATATATAAAGAAATGCAAAAAAAAGTAAAGGAGAAGATATAAGAATAATACTTCCAAGAACGTTAGTAATAAGTGATTTCAGTGTATGGTTTTGTTTTGATAGATAATACATGTATACAAACAACTGACTTTTGCCTTTGTTTATATTATGAAATGAGTATATTGTGAGTAATGTAAATGAGATTATAATGTTTTGCGATTTTTTAAAATTTCATACTGAAGTATACAATAATCTGCAATTAGGTTTTTTTTGTTTTTGGTCATGGGTTCCGGTTAGACCCTGTGGAAATATGAAAACCCTAATATATATTATTTGAGATTTAATATGAACGCACAATTTTTTGTACACATTATTTTTTCTTATACATTTTCTATATAGACATGTATATATGTTCATATGTTTGCTTGTTTTTTTTGGAATTAATGAATTATTTATTTTTCTAACGTTTGATAATAAAAGTCTTTTTGTAAAATAACTAAAATATTTATCACAATAAATTTAAAAAGATTATTAACCTATAAGAATTTATTACATTATCAGATATGTCTATATATTCAACTGTGACTGTTTATTGATGTAGTGAATTGGTCTCAAGGCCGCTATTGTATCATGATATCTCAGTGAAACTGAAGGATACTGTGAATTACGCAACTTTATAAACTAATGCTTGCTGACGTGCATTTATAATATGTTATAGAAAAGCTTTGTGATGGAATGAATACAATATCTGCTTTCAAATCTGGATAGAATGTAGACTGTAAACATTATTATTGATAAACAAATTTAAGCAAACTTACAGTGTTTTGCAAGACAACTGATGCCGTCTTATTATCAACATCATCATGATCAAAAAGAATTCAGTACTGAGTAGATAGATAATTATTTACAGATAGAGATCCAATTATTTTTGATAATGGCATCTAACATTTTAGTTAGATCTAGGGTAAAACAACAACAACGAAAACAAATTTTAAACCTTCCAGACAGTTTAACGAAAAGGATTTTCTTTATTATTTTTCCATAGAGGAATGAAGTACCGTATTGCTCTCTTAAAAAAGTTGCAACTTAAGATATTATATACATTTAAAAGATTTCTGATACTATATTATAAACAATGAATAAAACTCTTTTTTGGTATTTAATTTGCTTCAGTTTATAAAAATAATAAAATAAATGCACATTTTAAATACAATAAACAAAATATGCAATCGCATTAAAAGTGAAAAATTTATAATCAGACTCCGTTTTTGTTAGGGAAATTTTTTTGCAAAAATAATAAGAATTCAATTAAAAAAATTAAATTAAAAGGTGCGAAGCGCATCGTAAAATAATTTAATTAGTTTAAATTAAAGAAAAAATTTTAAACTAAATTGTAAATTTTTTTGTAATGCAAACTGTGTAAATGCAATAAAATTATATAATTTGTCAGAATCTATTTTTACTTTCAAGTTTTTTTTTATATTTTTATCAATGTCTTCCTCATTTCAATTCCATTATATTTTAATTATCTGCCAATGCAGTAGTTCGGACCACTTTCTTTTACTATGCATGTATTTCGAACAATCTTCACTCGTCAGATGAACTTGAAACATCAAATACTTAAATCACATAGTCTTATTGTTGTTATTGTTGTAATCATTATTATTTATATAGCTGCACAACTGTTATATTTATTTTTTAAATAACACTATATCCATTTTAAATTCTTTTTAGGTAATATAAATTGAAAGGCAGATGGATTAAGTAGACAAAAGGTATTGCAAAAATGCAACGATCCTTGTTCATCATTGATCCTTACCTGTCATTGTGTGCAACTGTCTTAATTTATTATCATTTCTCAATTATATAGCTATACAATCACAAATTTATATATTAGAATAACTAATTATAGATTAAACATTTTACATAAAAATGAAGGCAGACTATTTTCTAAACTCAGTTGTTGATTCAAGAGTGGTTATATTACAGACAATGTTTTCTTCACAAAAGAGAGAAAACAGTTTTTATTTTATTTTTAAATTTTAAGGGTTTCCATCTTAGTAGTATGGACATGTACACAGGCACTATTACATCCTTAAATTACCTAGTTTCTTAATATGCTATTTTTCAATCATTAATTATTGTTTAATATATTAAACAATAAAGCATTTTTCTTATACTCAATTCTTAATATGAATATACCATAATTTTTTGTGCACATATGTTATTTGTATATACTTTTGTATATTTTTTACACAGACATGTATATTATACATGTGGGATTTTTTTGTAATCAATGAATTAATTATTATTTTTGCAAAGTTTGATAAGAAAGTAATGAGTTTTTTTAATACTTTAATAAAAAAAAAAAACTAAGATATTTATCACAATAGAATAATTAACATATAAAAATTTATTACATTATTAAATATGCAAATGATCTTTAATGTTTAAATTTGAAGAAAACTATTGTCTGTATTTTCTGATGAAAACTGTACTTTGGTTGAAATGTTAAAAGTGCCTGTGTAGATGAGTAATTGTATTTTGTTTTTTATTTATCATATAAATATATACTATGTGACACCTTTAAAAAAATGTTAACTCTCATTCTTAATTGTTATGATAATACTAAAATGTTTAAAAATTAATTTTCACAGGTACTTTTTAAAACTGATGTATTTTTTGTAGTTGCTTTTTGTTTGCTTTTATGTTGCATTCTACTATATCACAAACATCACCCAGTGTGGATTTGAAGGTTATTCACAAAATACATGCATAATGGGAAAGAATGGTTTGCATTCATACCTGGTGGATGGTTGTGATATGGTAGAAATAAAATGATACATGCATTAATAAAAACAAAAAAATATATATATTTGCAGTGTAACATTTATACATCTTTTAACAAGATGTTAAAAGTGGATGAAATTGATGTAATAAAAGAATATCAAATTGTCAACATGAGGGTGGAGATTTCAGTGTTTGATGCAGCTATCTTACCAGATGCAAAAAGATTATTTGCAAAAATGCATGTATAGAAAAAGAACAGTTGTAATTCCATGCTAATGGATGGGTGTGATATGGTAATATTGAGATAAAAATGCATTCATAAATACAAGAGAACTTAAAAATTTTATACTCTTATTTTATATTCCAGTGTAAAATAGCAAGTCCACAATCCAAATGAGGACATATTACTGAGATCTATTATAAATAACACTTTTTATTACATATAATAATATACTGTAAATGTTTGGAAGATTTGACTGGATATGGAGAATATCAACCAGTAAATTTAATTAGATAAAAATATATACTACTCCATTATTTTCCAATGTTATCTTACTATGAATATGAGAATGTTATAAGTTCTCAAAAGCACTCAGCCATATAATTTTTATAGAAGTAATAAAATTCTCTATTAATGCATATAAGCACTCATATTACATCTGTTACATTTAATATATGACAAATATAAACTGTTAACTCTCCATTGCATATACTACTTTACTAATGTTATTATTTGAGATACCAAGGTCCTATCAACTTCAAGAAGGAAGAGTAAACTGGTAGATTTTTTTTTATTTAGAGATAAAATTTTTTTGTTGTACTGCTTCAAACACTTTAAAGAAATTAGATTGTTTATTACCTGGGAAATCAAAAAAAGAGTGAACATTTGAAATGACCATGGGCTACTATCCAAGGGCCTTGAGTTCTCCACCACTTTACCCTGCAGGTAAACCCACGCATGGTCTTACTAATATTGATATAGCATATTTTAAATTTCAAATGTGCATATTTATAAGATTTTCAACTTTTATGGATTATTACATTTTTTGCCATCTTGGATTTATTTATTAATAGCAAAGAATTCAACTGTCACATGCAATACATATTTAATTGTCATGTGATTCATCATACAATCAACTGTCACATGAGTCTTTATAAATATGAAAGTTGAATACTTGAAAAATAAAAAAGGCATCGATATTTTAAAACTTTAATGCTGTTGAAATCTTTTTAGAATAGCATTACGGGTAAAGAATAAATTCATCCTCAAAATACCAGGGATTAAATCCAAGAATTTTTATAATTATATGACTTGCTTTTTTGATTATTATAATTTTTATTTAAATAGATTGATTGTGATTTACTATATGACAGCAAAAACATGTTCATTCAAATATTGCCTAACAAATAAAATTATTTATGATTTATAAATTGTCTATGTTGTAGGGTTTATGAACATTTTCAGAGGATTCAAAGTTTACTAAAATTGTTTAGTTATATCTGTGTCGATATCTTATGTTCAATGCTGTCTCAGAACATTCACCATTTTATCATCATTTTTAAATATCATCAGTTAATTGCAGGATAAAGATCTCTTCAGGTTTAATCCAGTACAATTCTTCTCTTCATTATTTCTGCCAATTTTCTTATCCATCCATTTTACATCTTTTCTTTCTAGTTTTTTCAATTCCTTGAGATTCAGTTTAAGGCTGTGACCAATCAACTATCATCATCTTTTTAAAAACATTTCTAATCAAGCTATGTTCAGCATTTAAAATTTTTTTTAATGATGTCAGGGATATCTGTTTGTTTCCTCCCACATCTTTTGCTTCCTATATATTATTGCTATGTCCAACATACATCTCTCCACCCTTCTTAAAGTAGGATATTCTGTATGGTGTAATGCAAGGGTAAAGTATCATTATGAATCTAAGGTCTTGGATTGATTAAAGTTCAGGCATTTCTGGAACATGAACTTTGTCATTTGATTTTTTTTTCCTATCCTAGTGTGGGATGAATCTTCTATTATTCATCTATTAATAATTCAAGTTGCAGAAGTATATCAAACATCGGTTAAACATATGTCTTAAGATTTTTCAAAAAATAATACACAGGCTATATTCTTGTAACATTAAGTTCTTTCTACCAAAGTACTCTGTCTAAGTTTTAATTTTGATTAATTTAATCCATTACGTTTTCATATATAACACTAGTTTGGCCAAAATATTTGTAAATCTTAATTTCTTCTAAGTTTATTACTAATAATTCTTATTTTCATTTTTAGTGAAAAACTATTGAGCATTTCTTGACTTTTTTTACCAATTATTTTTACTCTTACCTGGTAAATATAACCAATTTTTAGGTTCTCATCTCCATCTTTATCTACTTTACATAAAACCCTATAAAAGTTAAACCAATTAATTATATTTTAAGTTAGTCCCTACAGGTTATTGGTACAATATAACTCTTGCCACATTTCTAGAACATCTAAAGCATTATTTGCAAAGGCATATCACAACATCTGAAAAATGTAAATAATATAAATAATATTCTCTTATTTTTATTCTATTTGTCTTTTATTTTACTTTACAATGTTTTTATATGTAGGGTATATGAGTACAGACTTTCACATAATCCACCACAATCCACACTCTATCTCATAACACTGATATACTTGAACACATGTATGTTGAAAAGATAAATGATCATCAATATTCATATTTCATGCTAAACCAACAATCATTAATTGGTCCAGATTATCATCTCCACACATATATGCTATAAGTGCTCAGATATATATTAAGATAGCCAATCCTCATACTTTAATAAACAGGCTTCAATCTACTCCACACTCCAACTCTTCAACAATCCATCCAATTGAAAATCTGATGATGGAATGAAGAGTTGGAGTGTGGAGTAGATGGAAGCCTGTCCATTAAAGAATGAGGATTGGCTATCTTAATATATATCTGAGCACTTATAGCATATATGTGTGGAGATGATAATCTGGACCAACTGATGATTGCTGGTTTAGCATGAAATACGTATATGGTGATTATTTATCTGTTCAACATATCAGTGTTATGAGATGGAGCGTGGAGTGTGGTGGATCATGTGACAGTCTATGCTCATATACCCTACATATTACCTATATAGACATAGGTATATAATAAGCCTGTATTCTAATTTTTACAATGTTTTTGTATAAATGCTGCATATTTTTTTGAAAAATGAAATCACTCCTTCATCCATCCTTTCCAGTGGTGCTATATTTTAATAAATACTCTTCACAATCTGAATCTACATCTTGAAGTTCTAATGTTTAAATTATCTTTGGAAAAGTTTATAAAGTTAAACATATTTTCATAATCTATAAATCCAAAGTGTGATATCAATTCTGCAACCTCTTTTAAATCCGGTCTTTTTTGATGATCTGAAACCAAAGTTCTTTATAGATGAATTGTAATAACACATCCATTACCTTACTAAAAACTTTATTAAAACTTTCTCTCCTTCTTTCAAGTTAAGTTTTCATTGTCGCTCCCTTCTTTCAATGAATAGATTAATTAAGAATTCAAAATACCATATACCTTTTTATCAGACCCCTCACACAGTGTACAAGATCCCATGCCCCCAAACCAGCTGCAGTATAATATACTATAGTAAATCCTGTGCATTTGGCACCACTCATGTCTCTCAGCACTGTTATTTGTATAAAAGAGCTCTAAATAAATCCAAATATAATTACATCTTTTTAGAACATCAAAGGTCCACCAGCCATACATTTAAACCATCTTCTGCTTCCATCACATGCATAGAATACCACAACTCTAAACATAAAATCAAAGAAGCATGGCTTGTAGCTACAATGCCTATGCTATAAACAAGAAGTGTGCTTCTCTCTTTCCAAAAAATGGACTCTTTAATTCGCTTTGCATATATATTTTTTATTGTGCTCAAACAAACAACGTGCTTTGATTATGAGAAGATAAAACTTCTTGAACACGCTCAGCCAATTAATATTATAATTTGTTCTTAGCTTCATCATTGCCTGCATTTTAGTACATTTACATATTATTTGTTAAATTGGGAAGGTTTCTTATTCTTACATTAATAAAGATGTATATAATTGACTGCATGACTGTGAGGTCTATAATTTTAAATAATTTATTTTTTATCCTTTTTTAAATATCAATATCACTATTGTATTCTTCCAATCATCTTACACATTTTTCTCATTCAAACATTAAATCTATAATTTGGTCAACAATTTTTTTATTTAGATGTCAATAAAAATTTTATCATTTCTCATATTCTTCACTGATTGAATTGCTCATCTGATCTTCTCATTTATAATTCTCGACAAATTCAAAAGCTGCTGTAAAAATTCTTTGTTTTCATCTTTTTATTATTATATATTTCTTTGTAAAATTTTTCTGAACATTTCATGATCTTCTCCTTTTCACTTTCTTTGCATTTTTCTTCTTATATTTATATGTATCAAACTTTTCTATATACTTTCCTCATATATACTTCAATGCAATATTTATATTTAATTCTTCATTTATTTTCCTTACAGTTTCAACTGTCCTGCAGTCTTCATAAACAGATAGATAAATTAGAGATAAAAATAAAATAGAATAGCATAAAAAATAATAATAAATAAATAATAAGTATAAAATTAAAAGATGTTAAGATTGGATGTAATTAGGAATAATAATGTAAAAATATGTATATACATATAAACATTAAAAGCATATATAAATATGTATATAGATATGTATATAAAAGAATGGTTATATGTTTAAGTGGTATAACTCTGATGAAGACTGCAGGACAGTTAAAACTATAAGGAAAATAAAGGAGGAATTATATATAAAAATTGCATTGAAGTGAATATGAGGAGAGTATATAGAAAAGTTTGATATATATGAACATTTCATGATATCATTTTCATTTTAGTTATTACACCATCTTTTGTTCTTATTTTCAAAATAACTTTCCTCTTATATTCTATAACTCTATTACTTCTTTTCTTTTACTATGTAATTCTACTAATAGTGTTCATTCACTTCCAAGTAAAGGATTAAATTGGTTTCAGTTAAAAAATAAGTAGCTGATACTTTCAACCTAGAAAATCATATTCATTTAGACAAGTTTGGGTGCTATAAGTGTGACCTTCTAGGCTGAAAACAATTCTCAGCTTGTTATTGTTTGACTGAAATAAATATAATTTATTTTTTATGGCTTTTTACAAATTCACCATTATATTTTTATATCATTATTAAATCATTTTCAGAATTCAAATAGTGGATTCTTCTAAGTGAATCATTTTCAAATGTTTTGATATTCCTTCTTTTCTTTATAAAAAGTTTTATCATAGATGAAAATTTATTCATAAATTGCTTTTTTATGCCAGGTAACCCAAATAGATGACCTTAGTAGAATTATCTTCTTAATGAATTGTTTTACTTTGAGCAGCCATTGAAATTTGTTAATGTATAAAATGATTTACAAGTTTTAATTCAAATTTGTTGGAGTATTCTTGGAGATAAAGGATAATAATGATTTCTATAAATAATTCCAATAGCAATTTTCTCCATACAATAAGTGCAAGACATACTAAACAATAGATGCTAGAAGGTTAGTGCATCAAATCCCTATCTATGATCTACTTATCCAATATTCCCAAACTATTTTTTAGATTATAGCTTTCATCAGTAAGAAGCCTTGGATCTGAGAGTGCTGCATCTGGATTTTTGAATGTAATGCATCCCTCCAGCAGCCACTTTTTACCTATTTAGTTAACTATAAAACTTTGAGACTAAACTGAAAATGGGATAATTCATTGATTACTGTGGCTTGCACTAGAAGAAGAAAGTTATTATAGTGTTAACAAATTGGGCAGGATTAAGAAATGGTGATCATATGATGTTATGGTACTTTTATAATTACAATGTATTTTATTTGAAGATCTTTGAAGAAAGTGCTTATCATTTTCTCAGCCTTTCTTCATTCTATTATAGCTACCTGTTGTGCAATTTTTCTAGCTTTCCATTCATTTGATGATAGAAAGTAAAATTAAAATAATGCTAATTTATTGGTTTAAAAAACCATGAAGAGATTACTATTCTGCAGCCATTGAGAACTTCTAAGTAATCTATTCCTGCCTAATGAGCTATTGATTAGTAGATTTTTAGTCACCAGTTTTTAGGTCTTATGCCTAGTTTATTTAATATATGATTTTCCCCCTACAGTACAGGCTTTTTTATACCTGCACTCCAATATGTAATATATAGGGGATTTGAACTCAGTTTTTACATGACCCTCAACTAGCCACACTATCACATACTACTGTTTATTTAAATAATTATGACTTTTTACATAATATTTATGTAATAATTATTTAAAAACAAAACTATACATAATTACACTTTGATTTTATTTGAATATGTTTTATTTTTAAAAGTATAAATTAAATTCTACTATAAAAGTAAACAAAAGCTATTATGTCAGGATTGTGGATACCTTTTTTAGACATGATATTTTTAAATTTGTGATATTTTAAGGATTATAAAGTCAATTTTAGAACAGAATTTTATAAATGTACAATGGCTCCACATTTATTCATTCATGATTTAAAACTAAACTTGAATCAACAACAACTTCATTAATTTTCTATTTTTATTGGTTGTACTGACTTAAATCTTTACATTATCAAATCAACAAAAAGTTCTCATTATGTATTATCTTTATTATTATTTATTTTATATCTGCAAAGTTCAAATGTTATTTTTTAGGGTGTCTTTTATTTGTAATCTTATATTTCTAATAAATTAAGAGTCCAATTTATTAAATTCTAATATAGAATAATGGTCAAATAATGATTACAAAAATTGCCACCAGGAGGAACAATGAAAATGCAGATATTGAATGTTTACAAAATTTGCCACCAGGGGGACAATTAAAATGTATGCATCAATTGGAGGGTTAATTGTTAATATTATCTTTCTTAAGAGAAAGTGTTTCTTCAGCTTTGCATTAAACATGTATCTACATCACACTAATCAATGATCATCTATATTCAATCTATTAAGTACATTACAGTCCTAAAATACATATTTTCCGTTAATCAAAATATAATCCCAACCTCTTCAATCTTTATTTAGATGCTTAAATAATCATTCCTATTTTGAATTTTAAAAAATATAAATATAACACCAACACATCACATGACATCTGCCTACACATTCTTATTTAATCTACTTTTCCTACTTCAGTTTTAATACTTTGTATAAATTTGGGTAATCAATAAATGCCAATTGATAGTGCTTACTAAACTTATATTGTCTAATGCAGTGATAGTTTTAACCTCTGGAGATTAAAGTCCTCAGATCAATCCCTGTTCTGACATTTCTGGTATTCAAACATCTTATGAACATCCCAGAAATAAAGTTATTCAATTTATTTGTTTCATTTATAAGGCTTAATAAAACCCCATCCAATTCCATTCTATCCATAACTCCAGACAAGTTTCTAACTTATAATTTTCATCAGTGAAAAGTTTTTGATCTGAATCTGATAAAAACTAGAAACTAGAAACTAATCTGGAATTATGAATAGAATGCAACTGAATAAGGGTTTATTATGCACTACCATTTGATATCTATTGATAATTCAAATTTACACTAGGTGGCAGCACTACAGTAGGAGAGATAGAGCTGCTACTTAAAATACACCCCCCCACACACACAATTCCACTATTTTCTTTCTCATTCCAAATTTGTTTTCAGCATTATCATCTTTCAATAGTTTTCCAATAGTATCATTAAAGGGGACCATAACTATTTTAGTGTTATTTGGTCTAATCAAAAACATTCTGAATATATAACTTTTTTTTTTACTTTTTCATCAGAATGGAGCACAAATCTCAATTATCTACATTTGGTGTCTTCAATTAAATTGAATAACTAATCTCACCACTTCCCCATTTAACTTGCACTTCTAGTATCTGCACATTTATGCCACACATCCACTTTCCCAATCATTTTTTTTCTTCAGGTTTTATCTGACATTATAAAGTCACATGTTGTCTCATTTAATAATATTAAGCAGTTCATCCAATATATAATCAGTGAATATAAATCTAAATTTGGGTTTGTAACCTAGTCATTCTTAGCAATCTCTGTCTTTATTCACTAATCATTGCTATGGCTGATTAATTAACAATTTTCATAATGTGAAGGTCATAATCTATTTATATTTGTTATGGTTATTAATATCAAAGATAAATGATCATTCACAAAATATATTTACATATTCATCCTATCTTCATGAAAATCTAATTGATATTTCAGGTAAAAACTATCAGACATCTGAGAAAAAAATCAATGGTACATGTGGTCTTAAATTCATAGATTAAAGTTAAATAAACTCCCAAACTGTCTAATCCATATTGGTGATCAATCTATCCATGTTCATTTATTACATAAATAATCACATCTAATAACAACTATAACAACAATAACTTATGGAGTGAATATTGAGAATTTGATTCTTGGTTTTCCAAAAATCTTAAAGGGGAATTAAAGAGTATTTCCAATAAACTCCATTTTGCAATCTACATACATTAGGGCGTATTAAAACTTGTTTAAGAATTATCACTTCAAGAATAAAGTTAAATGTGTTGGTAAAATTGATTATATAAATTTAAAAAATGGATTTTTTTTTAGATTAACTATTATCAAAATATCATAAAGGATCTTAAGATTGCAATGAAAGATAGATTTATTTGTGGTTTATTAAGTCTTTTAATGTTCTGTCATCAACAATGTGGTTCATGGTTTGTGTTTATCTGCATCAGTAGTTGTTACATTTTATTAAAAATAGATGATCATAATGACTGTGAATTGTTCTGAATTTGTTAAGATTCAGGTATTTCAAATCCACCTGACTTTACTGTGGAAAAAGAATTTGTTCAGAACCTCATCAGAAGTTCATTTTTATTGTCATAATTCTTGGGTTGTAAATTCCTGAGTCATATTCAGATATCAATGATTTATAATTAATCAATGATGAAAACACTATAAATGTGAAAGAATTCAATGAATTATTTACTACCCTGATCAATACAATCACTTACTATTCCAGGTTGAAATCCCTTCATATTTTTATTTTGACATATACTCCATACATTTCATGTTCTTCAGGGTTACACTTTATTGAGAAAAATTAACTCAATCTTGTTGCAGAACTGAGTGATAATCCAAAAATTAACAGTAATATTTTATCAAACACTTATAAGAAGTTATTCTGTGGTTCCCTTCAAACTTGGTATTATTCATCTTAGGTTTTTTTCAAGCTTGATATTCTCTAACTTATTGCATTTTATTATATATTGTACAATGTTTGTAAATTTATTATTTGTGGACAATTTTTTACAATAAGCCATTGATAGAGGGTAAGGGGAAATAGCCTTTAAAGAACTCAACAGCTCAATCAATATGGCAGCTATCAGTGGTTGAAAATTTAAAGTTCTCTTTGCTTTACTTCTAACAAAGAATAATTAGACATTCGATCACTTATCTATAATTGGATGCTTAGGTAGGTTAACTATATGAAAAAAATGTTTGTAATTAAAGAAAAATTACAACTTTCATCTGGCCAATTTGAATTCCCAGTCATGTGACTAGCAAAAAAAGTCATTAATTTTCATGCCAGGATAACCTTTCAGGTCAAGCTATCAAACATTATATGATCATCATTTTTTATGCTTACACAAGCTGTTTTTTTTTTTTGCAAAACTTTTCATACAGTAGTGCCATTCAGAGTAATCAATGGATGCAGGAAGGTTTGTGCATAAAATCCCTATCTAGTGCATACTCATCCAATATCCCTAGACTTTTTTCTAGCTTGTGGATTTTATCAGTGAGGAGCCTTGGATCTGAAAGCACTGCACCTAGATCTTTGGATCTAATGCAACCCTCCAGCAGCCACTTTTTATCTTTTTAGCTAGCTATAAAGCTTTGAGTCCAAAATAATAACACAATAATGGTTTCAAGTTAAGCTCATCAGCTTGTATTGTTGTATAGATCTGAACTCAGTTCAGCATCCATACTTTTTGGTGTCTTTGGTATTTTAATAACCATAGTTACTATAATTCTATTGGTATTACACCATCAAACAACACATGAGCACCATTCTTTATGCAACTATACAAGCTGATGAGCTTAGCTTGAAAATATTATTGTATTTTTATTTTGGACTCAAAGCTTTATAGTTAGCTAAAAAGTAAAAGGTGGCTGCTGGAGGATTGCATTACATCCAAAGATCAAAGTGAAGTGCTCTCAGATCCAAGGTTCTTTACTAATGAAAGCCACAAGAAAGTAGTCTGGGGATATTGGATGAGTAGGCACTAGATAGGGATTTTATGTACAAACCTTCCTGCATCCATTGATTACCCTGATTTGCACTGAATGGCACTAGTGTATGGAGAGTTTTGCCTCTGTGATAACCTTTCATTGCTACAAATGACATTATAAAATAAAGAGAATGAGTAATAATAAAATAGATGAACGAACACCATCGGCACAATAATAAGAATATGATTAAGTATTCTGAAGATTCAGTAGACAAATATCATTCTAGAAAATATTGTCATTTATATGATCATCAGGTATCAACACCAACTTAACCACACCTTGATACCTATTTTTGAGGCCATGTGATTTTCAAGAACCATTCAATTGACCTAATTAAGATTTTACTTATTTTACTATCTTTGTGAATTGATCCAAAAACCTTCCTCTCTCAGACTTTACTACTTTACAACTGCATTAAGCTATATAGGCATTGCAGTTATGAAAAATAGAATGTCACCTGATGAAGACTGTATAGCGATTGAAATAGCAAAACTGGTGTTAATTGAATAATAAAAAAATATAAATATTAACTTACATTAAATGAAAAGCAACATTCTTAAGTGGCAGCCTCTGGAGTTCAAGGTCTCTGGATGATGACCAACTCCATCACTTAGATTTCTCATGAACTCCCAAACCATAAATTCATTTATTTAATTATATTTCTTTATGTTTTTAAATAAGGCATTCAGTTTTTCTAGTCTTCTTATAATGAAAATAAAATAACCTAATTTCTTTAACTATTTTTAATACTAACATAATGATTGTTCACTCTTTCACATGGTGTTAAAAGTTCAAAAAATTCTAACTTGTGTGACAATGGCAAATTGAAATATCATGAGAATGGGGCATTCAGGTGTTGGATACTATTAGCTCACCTGAAAAGTGAAGATTGTTTGTGAAAGGAATCAATGAAAGAAGATTATCTGCATTGGTAAATAATTGTAATATGGTAGAATATATAAATAATTAAATGGCTTTATTTCTCAGGAATTTATAAGAAGTTTATGCATTGGAAGTACCAGAATTAGAAATAATATGAAGATCTTATGGTAAGGTTTGACCTCTACCTTTATACTAAATCATGCAAGTCACATGATAGGATTGAGATTAGATGTGCATTGATAAAAACTAAAAAAAAACTTGATAAATTCTATTCACTAGATGACCATTTTATACCCATATTTTTTTTTCTTATCTATAAAACAAAAGCATTATAACTAAGTTTTGGAACTAAAGCTGGATTTCAATCATCTAAAAAACCAGCAGTGCTTAAGCATTTGTTTCATAAAGCCCATATGAGCAACAAATGAAACCAAAAGTGCATCAAAATTTTATAAATTGTGGTGTTTTTCAATTTATATATGTCTGTTACAATTTGAAAGTAAGACTTTAAAATTTTTTAACAAAGCTTGCTCGGATATACTATTTTAACAACAATGTTGTAAGAAATGGCTGGAAAATGAAGATAGAAATAGATGTTGCTTGCTATTTCATTTTTCCCAAAATGTATCCCATAATTCAATGTTTTAAATATTTCCATAATTTGGGATGTGTTGTAGATGTTTCTTTTTTGTATCAAAAATTTGATCAGATTGTAAAAAAGTCTTCAAAAATATATTTTATCTTAAAATATTTCTAACTAATTAAACCATCTGGAATAGTTTAGTGTAGTGGTCAAGTTTCGGATTCCAAAGTGTAATATCTTAGATTGATTCCAATTCTGGATATTCCAGCATACAAACTTTTTATGAACTTTAGAGCAATAAAGTCATTCAATTATTTCTTTGCCTTTGTCAAGCGTTGTTAGCTGAAAGGTCATCGCAGCCATCTTGAAGCAAGTAGTTGTTTGCAGACAGTTGTGGGTTTGCCTCCTGGCCAATGCTATGACATATAATATATATATATTATTATTATTATAAGTGGCTTCTCTTGATAATGATGATTAGGTGAAATCAACCAAACAAATAAAGTGTAAAAAAAAAATAAGTAGGAAGAGAATTAATTTTATATATTTTTAAAAATATCTTTATGCTTAAAAAAATATTATTAATCGATGTTTTAGCTTATACTTGTGAAATAAGACCGTGAATGACGCAAGGAATATAGAAAAGTTGTGAAAATAGCTAAAGGAAATTAAATTAAGTGTGTGTGCAAATCAAATTATTATTAATAATGTTATTTTAAAGAATAAAGGATTTAAATGTGGTTCAACTAGACACATAGAAAATAAAAAATTCAATTGATAGATTAGGATAATTTGACTGGATACTAAGAGCTTAGAAGAATTAGTAAATAAAAAGAAATAAGTATATATATATAAAAAAGACATGCTGAATCACTATAAAAATAAGCGCTTGTAGAAGAACTTTGCATACAAGTTAGCCATTGGTAGCCACTGCAGAAACAGAAAGAAAAAAAGCAGTGGTTAATTGACCTTCTACATTAATTATCTTTTAGCTGACAAAAAGAAAAAGAATCCAGATCCTCATTTGGAAGTATTATGATTTCTTTCTACTTTTTGTTCTTTTATGCACTAATTTATATATATATATAATCTGAGACTTGGACACTCAACAGTCAGACCACCCATCAAAGTCTGGAGAGATATATGTTAGGAGTAGCAAGAAAAGATCGAAAATGAAATATAATGGGTAAAAGAACAAACAGGTGTTACTGACATCATTGAAAAAATTAAAAGACTGAAATGGAGTTGGGCTGGGTATATTGCTAAAAGAGATGATAATAGATGGACAGTTGAAATCTTAAACTGGATTCCAAGAGATTGTAAAAGATCTAGAGAGAGCCAACATGTGGGATGGATGAATGAAATAAGAAATTATGCTGAAATGGCATAGAGAAGAGAAGCTAGAGATTGGAGAAGATGGATTGAATTTTGAGAGTCTTCATCCTGCAGTGGATCAATAATAATTGAAAATAATGACGATAATGAATGCTATTTATATATCTTCATTAATAATTTTTTACAGTGCAATCAAATAAAAATGTAATAATTTATTTTCTTATATTTTCTTACAGTTTCAACTGACCAGCAGTCTTCATCAGAACCACACAAAAAAATTTGTTAGAAAAAGTGATTAAATTATATGTATAAATGATATTACATAGATACTCATTTACCTATCAATAACTGTTTGAAACTCAGTGTGGCTTGTGGCAGTGATAGAACATCATGCAGACTCTGAAGCTTAATGGCCATGAATCATGCTCCAGCCTTATCATTTCAAGTGCTTGAACTTTTTATGAACTCACACACAATAAATTATTAACATATTATGAAAAAAAAAAACCTAGATGATTAGCTTGAAAATTTTCAGCAACCTGAAAGAATGTCCAAGCTCCATTGGGTATGACATTGTGGTAGATGTTCAGTAAGGATTTTCAGTTATATTAGTCTAAGAAATAAATATAAATGTATGCATAAATAGTTTACTAAATATAATGATGCATCAGGAATGTGAAAGATTACAATAAATGATTGAAATAATTGGATTTATACAAAAACCAAATATAAATGTATGCATAAATAGTTTACTAAATATAATGATGCATCAGGAATGTGAAAGATTACAATAAATGATTGAAATAATTGGATTTATACAAAAACCAAACTCACCATAAAGTAGCGTCACTTTGTAGTGGTTTTAATAATTGGATTTGGAGGACGGCAGAAAAATAAGTTGGATGAAAAGAATGAATTGTGTTGAAATATTGAAGAGATTAAAATAAAAGAATCTAAATAATGGGTGGTAGTAGATTGGTATATACTAAGAGATAAAACAAATTATAATGGATTCGTGTTAAAATAAAATAAAAAAAGAGGGGGGGGGAGAGAATATCTATAAATGTATTTGAAAAATAAAGCGCTAAAATGATAACGGAGATGTATAAACTTAAAAAATAATATTTCCTAATAAAAATTAGATTAAAAAATGTATAACAGCAACCCAAAGTTGTGTTGTAGTTATATAAGTACATTCTCTTTTGACTAGTACAGTATACAATAAGTTTTGCTGAAAACTCCCAAAGCAAAATATTCAAGATATTTTCAGCCCTCCGCCCAGACGTGAAAATTGATTAAAAGCTCAACTACTTTTATAATAGTAAAGAGAGAGAGAGCGAGAGAAAGAGGAGAGAGATAAAGCAATGAACGTGGGCTAGTATTATTCGCTTCAAAATTATTTATAGAAATGTCAAAGGTTTAATAAATGCGTTTTATGTTTACAGATTTATTTATTTTTAATTCTTTACGGATTATTTATTTATTGGGAATTAACATTGTTCTAATAATTATTTTCTTTTTAATAAAAACCACAGTTTTAACGAGAAGGTTTTACACTTCGTAATATTTAATTTCTCTCATTCTCTCAGCTCCACGCTCGCATTTCATTTTTTTTAAATATAAGTTTTCTATTTCTTCTTTATTAATATTTCTTTCAGGCATGTAGCATTAATACTCTAAAATCGACTACTTCTAGTCTCTTGATCTTCTTAGTTATATATTCCCACTTGTACTTTTTTTTGCCTAAGCAGTTCGCTTTTCATCAATTCTCTTATTGATCGCCAGCCGCGCGGTCTGCTTCGTTGCGTTGCTTCCTGCAATTCCGTAATGTTAGCTACCATTCCCTGTTTGTCTAATGGTAAAATTGAGGTATTGTAAACGAATCAATGAATTTTTTACATCCTTTTAAAGGTCCTTGCTAAATTTCGAGGTATAAAAAAAGCATGCGTCATGTGTATGTGTGTGCATGTCCTCTATAGAAGCTGAAAAAAAAAAGATTACTATTTGCGCTTTAACATTAACACATCTACGTGTATTTATGAATATTTATCTAATCTGCATTAATTTTAAAATGTTCACTCTTTCAAACATATAGTCAAATCTGTTTCATTTTTCATTCACTTTTAAAAAAGTACGTTTTTTTTTTTTACGTATGTGTGAGAGAATTATATATATATTATGTATGACTTATTAAACTGGATTTTCAGAGATTGTAAAAGTCCTAGAAAGAGACCACATGTGAGATGGAAGAGAGAATCATATATATATTACATATTAAACTGGATTTCAAGAGATTGAAAAAGCCTAGAAAGAGACAATATGTGAGATGGATGGTTGAAATAAGAAAGTGTAGTGCGGTGATGTAAAGAAAAGAGGCTAGAGATAGGAGAGACCTTAAACTTGGAGAGATCTTTATCCTGCATTGGATAAACAATGGTTGACAATGATGATTATGCAATTTCTCTTTTCCTTTTTACAACAGCCTTCACAATAGATTCACCATAATCATTTTTAATCATTAGTGATTCACTATAGGATGAAGATTCTCTCTGACTCTAATCCAGTTTTTACAATCCAGGTCTCTTGAATGACAGGTATTCTAATTATTAGACAACATGGCAGAACAATATCTGAGCAATAATACAGTTGTATATAAATAAACAGTAAATGGACACAATAACTGAAACTTCTGTCACATTAATATTACATTTTTCCATATGTCATAGCATCGGCCGGGACGCAAACCCACAACCGTCTGCAACCAACTACTTGCTTGCGTGGTGGTTGCGATACCTCTCGGCTAACAACGCAAGACATTTTTAATATCACATAATACAAAAATGGGAATATACATTTACATAATATTTGTTTCCTTACATATAAGAACTCTAAAAACATTGGAATGAGTGTGTAATATAAATGTGAGACCAGTTTTATAAGACTGAAAATATTTCCTAAGTTCTAAATTTAGTCTAAATTGTCAGAGCCCAATTAATATGAGTGATCCAATAATGTGGAAGTGCTTGATTTGTCCAAACATGCAGTCTTAAGAATAATGGCTGCACACAATTTGATCATATCTGATCCTCAAATTTCATGAAAACTCCTCAGCAACAAACTTGAATTATAATTAGTAATGAGAGGCAGTAAGATCCCAAAAAGGACACATCAATTTTCAGTTGTTGTTAATAGACTGTGCTTTTAGTAAATATAAAATCACAATGAAATATTTCAGTGCCTACCAAAACAAACCATTATGAGAATCATGAGCTAAATATTTATGATTTGTATTCAATTTCATAGCCCCTGGTTTTCAATGCAAAGGCTATAATGCAGAAAAGATTAGTCACATGATTTTAAGAAATTGAACCTTATTAAAACAGGCAAAACTCTCTATAAATATTGCCACTCAGTGCAAGCCAGAGTAATCAATGGATGGCAGAAGGCTTGTGCATAAAATCCCCTTCTAGTGCCTACTCAACTAGTTTCTGTCTTGTGGCCTTCATCAGTGAGGAGCCTTGGATTTGAGAGCACTGCACCTAGACCTTAGGATCTAATGCAACTCTCCAACAGCCACTTTTTATCTCTATTTAACTACAAAACTATGAGACTTAAATTGAAAACACTATATTTTCAATCTAAGCTCGTCAGCTTATATAGTCATATAGATCTGAACTCAGTTCAGTACCTATACATTTTGGTGTCTTTGTTCTTTAATAACCATAGCCACCACTATCCGATTAGACAGGATTGCTTTTAAGCCAACAAACATCACACGAATGCTATTTCTTATGCTTGCTCTTAACTGTTTTTAAAACAGGCAAAACTCTCTATACATATTGCCACTTAGTGCAAATCAGTGCCTTATATGATAATGGTGGCTATGGTTATTAAAGAACCAAA
Organism: Epiperipatus broadwayi; assembly: GCA_028023455.1. Classification (NCBI taxonomy): domain Eukaryota; kingdom Metazoa; phylum Onychophora; class Udeonychophora; order Euonychophora; family Peripatidae; genus Epiperipatus; species Epiperipatus broadwayi. The sequence goes on along the minus strand of JAQFVV010000007.1, from coordinate 17,594,543 downwards.
GACACAAAAATGTATAGGTACTGAACTGAATTCAGAACTATATGACTATATAAGCCATGAGCTTGGATTGAAAATATTATAATGTTTTCAATTTAAGTCTCATAGTTTTGTAGTTAAATAGAGATAAAATATGGCTGCTGGAGGATTGCATTAGATCCTAAGATCTAGGTGCAGTGCTCTCAGATCCAAGGCTTCTCACTGACAAAGGCTACAAGCCAGAAACTAGTCTGGGAATATTGGATGAGTAGGCACTAGATGGGGATTTTATACACAAGACTTCTGGCATCCATTGATTACTCTGGCTTGCACTAAGTGGCAATACATATAGAGAGTTTTGCCTGTTTTAATAACAGTTAAGAGCAAGCATAAGAAATAGTGGTCATGTGATGTTTATTGGCTTAAATTAAACAATGATAATGGAAAACACATTGTTATAAGACAAACATTACATTTTTCCAAGAACTATAAATATTTTTGGTTTACAGTCATCCAAAATAGCATATCAATAAAACTACCATCTTTTACTTGTGAAACATGATGTTGGAATTTTCACAATTTGACACATCACAGGTGTAAGCAATTTAAAAATTTTAAGAAATCAGGTTTATTCCATAATTCAAACATTGTTTCCAATTAATTTCAGTTAAGATTATAATTCTTTGATTTAAACAGTTGAGGAATGTGAGATTGATGTTGCAAGTTCTCTCTCAATGGTCTGTTTAGTTGCCTTATTTAAATATTGTTGAAGTTTGTGGACCATTTTTGACAATGGATAGAAGTAGTTCTTAAAAGTAATAGTGACTTTTTGTCATATATTAATAAGTTTTATATGTATTTAAAAACTGATGTTATGTGAAATGATGAAAAATTGCTTCTTTTTAAACAAAGCCATAAGTTTCAGTGAATATACTATATGCTCAGATATTGTTGTAGCCAATTTAAAAATTTCTTAACACTAATCTCCTTATATACCCCAAATAAGATCACCTACATTTTAATCTTTATTATTCAATTATTTCTCTCATGATTCATTTCTTTTTTCCTCCTAACCTATTTTATTTCAATGGTTTGTTTATCTTGTCCTCATAATTCTCATTTTGTTATAAAGATCTAAAAAAAAAAGTCATAAAATCTCTACATCTTTTACTTCATTTATCTTTAACCCCCCCCCCCTTTTCCTACAACTTATTCTGATTCTCTTTTGGCATCCTACTTTCTGAAAATAAATGTTCTACACTCGTTTTACCATCTGCATGTAAAATGCATCTACAATTTAAATTTTTATTCCATTTTTGTCTTCTTTCTCTAAATTTTTGTGCCAAAAATATTTTGACATTGTTGCATACTATTCCTGTTCACCCTTAAAAATATGAACTTGTCATTTAAATTCAGATAACAGGAAAGATTGCCATTGGATAATATACGCGAACAAAAAAACCAAGGTGGGTGATTTACCATATTTTCCTTTGTGGTTCATTCTTCTTATTTTTTTTAGAAGGAAGTGGCTGGTCTCTTAGACATTTTTGATCTATAGATATGGTTATCCAGATGCTAAGGATCAATGCACAGGTTTTTAAAAAAAAGCTTGTTTTCATTGTTATTTTTCAGATCTATGTACATGTTGTCAACAAAACTCTCAATTTGTTACGTGAGATTATCATACTTTTGTGTTTATTATTATATATAATAAAACACAAAATATTAATTCGAATTTTCCTTCACTATAATAATGTCTTCAAACATCACATGACCTCCTGAACAATAATAATTTTGATTATAATAATCGACTTTTTTTAGAAGTTCGAACGTTAGAAGCGTCAGCACTAGAATTGGAGTCGATACGAGGATCTTACACTCTTAAGTCTAATATACTATGCCACTATACTAAATCGCGCAGGGGAATAAAGTTATAATAATCAAATAGCTTGATTGTTCGGAAATTCATTAAGAAGTATGAGCCCGGGAGTAACTGACTGGGTGTGATCCGTGGACATTAATTACCAAAGTCTCTTACTCTACTATTACACCAAACCCACGCAGGTCAATTAATATCATATTAATAAAATAATCAGTGTGGTTATATTTTACCCCATCTTATATATAAATGTAAATGTTTTAGCAAAATATACGTGTGTGTGCTTTCGCTGGTAGTATTAACTTATAAGAAAAATTTCTCATTATACTTAAAAGTATTCTACGCATTAAAATAAATGTAAACGTTATTTTAGTTAGTGTTTTATTAATAGAGATATAAATATTTAGTGAATTTTTGTCTCTTACTGACTCTTCGCAGTTGACTTAACTTTGTCATGCGATAACAAAATTTTGGTAGCGGAATGCATGCAATTTTTTATCAGATACGGAAATCCTTTTCCTTTTCCTGGATACCGTGATGAATCCCAGCTTGTCCATTAATTTTACAAAAATACAATCCCGTTATTATTTATCTGCTTAAAAATATTTATCAAAACTGGAAAATAAAACATGTATGTATTGGTTTTCATCAGTTTACGTTAAAATAAAATAGCTTCAATTTTTCAATCTTAAATTTATATGCACGTATGTGTGAGTGCGCGCGTGTGTAAATGGATTCACATGCAAAATGGCGTTATAAAAATAAACAAATCCGAATCAAGTAAAAGAAAACAAACGCAATGAAAATGGTTTGGGATGTGAGTTTAAAAAAACATATATCTATGATGAGGTGAAATGAATGCAAAGATATTAGAAAATAGTTAATGTAAATAAATGCTTGTTTTAAACATAAATAGGAAAAAAAAATCAAATAGAATACGTTTTTAGTTATAACTTTTAAAATGAGTTGAAAAAGATAAATTTAATAAAAAGGGAAAATAAAAGATAATTTAAATTGTGAGTTCATCTTAATAATGTGACTCTAAAATTGATTATAAATTATGTTGAGTGCCAAAATAGTAACAAACTACCTTCGGTAATGATCAAGTGTCATTTCTTGACCATAGTGCGTATATTGCCCAATTATTCGGTTTTTGAATAGACTGTGGAATATGATATATGCAATATTAACATAATAGTTCATGTTTAACTATTTCTGTTCTTCTCCCTTGTCTTATTTGGTCAGTTATTATTTTAAAGAGGTAGTTATTATTGAAGCCAAGACTTTTTTTTGGCAAACTGAAATTGCAAAAGAAGGGGAAAGAGATTGGTTTATATCCTATTTGAACTAATAGTTTTACAAAAGTTTTAATGTTTTGAACCCAAGTTAACTTTCATGTTTAACTATATCTGTTTTACAATACATTTGCAATCATATATTTTAGTTTTAAGTAAACTATAAAACAATAAAATAAATAAATCTGTAATAATAATTTATATAATAATGATTGAAAGATTCATGTTTCAGGATGTTGTAAGAAGTTTGAACATCAGGAATGATGTTTTTAGGTGAAGATCCATGCATTTTGGGGTCTAGGTCTGCTTGGCAATTTACTACTACACAAACCCATGACCTACAGTAGACCTACAGACTAAAGATTATTTATTATAAATTATATATAATGGCAAACTGATTTTACACAGATATAGTTGAATACAAGCAAAAAGAAAAATGTAAAAAAGAAATTAAAATTTTTAAAAGTATAGAGAAAGAACAATTTACTTTAAGTAAATTTTAAAGAAATACTGTGATTGTCCTTAGGGTCTAGACAATGATATCAATTTTAGGTGGCAGCAAAAATATCTTTGGGCATAATTATAGTTTGGTCTCAGTTTCTAATCTTGTTCAATGTATTTGGAAAAATAAATTGAAGTTTTTAGAGAGATAAGATTAAATGACATCCAACATACCAATGTCTGATAATGATGAATATATTCTTATGTTCAATAAATAAACACTATTATATTTTAATAAGGATTATTATGAAGAGAATATAAATAATTATATATTTTAATGCTCTTAATTATAAGCTATCTTCTAGTAACTTTGGTTGTTTTGAAACCATGCAAAAAGATAAAAAAAAAATTGCAAAAAATAAGTGGAGTAGTTTACTCAGGAGTTCATAAAGACAAACACTGGAAATGACATGGATTTTGAACTCCAGGGTCTGCCATTCTACCACTGTAACAAACTATACTAAGTAATATAAGTAATAATAGTAATAATTGAATGGTTTATTATTCAGGAGTCATAAGTTTAAGACTGAAAAGAGTGGAACTTACCCACAGGCCGAGCTATGGAGTAGCACTCTATGCACAGGTCCTTTGTCAAAATTGTGTAACTAACTGAAGGCATTAAAATATATATTGTCAGATCTTTATGACTTGGTAAGCAAGTTAACTTAGATTCAAGCTAATGCTTGAATAATATAAAATGAATGAAAGGGTTGTTGAATGAGTTTCCACTGAAAAGAAAAGAATATACTGCAAACAGACCTGAGAATCAATATGAACACTACAGTCTGAAATTCATTGATTACTTATGCTTATATGAATGGTTGATAATAACTGTTAACAAAGATAGATTAAATGGAAACTAGTATTAGTTAAAAACTATTCAATTCTCTGTTAGTAAAATAAAATAAAAAATACTGATTACAAAAGATTTTAGCTAACAATTAATTCAAACTATTAAATGTTTTTTTTTTAAAAATTGAAGGCCACAGAAATAGATAGATAGATAGATAGATAGATAGATAGATAGATAGATAGATAGATAGATAGATAGATAGATAGATAGATAGATAGATAGATAGATAGATAGATAGATAGATAGATAGATAGATAGATAGATAGATAGATAGATAGGTAGGTAGATAGGTAGGTAGGTAGGTAGGTAGGTAGGTAGGTAGGTAGGTAGATAGGTAGATAGATAGATAGATAGATAGATAGGTAGGTAGGTAGGTAGATAGGTAGGTAGGTAGGTAGGTAGGTAGGTAGGTAGATAGATAGGTAGGTAGATAGATAGATAGGTAGGTAGATAGATAGGTAGGTAGGTAGGTAGGTAGGTAGGTAGGTAGGTAGGTAGGTAGGTAGGTAGGTAGGTAGGTAGGTAGGTAGGTAGGTAGGTAGGTAGGTAGGTAGGTAGGTAGGTAGGTAGGTAGGTAGGTAGGCAGATAGTTAGGCAGACAGACAGACAGGCAGGTAGATAGGCAGGCAGGTAGACAGGTAGATAGGCAGGCAGGTAGACAGGTAGGTAGGTAGGTAGGTAGACAGGTAGATAGACAGACAGACAGGCAGGTAGGTAGACAGGTAGACAGACAGATAGACAGGCAGACAGGTAGATAGACAGGCAGAGCAGACAGGTAGACAGATAGGTAGGCAGATAGACAGATAGACAGATAGATAGATAGATAGACAGATAGACAGACAGACAGATAGATAGATAGATAGATAGACAGACAGACAGACAGACAGACAGACAGACAGGTAGGTAGATAGATAGACAGACAAACAGACCAAAAGACAGACAGACAGACAGGTAGATAGATAGATATACAGACAGATAGAGATAGATATATAGGTAAGTAGGTAGGTAGATAAGTAGATAGATAGATGAGTGGATTGATCATAGAAATGTAGTAATTAGATATATAGATAGATGAATGGAGGAAAGAAATATAGCAAAAATGCAGAAATAATTAGATAGGTATATTATCTGATAGATAGATGGATGAAGTGATAAGGAATAGATAAATATTTATTGATATATAGATAGATAGGTTGGTAAGTAGATAAATAAATAAATCATTAGATGAATGAGTGGGAAATAGAGCAAAAGATAGAGAAATATATAGATTGATTAGTTAGATAGTTACATAAATGAATAAATGCATAAATAGATAGATAAATAGGTGAATATAAAGACATAGATAGGTTGGTAAATACGTAAATAAATAGATATGGATGGAAAGATAAGTGAGTGGATAGATGCATAAGTAGACAGATAGTGTGATAAATAGATAGTTGGGTTGGTAAATGGATGGGAGGAGGACCAGATAGGTAGATGGGTTAGTAAGTAGATAGATGAATAAATGGATGCATATATAGATAGGCAAGTAAATAGATAGATGAATGAGTGAATAAAGATATATATAGATAAATATTCATTGATAGATAGAGATAGATAGACAGATATATAGATTAGATTTTTGTCAGATAAATAGATAGATAATATTATCATCAGTCATTGAGATCAAGTGGCATTTAATCATCAATAATTTAGACTGAGTCCAGCAGTTCCATTCCATTGATCCACTACTATCTTTTAAAACCACAGCTGCAAAACTATACAGATATCATTATTTTTTGAGCTGTGCTAAGCAAAATGATGAGCTAAGAAAAGCTTGATAACTATAATTTATTTTATACTTTGTGTCAGGGGTTTTTTTTTTAACTGTTACAATTTGATTTATAAGTGACAAACATTTTGCACTCACAATTTTGACATTAACCATTTCATATAAATTCAAGAATGAATGATACTAATTATTTAATAGACTAAAGATTATCATATCATTGTCAGCCCAAATATAAACATTAAACTTCTCTTGTAATTGTTTTTAATAATGTTAAACACATGGAATAACTTGACTTTATTTCTCTTTTTTGCATGCATATTTATTCCATGTGTGTTATTCCATTACTCAAAAGTTCTTACTCTCCCAAGCACTAAATCATTTGATGATTATGCCACCCATGAGTTAATGCAGTAATAAAAAGGCAGATTCTGAAGATTAAAATCCATAAATCATGGTTCAGCTCTGTGATCTCCAATATCAAAATTTTTATTAATGTCAGTTAGAAAATACTTATAATTCTGTTCTAATGATGGTTTGATGTTACTTTTAGAATCAAACCAATCTTGGACTTTGTCACATTATTTTAGCTGCAACTCACTATTTTTAAAATAAAAAATTAGAATTCTGTATTTTATTTCATTATTACTTCAATTAAATGCTTTACATGCATAAAAATTAAAGATTTCTGCTACAATTGTAGATGTGGACGGTACTTTATTAAATACTGCAGTAAGCTGCATCTCTAATGGATTACTACTCTTTGTACTTTTTAAAAAAGACTGTACCCAGGAGAAGATAAGTGTTGTGCATGATAATCAATCTAGCATGTATTACTCCTAATAAGAATCTATTAATAGCTAATTTACCAAAAAATTAAAAATTATATCCCATACTTTTCTAACTTCTTACCTTTCTAAACTTTTAGACATCAACTGTATGCATGCCTTTAGTATGTATATGTATAGAAACTAGGAAGTTATATATGTATGCATGCACAAATTTGGATTAATAAATGATAATTTTTTAATTATTTCTTATTACTTAAATTTTTTTTTCCTTATTTATATGATTGTTCAATTGATTATTTAAAAAATATTTATTATAAAAAAATATTTTATTAATTTTTAGCAAACGTTTCCACCCCCCTACTTTAAAATATGAAAAAATTGTTACATTTTTAAAATAATTACTTAGCTGAAGAATAAAGAGGTATGACTGGGTAATATATCAGCATTCTTCTATAAAATATTTTACTTTTTAGGAGGAAGAGATGTCTGAAAAGTATCTGAAAAAAAAAATCAATAACCTTAAAGTAATTTCTTTATTTAAAAAGTTTTCTAAGGCATACTATTTTATTAGTATTACTAATTATAATCAAGATGCAGTGCTAATTAAGTAAACTAAAGAAATTTAAAACTTTCTGGTAAAAAAAATCTTATCATTATTTTTGTTCTAAAAAGAAAATGCTAAAAATAATAATAATAATAATAATAATAATAATAATAATAATAATAATAATAATAATAATAATAATAATAATAATAATAATAATAATAATAATAATAATAATAATAATAATAATAATAATAATAATAATAATAATAATAATAATAATAATAATAATAATAATAATAATAATAATAATAATAATAATAATAATAATAATAATAATAATAATAATAGTAGTAGTAGTAGTAGTAGTGGTAGTGGTAGTGGTGGTAATGGTGGTAATAGTGGTGATAGTAGTAGTAGTAATAGCCACAGTAGCAGCAGCAGCAGTAGTAGTAGTAATAGTAGTAGTAGTAATGCTACTACTACTACTAGTAATAATAGTAGTAGTAGTAATAATAATAATACTACTATTACTAATAATAATAATTCAACTTATTTATAAATAAACAGCTCAAATGAGGTCACAAGCATTTACAAAGTAGTACATGTCTGTATTATAAAATTACAAACTAGTACATACAAACATGTTTAAAATTACTATTTACATTAATAATATCAATGAAAGATTGATTTTATTTTGGCCTTCAATTGTGTATAGTTTAAAGATAAAATATTATTTGAAAACTTTTTATTATACTCCAGTTGCAAACTTTGCATTGGTGAATTAATGGAATGTCTTAACATAGGTAAATAAAACAATTCATGGCATCTAGAATTATAAGTTATAACTAATAATAATAATAATAATAATAATAAAAAAAAAAAAAAAAAAAAAAAAAAAAAAAAAAAAAAAAAAAAAAAAAAAAAAAAAAAAAAAAAAAAAAAAAAAAAAAAAAAAAAAAAAAAAAAAAAAATAAAAAAAAAAAAAAATACAACAACAACAACAACAACATGTTAGTAATAACTAAAATAACAGTTTTCTCCTATTATAATTTTCTCCAAAGATTTCATTAATAATATTTACATTCTATGCAGGAAGTTATTATGGGAAAAAAAACCATATCTGTTTCCATTAAAAAATTTTACAATTGCCATTATCTTTGAATGGACTGTGTTTACACAATATTTATTTTTTTGTATACAGAAAACGTTTGTCATCAATGAGCCACCATATCCCACTGGATGGCGCTGTTTTTGTGCTAAAACACATAAAAATGCCATTTCCGCAGCCAACACATTCGAACCCGCGTTTTCTATAATACAACTTTTTTGTTGTAATACAGATTGCAGTTTGCTATGTCGCGTGGCAGTACAGCATGTATGTTTATGCAGCAATACATTTTCCCAATTATGCACAGTTTATAAAATTGTTACGGCTTGGGGAGAGGGTGTGTTTTTTTTAATTGGATGGAAATGTTATTTTCATTGTTTTTATTTTTATTTTAAAGTTTTGAAATGTTCAGATTTTGTAAAGTAATAATTAACAGAGTTTTTACACCGTAGTGTATTGAAGTTTTAAGTAGTAAATGTTGACGAGATATATGTATAAAGTGAATTGGAATTAGGTAATGCGTCAAGTAACGTACTATTCATAACATTTCCATGAGACATTTTAAGATTGTACCATGTGTATATTTTTGAAATAAAAAAGAGTGCTAACACAAAAATATCCAGAAAGAAAAGTACAATTGTACACTGTTTTTTTAAATGTCATAAAAAGCATATATTATAAACATTTTATTTATATATTTGTCGTTGTTTAAAAAAGTTTTAGTTTCTTTCTTCTCTCCGACTACTGTTATACTTTGTTGAATATAGTTTACGTTTATTGTTATCATTTATTTTATAGATGTTAGTAAAAAAAAATATTTACAAAAATACGATTTTGATATTTTTTATTTTAGCATTACAAACAACAGAACACTAACCATAAACCTAACCCTAAAACTAACCCTAAAGCTAACCCTAAAACTAACCCTAAAGCTAACCCTAAACCTAACCCTAAACTAACCCTAAAACTAAACCTAACCATAACAACTTTTACTTTTAATTGTCATTCGATTTGAAATAAAAAATAGCGGTAAACAACAACAAAAAAAAGCTGTAACCCCAGTAAAAAAAATTTCGATAGAAAATTGATTTTTCTAATAAAAAGCAAACTAACAAAGATGAATCAAATTGTAATTTGTTTCCTAAAACTAACCCTAAACCTACTGTAACAACTTTTACTTTTAGTTGTCATTCGATTTGAAATAAAAAATAGCGGTAAACAACAACAACAAAAAAAGCCGTAACCCCAGTAAAAAAATCTCCGATAGAAAATTGATTTTTCTAATAAAAAGCAAACTAAAAAAGACGAATCAAATTGTAATTTGTTTATTTTATTTTACATTTATTATTATCATTTAATTTGTATACGTTAATAAAAGAATAATATTTGAAATTAAATAATATTTAAAAAAGATGATTTTCTTTTGTTTTTATTTTTGCATTACAAAAAACACATCAAAATGATTATAATTAACGGCCCGGGAATGATCATATTTTATAGTTTAAGTATGAAAAGTGTGCCATCGAGTAGGATATAGTAGCTATTTGATGACAACCCAGAAAACTATAAACGCCATAGCAACTTGTATAAAAATATATCCAAAGATATTACATACAATAAAGGTTACACCAACAGATACACCACCACCATTCAAAGGTTACTGGAAAGCACTATTGAACCCATTAATAAATGTAAATATACCTTCTCTTCAAACAAATAGTGCTAAATATAATTACTGTAAAACATTTAAATTGGTCTATTTCAGCATACAAAATACAGCAAAAACATTATTGTCTATTAACAACAAGCAATTAATTAAAAGGCATAAATTTTGGTCATTGGAACCAAAATATTTTGACTTCATGATAAAGATAAACCTTGAAGCTCTTCCAATTTAAAATTTTTTAAAATATAAAAGATATTACCATAACATAGATGACAGATGTTTCTTACGTCATTTAGAATCAGAAACAATAGATCATTTCTTATTCACTTGTCAAGGATTTGAAAACATTCCCAAAGCTATCTCCAATATTTCAACACAGAAAAATATGATCAGACATTTATTATAAACATATAAAAAAGGTATATTTTCCAATATTAGGGTCAGTACTTTTATATGCCTTCTGGTGCACTAGATGTAGTTTTAGTATAAACATAAATACCAGAAGACATAGAAACACAATAAAAAATAAATTAATAAACATCCAATAAAGAGATAAAAAATAACAGAATCACTAACATACATTGACACATAGTCTGTAATGTGACTCACTTCAAATCTGTGACATGGGATATTGCCAACAAAAGAAAATAATTTAAATTTTTATGCTCTGGTAATGAATTTTTTATTTGTCTTTGTATATAATTTTTACAATATGTTATTTCTATTATATTGTTTTTTTTTTTTCAGTTTATTTATTCCAATTTTTTGTGTACATACTGATTTTTTAATTTTTTTTGTTACTAATAATTTTGCTTAATTTTTTTATCCTATGTAAAAATTTAATCTGTAACCTATTGTAAATTCCTTTTTAATAAAGTTTCTTTAAAACATAATAATAACAATAATAATAATAACAACTTTTCAGAACTGACTATCAAAAACAACAAAAGAATGATATTAAATAATACCATTCTCTCTTTAAGTTCTGTTGTTATATAAGCTTAATTTTGACTTAGTTATGAAATTATAGAGTAAATTCAGTCTATTGTTTTAATTTATATATTGATTAAATAATATGAAATCACCATTAATCTATACAGAGAATGAAGGAGTCTTACTTTTAGCAACCTTGGAATTACTTACCATTTTAATTACAGATTTTAAAAAAGTATGATTATTTATTATTACATTTATTAAAACTAATATTTCATCTAATATTTAGAGGTTGCTCAAAGTAAGACACATTTTTCATCAATAAATACATCAATAATGATTTCAGATTATTTAATCTATACATAAATTAAAACAATAGACAAAATTCATCCTGCAACTTCAAAAACTAAGTTTATATAACAACAGAGGTTAAAAAAAGAGTGGTATCATTTGGTATCAGTCTTTCTTTTGCTATTTTTGATGTCACATAACATTATAACAAACAACTCTGAAAAAACAAATTAACTAATATGGAAAGCTATGCATATAGCAAAGAAATATGCAATTGGTTAATGAACTTCATTATAACCTTTTAAGGAAAGAAGAATATCAATAACATTTATTTAATAAATCCATGTCAGTGTTTTGTTATAAAATAAAATGCACAATCTAGTTCCATATTAGTCTAGTGAATAAAAGAAATAATATATATTAAAAAAGCTTACAGTGATGTGCACTCAGATTAAAAGAATAGTGAAAACTATAAAGGAATTTCTCAATAGAATATTCACACATTTCATTTCTAAATACAAGAATAAAAGATATGAAATAATCTTATTGAAATAAATATATCAATGTCACCTGTTCACATTTGAAAATTTAATAGTTCAATCGGCATTTTATAATGACATTGATTAACTAGAGAAGTTCCCTAAAGTTACAGATTATATTTTAACAAAAAATAAGGAAATATGGTTTGTATAATTTTTTTAATAAAATAATTGTGCACTTCAATGCTTCACTGTGATCATATTTTCAAAGTTAAAAAATAACAATGCAATATTTAGAGGAAAGTATTATCTATATATTGCTAGAAGAGATGATAATAGATGGACAATTGAAATCTTAAACTGGATTCTAAGAGATTGTAAAAGACCCAGAAAGAGACCACATGTGGTTGAAATAAAGTGTGCAGGGGTGATGTGGGGAAGAGTAAAGATCAGAGAAGATGGATTGAACTTGGAGAGACCTTCATCCTGCAGTGGATTGATAATGGTTGATGATGATTATCTATATTTTTTATTTATATTTTTAAATATTTTTCTTATAAAAAGAAAAGTTTATATGAAAAAGTTAAATTATCAAAAAATATTAACCGAATTAATATATCTTAAATTAATAACCCATATGTGTGCATATGGGTCTTCCGGACTGTAATTATTATTGGCACTAGTTGTGTTATATAAAAAATGAATGGCATAGTTTTTTGAACATTTCCAACATTTAATTTTAATTGTTAACTTTTTTAGATAATCATGTTAAATATAGTATTCACAAATATAAAGGTCACTGATTCAATTCCTTGCTAATATCATAATTAGTCAGGTCAACAACATCTAAAAAAAGAAAGAAGATAATATGACTCAAAACTTTGAGTCAAATAATACCCTATGTGTTGCTACTAACAGTATGTATTTGAAAAACATTTAATTAAAACTAAATTATGAAATTAGTGCAAAATATTATTACAAGAATAAAACCTTATTCATAAAAATTGGAGCCATGAAAATATGTTATCAATTGTTTATTATTCAATTCATTGTTTATTAAACTATCTCACTTTATGCTTGTACTGTAAATGTTTTTTTAATTGTAAGCAGGTCAAATATTTAAATAGCATTTAATTTTAAATCCAAATTATATCTCATCAATGACATTATCTGATCTTGCTATGACTGAATACATCAAGAGTAGATTGGTAACTAAACTGGAGTAAAGATCTATCATTTGTGCAATCTTATTTTCTGGCTCCTGGGTATGTATATTATAACTGATTATTTATTTGATATATTGAATATTTTTGCAAGAAGCATTTAATAATATCAAATTATTAAGCTATATACTTAAATGCTTATATCATTGATGTATTTGACTTCATTTATTAAGAAAAGAAAATAATTTATAGTTTACAATCAAGTGTAGAGACTTTAAATCTTTTTCAAGGGTAAAGTGTGCAATTTGGTCTTGGAGGATATTGTATTATGTCTTCACAATCAATCAACCAATGAATAATTATTTCCTTCTTTCTTTTTTTAATTATATTTGTCACAACCATATTCACTGGTGGTTACATTTTTATTATTTATTAGTTCTAGATAACATCTAACATTTGAGTGATATTTTAAATAATTTGATTATTTATTTAATGCTAAGCTAATTTTTTCAGTATGAACAGGATTATTGATTTTAGTGTCTAACATCAGGTATATAAATTTTAACAGATAATACCTCATCTGGTATCATTTTAATTATGTGTGGATGAATTCACTGCACTTATACCAAGACATATTTCTTTTAGTGGCTTATTGTAATAATTAAATGATGATGAAGTAAAATACTATTTTTGATCTAGGACAATATCTTTTAAATGTATTTGCAGTAATCTTCTGGAAACAGGATATAGGGAATTCATTTATCCTGATGGCATTGCTTTGATTCTATAGAATTTCTCCCTAGAAGTAGAAAAATCTTTTAATAAGGATACTAAATAGTCAAGAAATCTTTTTCTAACAACTGAAGTCATTCATAAAACCACCAATATGCTATGTTCATTTTTTTTTATGGACGACAGAGAAATATTTCATAAAGTGATAAATTATAATGATTGTAATGAGCACATAAATAATTTAACAGGTTATCAAATACATAATGCTAAAATTATAAACCTATTCATGAAACAAATAAGTCCGAATACATTACTAAGACAATTCATATTTTATCTGTCAAAATGAATTGTCATTGATATAGTAAAAAGATAAGCATTATTTACAAGTTCATTTTAATGATACCTTAGGGCAGTGGTCTTCAACCACCGGTCCGCGGCCCGGTGCCGGGCCGTAAAAGTTTTTTGCTGGTCCGTGCTAGACTGGCAAAAAAGTTTTTAATAACAAAATAATAAGATTTTAAACTTTTAATTAATATAAACAATTTTTTTTTTTTTTTCATCGCACTTTTACCTGATTAAAAAAAAAGAAACAGAACAAAAAAATCTAATCAATCAATCATACATAAATTAATTTGTTTTTCTACTTATCACAGATGTTTATGGGGGGGAGGGAGGATAGAATTAAATTTTTTATTACTTTTCTAAAAAAATTAAAAATTAAAAAAACAAAGTTTTTTATTATACAAACTCCATATATATATAACTTCATCTAAGGCTAAGCTGTTTACATCTTTAAGAAAATTTATCTATAGACTTTTGCTGGTCCATGAAATCTTATCCTTATTTTTGCCGGTCCGCGAAACCTTATCCTTATTTTTACTGGTCCGCAGGTGTGAAAAGGTTGAAGACCACTGCATTAGGGATCTAGTTTGAGAATTATCTTAGTAATGCACTCCGACTTGTTTGTTCTTAAATAGGTTCACAAACTGAATATAATCTTTTACAACAATGGGCCAAACCTTTTATGGCAATAGATTGAAATACATTCTACTTCATGCTATGAAGAAATGAATTTGGATCACAGCCTAATTTATTTTGGTCATCTATTAGAGATTACATCTAAAATAATTTCTAAGATTAATGTTCTTAGAAAGCTGTTTGGCACAACTTAGTATTGTGATGCAAATAATTTATAATTAGCTTTTTTAGCTTAAATCTTTTTTACTGAAAAATATCCCTTATTTGGGAAAAAAGTGCCACAATGGGCTTCTGAATCCATGATTAAATATTACAATGAAAAATATAGGACTATAATCAAGTCTGTCTCTTTTGCAGTGGTCTATTATTCCTTCATATGTTGCTCCAATAGACATTAGATGTTGTTACTCATAAAATATATAAACAGTATTAAGTACAGAAGACTTAGTCACTAATTTAAGATTATGACATGCTTCAAATCAAGGTCCTTTTTCTCAATCCTCAATAGAGATGATATAAAAAATGAACATTATGTGTAACTCAATTAAATTTATTTTTCTAAGTTTGACACTAAAACCAGCTGAACTTAATCTTTTTAGATATTACTGAAATTTCTACATCAGATTTGGATTGTCCATAGTCCCTGCTCTTGTCTACTTTAATATGTACAGTTTTGGATGTAAGCTATATATGATTATTGACAATCAAATCTATGCATTCAATGGCAGAAACGAAAGAATTTATAAAGTGAATAATGAATCTATCTCCTAAAAGGAATCTCCACAGATTTCTTTATGTTTGGAAACAAAAGAAAACCCATATGTTAAATGAATTCTAGTAGTTTCTAAATTAGTTTCATCACTTCCATAGGAAGTAATATAATTTTCTTTTTTTTCCTTTTATTGATTTCTACTTTATCATATCATACCATTTACAACTTTCTTAAACACTTTATCAATACTGTTTATTTATATCAAAACTAACAGTTTAGACTATCCTGCAGACATTATCAGAGCTATGATACTCAAATATATAATTATATAATTAATACACTTATACACATATTCTATACATAATTAAATACACAAAATAAAACAAAAATAAAATATACATTTTAACCTGACCATTATAAATAATCATTTCCCAGAATTATTTAAGAGTAAAGTAAACATGATTATTTATAATGGTCAGGTTGAAATGTACATTTTATTTTTGTTTTATTTTGTGTATTTAATTATCTATATGAATATGTGTATTAATTATATAATTATATATTTAAATATAGCAGCTCTGATGATGACTTGCAGGACAGTCGAAACTGTTAGTTTTGATATAAATAAATAGTATTAATAAAGTGTTTAAGAAAGTTGTAAATGGTATGATATCTATCACTTCCTATCTATAATAAATAGACCATGAATTATTTTTTGCTTTTATAATCATTTCATTGATACTTATATGACCAACAGATTTCAACTTGCTTTTTTTTTAATTACAAATTGCTAGATACCTATTTGACAACCAATGTTTATTATCTTCATAGACATCCACAAATGATTGTGGTCACTCCACGAAAGAAAAATATATAATTAGATAAATTATAATAATAAATCTAGAGGTCACTTTTGCAATGGCCATACAGACCAATCTGTGACTTATAAATATATCCACATATAGAACATGCTTATGCATTAATTCATTTATATAGTTTTGCTTTGCTTTCTTTTTCTTATTCTGCTGCAACTGCTTCTTTCCAAAAGATTTCAGCATCTTGAGTAATTGGTTCTCCATTGTACTATATCTTCAATCATATCTTCACAATGAAATCAAGTAAATCACACTTTTTAGAACATTTTGAAGATAATCCTTATAAAACAAATGGGATCTGTTTTTCTCATGAAAACCATGCTCAAACTCACATAAAATACTTTTTTTCTTTCGAAAATCTACTGTGGTTCATTTGATTGCCATATCCAATTTAATTAACATATAATTTTACAATAGTAGGTTCAATAGTATTACATCCAATATGTTCAAGAGCAAATTGATTGTACTTATAATCATAACATCTTAATTTTAGAAATTTCATGGAGCAATATTAATTTTTTTTAATGCTATTATGCTAGATTTATGGATCAAATCTCCCATAAGATACAATAAGTTTCATAAAATAACCACCCTATGTACAATGATTTAGTTGGTTTGGTGCAGTCATAGAATGCCAGACTCTGGATTCAAACCCATGGATTGTAACCAGCCCTGATACTTTCGATATTCTAACTTACCAACACAATTATCTAAAAAAATTCCTTTCTGAAAGTCTCTAAAATCTTTATTTGCATGAAAACCTTTATCTTATGCTGTGGGACGTGGCCCAACTATTATAGAGCTCTTTATATCTAATTCAGGATACCATTGCTGTCCAATAATGTAATGATAATGTAAATGAATATACATTGGTATAAATAGGCCAGTCATATAATAAGATCAGTAAATCCTACTGTTCTCAATAAAAAAGAGATGAGTTACAAAATGGATGTATATTTGAGAGCAAAAAGCCAAGTATTAATGCTTTACATCCAAAATAGTAATTTATAGCCTAAAATTACTCTGTTAATAATGCATGTTGTCCACTGTTTGCTAGAACAAAGACAAGCTTCAGCAAGCGTAAAGAGGGAATACTAATAGTAAATAGTATAGGATTTTTCCATGAGCCAGGCCTGGAAGTGCTAGATTTTATTTGAAAAGAATGAAGCATCCCTCTAACCCTGGTTGCTACCCATTTATTTATCAGCCCAGCAGCAAAATATATAAAACACAATGATTTATCCAATAAAATACTCTCAAATAGAGAAATTCAAATGCCACAAATGTTAATTGTAACAATTTTACCCCGGCCGATATTCAAACCCAAATAATGTTCTCGCTGAATGCCTATCTTTGCATCATGAGGCGCTATATAGTATGTAATTTTTATATAGTACAAATTAATTAAATCTTAATTAAACATATAATAATAAAAAATAGTATTGGTATAGAAAAATGAAACAGGAAATTTTAATTTTCAAATATCAAAAGGATTTGTAGGAAGAAATTTCCATATAGACAGCAAACATTTTCTAGATCATAATTCTATATCAAAGACTAACTGTAGCCTAAATAGTTAACCATCGGAAACAAACAAATAAAGCTATTTAAATACAATTTGCAATCGTATTTCTAAAATATTTATTAATTTGATTGTAAATATCGCCAACTATAATTTCCCGTTAAAATAAATGTCTCCTGTTAGTTGTTTGCTTTCGTTTCCGTCTATAATTAATATCCTTTTATTTCTAAAATTAACGATAAGTCATTGTTTTTGTAAATTAAACTTTTGTACGTCATCGCATTTGCCACTTAAAGAATGCGAATACCACCTGTTAGGAAAAAAATTAGAGGAAAAGATTTAATTTAATTTTTTTTTAAAGTCTTAATTCAACGTAAAACAAGGTTAGGAATGTTGTAGACTTCTTACAGAGCCCTAGGTTACAAACTAGACTTGCCGACGCAAAGAAAATAAAAACGCGCTATACCTAAAAATATTTCTATTATATAAACAACTAATGAAAATAAATATATGCTTAGACAGTGTTGTGGCATGTGGTAAGGTGAAGCTTAACTTAGATTGTTTGGCAAATGTTGTGTGCACATATTGACTATACATCATTAATGTTTAAATCAAGGATTTACATTAGATGCTATTTGCTCATCATTTTGCGTCTATGCTCCCTATTATTGGGTGACTTCATTATAGTAATATTTTGCTTTATTCATATTCTTTTTTAACCTTAGCTACACTCGAACTAAATCCGTAAGTCTTTTTTTGTTGTTGTTGCTAAATTAATAAAACAAGATTTTGAGTTTATCTAATACATCACATTTAATCACTAGTATCAGTTATCTAATGTTTTAAATATTTCAGTGCACTATCCTTCCAAACTCACGTTCTTTAATCCATAGTTTTCTTCTCTACATGATGCCAACAAACTTTTTAATTTTGTCCATCCATCTTATATGTTGTTTCTTTCTATGTCTCTTACAATCTTTTGAAATTCGGGTTAAGCTTTTAACTGTTCATTGGTTAGCATATTTTTTAGCAATTTATCCAATCCAACTCTATTCATTTATTTTTTTACATCATCAAATGGTTAGTTAGTTGGAACATCTTGTGATGTTTAGTACTGTAAGATACAAGTTTGAACTTTATCAACAACTACCACTTTGCTAAACTACTCTGGATAATATTTCTCTTGCAATAAACAGCATTCTATAATAATCTTTTTCACATTTTTTTCCACTTTCAATAAATCAAACATTTTTCTTTTTTGAAATATATATATATAACTTCATTTAATGCCACTTCTTACTTTGGATCTGAGACCAAGACAGTTTAAAAAAAGGGGACTTCAAGTTCAATAAAATATGCAGAAATGTATATAGGGAATAATCAAAAGAAATACAAAGTGAAATAGTCAGGTGAGAGAGGATACAGTTATCATTGGAAAAAAATAGGAGACAGAAATTGAACTGTGCTGAATATATTGCCAGAAGATATGATACTAGACAAACAGTTGAAAACTTAAACTGGATCCCCAAAATATTTTAAAAGACTTAGAAAGAGACTATGGGTAAGATGGTTGAATAAAATAAGGAAGTTTGTTGGTTGATGTGGAGAAGCGAAGCTATGGATATTAGAAAATGAGTTAAATTTGGAGAGACCATTCTGAAATGGATTGCTAATGATTGAAAGTAATGATGGCTGAATACCACAACAACACAGATCCCATATTTGAACAATGACTGCAGTCTGTCATAGAAGACCAATGAAAGAGACATTACCCACCATGCTCATTTATGAAAATATTTTACAAATTATCAAGAGATGAGAATTTGAGCAATTTTTTCTGGGCCTTCTGTTTGGCTAAAATTGAATTACTTAATACTCATTTATTGATTAGTATTAGTTGGTTATCTAGATGAGCTATGGACCTACTATCTGAAAAAAATTTCATAAAATTGGTGTGGATTTAAATTCAGGTCTTTGGCTTGGCAATATATGACAAGTAAAAGCACAGTCTTGGATATTCATACATTATGAATGAATGAATGATAGTAAGTTATTAAAATCAATGATGTTGTGGATATTAGTGGTTTTATTTCCTAAACTCCAGAAGCCACAATGAAAGCTGCAACTACTGTTCTTAATCAATCAGAAAACAGAATCACCACATTACTAAATGCAGTCAAATAATGGAAGTTCTGGCAATCACATCCAGATGAGCCCTTTTAATTTTATTCTGTTTCATTACTGAATAGAAGCATCCCACATTTTTTACTGTACATTCAAATAATACTTTAACCTCTATACAGGTAATAAAGATCTTATTGGTATAAATATTTCAATGGTAATGATCTGCAATAAAATTCTTAAAATTCAATGGACATTAAAAACCACCAATGGGTTGAAGAAATGATACCAAAATGAGTAAGAATTACTACTCAGTCATTAAGTAAATCTTATTTTCTTTCTTAATTATTTTATATAGAACAATTCTCTAATTTAATTTGTAGTTAAGATTACATTTACATTATTACAATAATAATAATAAATGTACAGGGGATATTATTATTGGAATTTTCTGTTGATATTTTTTATAGCAGATTATATTGCTTATGTATATAAGGCTTGAATATTAATAAAGTAATATCTTTTTAAATCATTAGTCCATGTGTATGTGCAAGCAACATTATTTATTTTGACTAATTGTGGAAAGAAAAGAATAGACTACTTTATCCCAGAACATTATCAGTATTGTTGTAATGGGGTTTTCTATTTACCTTTTGAATAAAATTATTTAAATCCTATCCCAGGATATTGTAGATTCCCAGGATATTGTAGATGTGAAATTATTTTGACATTTTTTTTACTTGGAAAATGTAATTAATTTCCCACTAAAAAGATATCAGTTTAAAGAGTGATTTAAGATGAGTCATGTTTGCTAATAAGAGTATGTGATGTTGTGATGCACTGTGACTTCTCCTTATATGGAGTCAGGAATCTCTCAAGCAACTATGCCAGACAAACCTGTTAGCCACTTTACCTTCCCTTTCCATTCTCCACCCTAAGTTTTCCCATAATCTGCTCCATCTCATTTCCATAACATAATCTTTGTCAACTCCATGATCTTCATATCTAAATCTCCCTTATCTTTTCCCAAACCTAGCATAAAAACCAATAACTCACTTTCTGTATAATCACTTTGTTCATATTAATCTTCCATAACTTCATTATTTGTACCCTTTCTGCTTCCAAGCATTTACATTGAAGTAACAGATGCCTAATATTTTCTATGCCTTTCTTATACAACTTGCAGACTAAATCACACATAATTTTCCAATTATGTGTATATTCCCTTGTTGCTAAAGATCCCATTCAAGCCTTAAACAATAAACTACTTTCCTTACTATTATCATAAATTAACTCACACCCCACTTCTCTATATATTTAAACTCATTTTACTATCCATAGTAGTTCTCCATCTCTCCAACTCCCTATTCTTTATTAATGCATCTCTTCTTCTATTCCACTCTTACCACTATAACACTCAAGAATTCTCCTAACACAATCATCCCCACCTTTTGTACAAATATACTGACATAAATTCTTTATTCACATCTTCTGCATACCGCATTACCTTTCTCACCCATCTTGTTGCCTGCCCTTTACTTGTAACCCAATTAAATACTATTTTGGCTATTCTTTTATTATCCATAAACTGCAATCTACCGAACATTTTCAATTTGCTTTTTGTATCTCTCATATAAAAACTTGACTATCCCATTTCTTATTGAATTGCATTCTTTGCTGTCCACACCTCTGCATCTAATGCATGTCTTCCTACTTCCCTTTGTACTTTTTCTAAGTAATCTAATACCCCTTTACTAACACATAACACATCATTGCTGTATGTTAACCCTGCTACTATAACTCCCTTCCATACAATTCTAGATATATATCACATTTATTATATGAAAACACTGTTAATTTCTTTATCAATCCCTTTCTCTTTTTTTTTTTGCTTCATTTATCAATTTTTTCTCCCAATCATCCAAGCAATTTTTCTGATTACTCAAGATGATTCCCAAATAACTATATCTATTCACCACACTTCACTTTATATCCCCCAAGAAGAAATCTTTGTTTTCTCTTTCCCCAGTATTCACCATCATTATATTTGATTTTTCTTCACTAAATTTAATCCCCATATCTTTACCCACCCTTGCACATGTCCTCAGCATAACTTTCATATCTTCTTTCTGCACACAAAAAGACATCATCCACAAAAAAGACATGACAATGTATATACTCCCTTGCCACCTATTAACTGTATCTCTATCCCTCTTCCTAATCTTTCTATTGCTCTCTCCATTTCATTCAAATACAACAAAAACATACCAAACTCTCCACACGGTAGTGCCACCGAGTGCAAGCCTTTGTAATCAATGAATGAAGGAAGGTTTGTGCATAAAATCTCTATCTAGTGCCTATTCATCCAACATCCCCAGACTCACTTGTACCATAAAAATGTTTTCCCAAATTTTTACAATTCAAAAAACAAAACAATACTTCATTTTAGATTCAAAGTGTTTATATCATTATCTTATACTGTTATCAAGTGAATAAACCAAGGATAGATTATTAATTGGAAAAGAGTTTGAATCACCATCATTTATATATTTCTAGTTACTGCCCCACAGACAAAATTAAAAACAATAAATATTTCTGTATAATGTTAAATATTTGTAAGTGGAAGTTATTTACCATTGTATTGTTGAGACAATTATTTAATTATATTTCAGCCACTCACAGCATTAAATGTATTTGACTTTACTTATTAAAGAAAAAGATGTATTAACAATTAGTAATAAAGTGTAGAAATCTTAAATGTTATTTAAGAAAAATAATTCTACAAACATTTTATTAATATATTCTCATGTTCAGTGCTGTAAATGCTTCACTGTCATTGTCTCTTTTCTTGATTGCATCCACCATAATCACATAGACTAGTGCAGTGATCTTCAACCCTTGGTCTGCAGACCAGCGCCAGGCCAGGCCACAGAACTTTTCTGCCGGTTCACTCTAGATTGGCAGGAAAGTTTGTGATAACAAAATAATAAGAGTTTAAACTTTTAATTAATATAACCAATTTTTATTTATTTTTTCATCTAATTTTTATCCAATTAAAAAAAAAAAAGAAAGCAGAACAAAAACAAAATATAATCAATCATACATAAATTAATTTTTTTTTTTAGTTATCACAGATGTTTATGGGGGGGGGGGTATAATTAAATTTTTTATTACTTTTCTAAAAAAATTCAAAATTAAAAAAAAAAGTTTTTTATTATACAAACTCTATATACATATATAAAACTTTATCTTATATATTTAATATTGTTGTTTTGATCAGTTATAACAATTACACTCATCTTTAAGGAAATTTATCTATAGACTTCTGCCGGTCCACAAAACCTTATTCTTATTTTTGCCAGCCCGTGGAACTTTATCCTTATTTTTACCAGTCCGCAGGTGTGAAAAGGTTGAAGACCATTGCACTAGTTGTTATATTTTTGTTACTCATTGGTCCTAAGTGACATGTAAAATTAGTTTATCATTAAAAACTTGATTATTTACTTAATTATGAACTTATACTGACCTCAGAAATAAAATTGTCTATTCTTGCTACCTCAATCAAGGGCAATACATAATGATAAATACTTTCTTACCTATTATTATATTAATAGTGTTTGGGTGAATCCATGGTTAGTATGCTTGCCTAGTTATTTTCAGTAGCTAGGCCTTGCCATTTATCTATTGCTAAGAGATAAAGATAACTTATTCTGCATTGCAAGCTCTATTCCACTACAATACATATAATATTCAAATATAAATATATTGTCTATACTAAGTTTAATGTAATTATAAGGGACTTGAACTTAGACTTTTAAGCTCCTTACAGCTATGAACTTCATCTTATAAAACTGAACTTCATCTCATAAAACTGATACATAAGACCACATACATGTAAAAAAGAAATCTAAACAAAATGATAGATAATTTTAATGTAACAATTATAGAGTTCAATTACAACATATACATCAGTCCAGAAGATACAACAAAAATGTAAGCTTTCTTCTGAGCTGTTCACCAAAAATTTTAGACAGCCTTATCTGCAAGGTCAAAAAAAAAACCAAGAGTCAGCCAGTTTTTTTCTAAAGTACAATAGGAATGGATCACCTAGGAGAATATGGTAATTTATCCACCCAATACATTAGGTAAAATAACAGTTGTATTCACATCTAATTTAATTGCAGGAGTTACTTCGCTGAGATTATATACCATATCTTTTAATTTGTCAAATAACAGTAATTTAACTCAAATTATGAAAGATATTGACCTATAGCATTAAGAAAATTAATAATAACAAAAACAATACAATAATATTAAAATTTATAAAATTAATTGTCCATGGAATATAATTTTAAATAATATGGAATATTTTGTGGAATGCCTACACTATGATACTTTTTCCATATACATGACACGAAATCAACATCTAGAAAGATAATAGCAACATCAATTTTTTTTGATTTGTCTGATTTAAAAAATAAGTCTTCTATTTCAAAATTGTTATTATACATTAAAAACATAATATATAGACCATTTTTATGAATTTCTTAATCTTCATGTATTTCTTCAACCGTCCATATTCAAACTGATACTTCTCTAGTCAGTATATTTATTATATCTGTAATATTGTTGAAGCAGCTATTCTTCACACATGCATTAAAATTAACATATTGTGTGAAAAGTAGTTATTCCACAATATTACACATACATACATATGTACATATTATAATGGGATGACCTATTTGATAGCCCTAGTTGAGGCACCAAATATAACAGAACGGCATTTAATCATCCCAGTTGATATACCAAATATAATAGAATCGATTATATTTAATGCTTGGAAATCATTAACTTAATGCTTCATAGTTAGGTTCGCCAAATATAACAAAATGGATTATATTTAAAATCTAAGTTGGTCTTGTTAAATATAAGGAGATGATTAAATTCCCTAGAAAGAGGATATGCATTTCACTACAATCAAACTTTGGGTCTTCAGGTAGAATGCTAGAAATGAATCGATGAAATACTAAGTCCATGATTATATCTATCTTTATTATGCTAGCTCAATAATCTTTAAATAAGTTTTAATATAATTTAGACTAGTTCATCCATCTTTCATCCCTCTTTCAGTCACCATTATGCCACGATATTCAAACTCATGGAGAATTTGCAATTAGCTCTTTTCAGGGATAATTTCAAAACAAGTTATTATTTAATATGCCTTTATATAAGCATTAACTAACAATTGATATTCATATGATATTTATAATACTAGCATATATATAATATAATTCAATAATGATTAGACAAAGAGATCAAGTTAATAAATCAATATTTAATAAACAATAAAAAATATAATATAATAGATAATAAAATATTAATAAATAAATATGGATGAATTTTACCATTTTAAAAATATTAATAAATAATATTCTTATTTAATACCCTATGATAAAATTCAATACTATAATAAACTTTCAAAAATTAAAGAAAATAGTTTAAATTAACAGATATATAAAAACAATATCTGGATTCAAAAATTAATAATTTATGTAACTTATTAATTTATTTACCGTTCTTATTTATATGTTTCATAATTACTAATATATAAGTACTATTTACAATTGTATAACTTATATATTATATGTATTTTTGATAAATAAAATACATTGAACGTTTACAATATTATGTAGTAAATACAATATAATCCTGTTTAAAATATCTATTAAATAATAACTATTCTTTATATCCTTCATCTAATTTGATGAATTATGTCAAGCTTTCAATTAATTATATTTAATACTAAATATAATTTTCCTATTAAGATATAATGATGCGATGCCAAATTTGAAATAAAGATAATAATAATAATAATAATAATAAACATATTAAAATAATATAAGCATTATTATAATATATATAAATAAATAATAAAGAAAACTTATTTTCCAGAGTTGAGAGTAGATATTGAAGTTTATAGTTCATCATCCTAATGAAGATCTTTTACGAAGTATATTATTAATCCATTGGTATAATGATGATTTTATTTATCCTTAATTGATAAACTGTTAATAATATCCAATGACTTGATTGATATAATATATAGTAAATATTCTTCGAATGATGATGTTCTTAATCTCCATTTTTCTATTATCATTAGACGTTCTTTTCAATTAATATTTCAAATATTTCAAAATATTTTAAAATAGCATGCAAGGTTGGTTTCGAATCCTTTACGATACAAAGCTGTTCTACTCAAAGCACATTGTTTTATCCTATATATATATATATAATTATCTTAAATTTATATATATCTGAAGAATAACGGAAGTGTTAAAACAACGTAGTTTCCAAAAAACTTAAACAGACGTTCTTTTCTTTTATATTGCTATTCCTTTAAGATTTAATAGAAAATTAAAATATTTTCCTTGCAGACTTTTAATCCACAGATTATCTTAATTTGGAAAAGTTAATATTTAAATTCCAATCGTTGAACAGTAGTATTGATAAAAGAAAAAGTTATTTAAAGAGAAATGATTTTCTTTTCTTCTCCTTAATAACAAGAGAACGAATAAATCTGCTCGTGTGTTGTTACAAGTTCATGCTTTATTCAAATATTAATTGTTCAATAGACATTAAGATTTAATAATAAAATATATATAAAATTATTTATTATTCTACCTCAAATCTGGCATTTTACTCAAAAACTTGACATTAATATATATATATTGTTTAAAGTTCACGTATATATAAAATCATTCATTTCAACTCCAAATCTGGCATTTTACTCAAAAGCTTAAGGTATGTATTATTTAAAACTCACATGTATATATAAATAGTTTATATATGTATACATAATAAAATAGTCAAATAAATTTTATATTTATAAATAATTTCATAAGAGATAAAAGCATGTTAGACCAATAATAATAACTGGAAGAAGTTACTATTATATTTCCCCTTCCCTTAGGAAATTAAAATTTTAATTTAAGTTAAAATTTTAAACACTTACAACTATTTTAGTATGTTCTTATAATTTAATTGCATTTATACTTGGATTTTATGAAGGGTTGAAGTTTTTTTTTTTTTAACTGTTATATCTTTCCTTATACTTGGGCTATATTATTCTTTTGATAATGATCAAAAAAAAAATTAAGGACTTTGATGGTTAATATTTTTTTTTATAAAAAAAAAAAAATAAAAAAAAATAATGTGTTTCCTTCTTGGACAACACAAATATATTTACTAGCCTTATTCCTGCTTCTTTAAGACTTATGGATTTGAAAAGGACTAAATAAATACTAGAGTATCCATTTATTAATATGAATTGACTCTATTGTTTTTACTTATTTCAAGGCATTAAAGAATACCCTCACCAAAGCTAATGTTCTTAATATATTTCTCTTTACATTGATCACTATTATTATTTTTTTAATACAACCATATGGTTTACACTGCCCAATACTTATCTTGATATTCACCTTATTTCTTTATATAACATTATAAACAGCCAAAATAAGGTTTTAAAATTCGTGAATTATATGTACCACGAATCTCTCCTTCTTGGTTAATCCAAAATGCATTTGGACCTGCCTTTTTAACGATAGTATAAGGTCCTTCATATGTGTTGTAGAATTTGTGATATTTATTCTCTAATGGTTTACTAGGATGGAAAGTCTTTATCAAAACTTTATCTCCAACTTTAAATTCATAAATACATTTTTTTTAATTCTGATTTCTATTATTTGCCATTTTAACAAGTTGTTTATGAGCTTGTAAAATGTCATTTTTCTCCATCTATTTTGGGTTCATAAACTATAGGTTTATATTTTTTAAAATAATATAAGTATAATTTGATGAAAATGTAGTCGGATGGGTGAGAATATTTCTCCAAGACTAGTAAGTATTCTTCTTATACATACTTATATACATATACATCTATAATTGTATATCTATACTTTATAGATTTATAAATTATGTTGGTATTTTATTACCTTATCATATTAACCATTTGGTCTACTTCCTATTCTAGATCAAGTAACCAAAGATTAAATTTCATTAAACAAGTGTATACTTGTTTAATTTAATTTTTCTATATTTAGTTCCTTCATCAATGTTTATGTCATCAAAATTTCTATATATACATTTTTTTTCTTTAACAAACTATAATGGGTTCAATCATTACTCATTGTCTGTTTTCATTTTTAAATGGTCACAATCCTTGAAAGTCCTTCCATAATATGTGCTTATCTTCATTAAGCACAATAATTCATGTGTTAAATGAATGTAAATGGACCTTCATAAGTATTACATAACTTATGGAATGTATGACCTTTTTGAATTTCTGAAATACTCATTTGAGAAGTTAATAATTCATTCTCATTATTAACTCTACAAGTATTTAAATTTAATTCTTCTAAACCAATATTAATAAAATAATTTTCAGTTTCATGCATTATATAATACTGAAAATTTAATCTATTATTAGAGATAATTATTTGTTGTGGATCTTTTTTAATAAATTCTAAATGATTCCGACTAAGACTCTGTTCTTTACTATTATCATAGGTATCTATATTAGTTTTGAGAGAATTATCCTTTATCTCAAACAATACCTGATGTGAAAAAATAGATTTTGGGTTAGGATCATTTATCTTATCAAGATCTTTAACAACAATTTCCAAATCATTCACTACTTCATTTTCTATTTTTTTATTATCTTGAGTCTTATACTTTATCTCTGTTTGTTGCATCTCCATGACTTGTGTGTTTTGGAAACTTTTTGCTTCATTCATTTCCACAATTCCTTTTGAATTTAATGGATTTAAATTAACCATTCCAAAAATGTTGTGCTGATTCTTTATATCTTTACTCTGTTGTGTAATATCAAAGTGGTTTTGATAATTTTCTTCTGTAGTAATCAATTGAACTAATAATGATTTACTCTGGGTATCATCATTACATTCAAAGTAAGTTTGAAGTTCTTCTTGTTGATTGTTCACCTTAATCTGCATTGTATCATTCATGATTGTTTTAATAGAATTTATTTGTGGAGTTGATATTGTCTCCTCTAAAATAAAATTAATAGGATATTTTTCTATTCCATCACTGGAAATCTGAGATATCCAACCAGTAGAAAATTCAGTGTCAAGTAAAGTTTCAGCATTAAAAGAATGTTCATTACCTTTATTGGATTCAAAAATAAAACCATGCAAATCTTTTTGTAAGATAATAGCTTGTTTTTGATTATCTGAATTACGAATAGTAATTCTATCATCTGTTTCATATATAAAAAACCAATTTCCAATAGCTAAACATGTTGAATCAAATGAAAACAAAATAGGTTGACTAGGAGTACCAAGTTTAACTTGACTACATGCATTCTGTAGTTCTTTTAAACATAATTCCAAACTATCCTTCTCATAAAAGTTACAACTATTATACATATTAGCAAATTTTCCCTCCAAAATAATCTCTAAAGAAATTATTTTATTCTCCAAAGATCTAAATTGATGATAAATAGTCTCTAATACATTATTCTGGGATTCTACCTCATTATTATGTTTAGTAGAGAGTTGATCTATTCTTGCGTGTGTTCGTTGTCTATCTTCTTGGATTTCATTCCATATTTTATTTTGTTCTTCCTTTACTTCTTCCCTAAAAATTCCTTGATTTTTATACATTTCATCACATTTAACATTTAATCTATCTATGATGTCATTTTGGAACTCACTAAACCGCTGTTGACATTTTGAATTATTTTCATCAATTTCATTCTTTAGATCATTTAATGCTTGTTTAATTTCTATGTTATCTTTTTTAACATTATCCACATTTAAATTTAATTGTTGAATTTTTGTAGATAGTTTATTTTCAATTCCTGTTATTTCAACCTTCAAATCATTTTTTAAACTATCTAATTTTTTATTATTATCATCCAATTTTTGATTAAATCACTTTTTAAGTTACACATGTCACTTCTAAAATTACTACTATTATCATCCATTTTTTTATTCATATTATCAAGTAATTTTTGATTATTACTGTCCATTTTATTCATAAACATTTGGAACATTTCCAACATAGTTGTGTTATTATCTATAACCTTTGTTGAACCAACATTAAGTGATTGGTTAATCTCAATTTTAGATGATTGATTTAAATCTTCATCAACTATATTTTGTGTTTGAGATAACACTTGATCTAAACTCTGTGTTTGTTGAGGGTATTCAACTATGGTTGTAGAACCCCCAGATGCTTGTACTAATGATGATTGTTCTATAATATTACTATCATCACTTAGTTCACTTTGCAAATCATCTTGCATTTGACTAGAGCATTCAATATCTTTGTTTGAAAACATTTTCCCACTTCGAAGCATAACAAATTTTAACTTAATTCAAATATTACTCAAGTGTATATATATTTTTATAACCAAAATATTATATCGTAAAGTTCTTTACCACCCCATGCTATTTATATATACTTATGATGTTCTAATGATATATGTGTATATTTTTAAACATCTATGTCTATAGAAAAACTTTATCCCACTCAACTCTTGTTTAAAACATAATTTAATAATTAGTTATTTAAATATTGATCTCTCTAAATCATATTATATATATTATCATTTATTTTTTTATATTAATCTTGTAATTATAAATACCATATGAATCTTCATATCAACATACTTGTTACTAAGAATAATCAATTAATCTATCCATGACTTTTTCACTATATGTAATAATATAGAATCATTGATTCAAAGCCCCAGTTAATATACTAAATATGTAATAGTATATAATTTATACCTGTGATGAACTTAAATGTTCAATGCCTAAAACGTTGAGTCCAAATATATAACTTATAACTTAATTCAACCCAAATTTGGGTGCCAAATATAATGGGATGGCCTATTTGATAGCCCTAGTTGAGGCACCAAATATAATGGAATGGCATTTAATCATCCCAGTTGATATACCAAATATAACAGAATCGATTATATTTAATGCTTGGAAATCATTAACTTAATGCTTCATAGTTAGGTTCACCAAATATAACAGAATGGATTATATTTAAAATCTAAGTTGGTCTTGTTAAATATAAGGAGATGATTAAATTCCCTAGAAAGAGGATATGCATTTCACTACAATCAGACTTTGGGTCTTCAGGTAGAATGCTAGAAATGAATCGATGAAATACTAAGTCCATGATTATATCTATCTTTATTATGCTAGCTCAATAATCTTTAAATAAGTTTTAATATAATTTAGACTAGTTCATCCATCTTTCATCCCTCTTTCAGTCACCATTATGCCACGATATTCAAACTCATGGAGAATTTGCAATTAGCTCTTTTCAGGGATAATTTCAAAACAAGTTATTATTTAATATGCCTTTATATAAGCATTAATTAATAATTGATATTCATATGATATTTATAATACTAGCATATATATAATATAATTCAATAATGATTAGACAAAGAGATCAAGTTAATAAATCAATATTTAATAAACAATAAAAAATATAATATAATAGATAATAAAATATTAATAAATAAATATGGATGAATTTTACCATTTTAAAAATATTAATAAATAATATTCTTATTTAATACCCTATGATAAAATTCAATACTATAATAAACTTTCAAAAATTAAAGAAAATAGTTTAAATTAACAGATATATAAAAACAATATCTGGATTCAAAAATTAATAATTTATGTAACTTATTAATTTATTTACCATTCTTATTTATATGTTTCATAATTACTAATATATAAGTACTATTTACAATTGTATAACTTATATATTATATGTATTTTTGATAAATAAAATACATTGAACGTTTACAATATTATGTAGTAAATACAATATAATCCTGTTTAAAATATCTATTAAATAATAACTATTCTTTATATCCTTCATCTAATTTGATGAATTATGTCAAGCTTTCAATTAATTATATTTAATACTAAATATAATTTTCCTATTAAGATATAATGATGCGATGCCAAATTTGAAATAAAGATAATAATAATAATAATAATAAACATATTAAAATAATATAAGCATTATTATAATATATATAAATAAATAATAAAGAAAACTTATTTTCCAGAGTTGAGAGTAGATATTGAAGTTTATAGTTCATCATCCTAATGAAGATCTTTTACGAAGTATATTATTAATCCATTGGTATAATGATGATTTTATTTATCCTTAATTGATAAACTGTTAATAATATCCAATGACTTGATTGATATAATATATAGTAAATATTCTTCGAATGATGATGTTCTTAATCTCCATTTTTCTATTATCATTAGACGTTCTTTTCAATTAATATTTCAAATATTTCAAAATATTTTAAAATAGCATGCAAGGTTGGTTTCAAATCCTTTACGATACAAAGCTGTTCTACTCAAAGCACATTGTTTTATCCTATATATATATATAATTATCTTAAATTTATATATATCCGAAGAATAACGGAAGTGTTAAAACAACGTAGTTTCCAAAAAACTTAAACAGACGTTCTTTTCTTTTATATTGCTATTCCTTTAAGATTTAATAGAAAATTAAAATATTTTCCTTGCAGACTTTTAATCCACAGATTATCTTAATTTGGAAAAGTTAATATTTAAATTCCAATCGTTGAACAGTAGTATTGATAAAAGAAAAAGTTATTTAAAGAGAAATGATTTTCTTTTCTTCTCCTTAATAACAAGAGAACGAATCAATCTGCTCATGTGTTGTTACAAGTTCATGCTTTATTCAAATATTAATTGTTCAATAGACATTAAGATTTAATAATAAAATATATATAAAATTATTTATTATTCTACCTCAAATCTGGCATTTTACTCAAAAACTTGACATTAATATATATATATGTTTAAAGTTCACGTATATATAAAATCATTCATTTCAACTCCAAATCTGGCATTTTACTCAAAAACTTAAGGTATGTATTATTTAAAACTCACATGTATATATAAATAGTTTATATATGTATACATAATAAAATAGTCAAATAAATTTTATATTTATAAATAATTTCATAAGAGATAAAAGCACGTTAGACCAATAATAATAACTGGAAGAAGTTACTATTATAATATATATCATTATATTGTTAGTTATCATATTTAGTATATATATAGGGGGTGTATACTCAGACTTTTACATGCCCCTCAACTATCCAGGCTATCTCATACTGCTGACACACTTGATCGCACACATGTCGAAAAGATAAACAATTCATCAATACACATATTTTGTGCTAAACCAACAGTCATCAGTTGGTCCAGATTATAACCTCGACACATATATACAATCACTGCTCTGCTTATATTCAGATAGCCAATCTTAATACTTTAATGAACAAGCTTCAATTCACTCCACCCCACAACTCTTCAGCCATCTATTTCATTGAAAATCTAATGATGGAATGCTCATAACCCACATTGGTGCATTGATTGTATATATGTGTGATAATAATCTGGACCAAATGAAGAGTGCTGGTTAGCATAAAATATGTATATTGGTGATTGTTTATCTTTTTGACATATGTGTGATCAAGTGTGTCAGCAGTGTGAGATAATGTGGATAGTTGAGGGTCATGTGAAAGTCTGAGTTCAAACTCTCTATATATTACATATTGGAGTGCAGGTATGAAAAAAGCCTGTACTGTAGGAAAAAATTTATATTTGGTATAGTTTTTTAACTTCAGCAGATTTTGAGTCAAAATGAGTCGATGAATATGAGCTTTGAATTTGACTCATCATGAATATAAGCTTTATTAATAATTGTTATGTAAATAAATTATTTATATTATGTTTAATATTTATTTTAGAAAATTATAATATCTTTGTTTACTATTAACAAATACCATATATATGTATATATATGAGAGAGAGAGAGATGGGAACCCGGGCCACATAATTAATGCTGGTTCAACACAAGATGCATCTGGATGGTCATTTGCCTTTTATTATATCTTTATTTATATGATTTTTAAAAATGTGTGGTAGGGTGGTGATTGTTTAATACATTTATAAAGATATTACACATGGGACAGAGAAAAGTGAGTAACTCTGTGTGTGCATGTTTAATTTTTAAAAATCAGATATATTAATCTTTAACTGAGGTTTAAAGTTTATATCTGTGCTAGAGACAATCTCTAGTTTAATAAATCATTAGTGATAATGATTACTATATTTATCTGAAGTGGTTGGTGTTAAAATTGTGGGTGGAATAAGTTTGACACTTGTAATTCAAACTGTAAAAGAAACTAGTTATAAATAGTAGGAAGAATTATAAATTATATAAATATGCTTTAAAAGGTCAGAAATATATAAAATAACTAATAATTTAGAAAAGATATTTCAGTTATCAAAGTTATGGAACTAAGTATTTGATAATTTATTAACTAGTTGTACTGTGCTGTGCAGCATAGTAATTAATGGATGGACATGAGAGCTAAAAATGTACAGATTAATCTTTCATCTGCAAAAAAAACTCAGCTTGGATAAGAGATTGGAATTATCATGCTCAACAATTGATTGCCACATATTATTAAAAACTATAGGAAGCAGTATTTAACTTTTTAAAAACATCATTAATTGTGTTAAAAGAAAGTTGATATCTACATCACATGATCTCTCATATGTTTCCAAGATCAGTTATCTTCACTCCATTTCAGAGTCTTTTACTATAAATTTGAGTAATAGTATAAATGAGTAAAAAGTGACTGGTAGATGCATAAATTCCAGCTTTGATTCCTAGTCTTCACTAATGAAGCAAAAAGCAGAAAATGGTCAATCTGGATATGAGAATTTTCTAGCATTATACCAATTCATTGTTTACTCAAATTGAGCTCTAGAATATGGTGAAGATAAATAAGTTGTGATAGATTTAATATTTTTTTCTCATAATTTATTACTTTATCTAAATAATTACAAATAAAGTATATATGCAAAGATTATCTAGTCAATCTGATGATTTAGTAAATCATCTCTTATATTCAAAAACTTGTGTCCAGTCATTTAAGAAAATAAATAAGCAATCAAATGGTTTATTGTTCAGTGATTTATAAGATGTTTGAGCATCAGAAATGGTAGAGTAGAGTTACAATCAATGAAACTTGATATCCAGAATCCATTCCTCTATCACTTTACTAAACTATAGTGCAGTTCACGGTTTGAACTTGTCTTGCCCATAATTTTGGAAACATGTCTGAAGCTGAGAAATTCTAAAAGAACATCAACAGTTTTTTGACATTCATCTCATATTTGTGGTCAGTAAATAGCTATCTTGCTATTTGTATCTATAAAGCAAGAAAGAAAAACAAATATCCCATCACTGTACAGTAGATTAACGGAATTGGTATTTATTTTTCTACTGCTTCTCAAAATCGGTGAGAAAGAATTTGGGGATATTTTTTTTTTGTGAGTAATTTAGTACAATTATTTGACTTGATTAATATTAGTAAATGTCCAATTTTGTAAATGATAGATTACTTTTTTTTCATATACAGTACATGTTGACCATCGGTAATTCAGAATTTTTATAATCCAAATAAATCTATAAACTCAATTTATTATTCTTTTAATATGATTTAAGGTTTACCAAAATAATAATTCATATTTCAAATACAATAAATTAATAAAGTTTTGTCATTGGTGCTGACCAGTATGTTTTTATGTGCTTTTATTTAACTTACTCCATTTATTTAGTCTGTCTAAATAAAGTATTATAACTCAATTTTTATTTCACTTCCCAATTTTTAAACTATTAGAGACTTTGCATACATATATATTCCTAATGGCAAGAGACTTTTTAAGAATTGGCAAATAATTTTAACAAAAGAAAATAATTTTTAATTTTATACGTAACATTAATATTAGCAGTTTCTAGTAGCACTCCTTATAATTTAAAACTGAATGCTTCATTGTAAGTGTATGCAATTTTGTTCAGTGTTTTTAAAATCCAACATTTTAAAAATCTAATTTAAATAAATTCTTTCCATTATTATATTTGATTTTGTGCATCTTAACTAAATAAATATGAATTTAAATTTTCCTAGCATGACTGCTACACATGAGGGAAATGAATGTGGGCAAAATTTAGCAAACTGATACTATGTCAACAATGATCTATATCAGTAAAAAGTAGAAAATATTAAAACAACAACACTTTTATTCACATAAATGCATTAGAAATAGTAAAATATTTTTTCCCAGAGTTCACATACTCTTAATATTATATGAATAACATAAAAATATGATGCAAACATGTTCAGAAATATTTCTAAACATTAATACACTACACTTTGTTTTGGTTGAATAATATCAAGATTAATGTGAATGCAGAAGAAAAAATATTTTTTTACATTTTAGTGCATTTATGTGAATAAAAACATTAAAAAAATTTTTTGTTTTTAATATTTTTAAATTAGTTTATCTTTCTTAGATTGTTATTTCGAATGTAATGATTTTCAATTTTTTAAAAAAATATCTGCAGAAAGCAAATAAGTGGACAATCTTTAATTCCTAATTTTTAAATTGTCAGATTGAAATGGTAATTTTTTATTTTAAGGAAGATATATCTATATTAAAATTAACATTTAATATGATATACAGTATATTATAAATTTATGCCCAATAGATATTAAAATTAGTTATTATTAAAGTATTGTTTAGTATTTGTATTTACATTTAATAATAAAAATCAAGTCATACATCACGTGACTTAATTTAATAAGCTTAAATTACAAATGTAATACAATGAGTGTACTAATAGCTTTTAACAAGATTTTCCAAATATCTCTATCTCCAAACTGTTTTCAAACTGTGGCTATTATCAGAGAGGTGCTAGAACATTTAGACATTAGTTCTAATGTCTGAATATCCTAGCACCTCACTGGCAATAGCCACACATTAAAAACAGTTTGGGGATAGATATATTCAGAAAAGCTTGTTAAGAGCTATTAGTACACTCATTATATTACACTTACATTTAGTATTAAAATGCTCAATATTTTTAATGAAATGAGAGGTGTATAAAGAAACAGTACAAGACCTTTACAAATTCAGAAAAAAAGTTCATCTATAAATATTGTAATAATACCTTTTAACCTATTTGTAAAACAACAAAACATGAACTTACTAATACATATGTTAACCAGTGAGTTTTGCTGAAATCTGGCTTGGGGCAATTAATTACTTTATGTTTATTAATTTTTACATCTTTTCATCTAAACTCAAAGTGAAAGAGTATTTTAGAATTACATATTTTCACGAAAAGAGTTCATACATTGAGATTTACTGACAACTGTATAAATGAAGAAATTAAAATTGACATATAACTTAAATTACTTCACAGTAAAGAAAAGAAATCAACATATTTTTAAATGCTAGATATGTTTTTAACTTGAAAAATTGGTTATGATTTCAATTTACTGTATGTAGTTAATTACTCTTTTATAAACTGATGTTTCATAGCCATATTTTAAACCTATGACTATTTGGGATATATTTTATTAATAATACCAAAGATGTATATTAAGGATAAAATAACAGATTTAAGTTTTAGTTCTGTTCAAAACAGATTTCAGCTATAGTTGGTTTTATTTTTTTTAAAAAGTAACTAAGCAACTGGATAGCTCTAAGATTCGTAAGAAATTTGGATTCTGGAAATAACAGATCTGGACTGCAATCCATAGATCTTGAGCTCAGGAATTCATCATGCCATTACAGCACCAATGAATTTAAATTGCTATTTTATTTTTAAATTATTTGTGACTTTCAGTATAACTAAATATAATCTCTTTTTTTTTTATAATTATGTTGTTCTTTTTGTACAGAAATCTATACCGAGTTTTATATTCATTACACTATTAATCTTTATAGCAACTACTTTATCATTTTCTTATTTTTATTATTTTACTTCCACTTTGCTTTGCTTTTTTTCATTTGTTTTGTTTATGTTTCTTAACATTTCTTATTAATTTTATATTTGTTAATGATAGTATGGAATAGCATTAGTCACATGTGATCATGGTTGTATCAGCAATTAAACATCATAAACTATTAGGGAGACACTTCTGAATATTATATTGAAAATAATACAACAAAAATAAACAAAACTGCAATGCTAAAAAGTGAATCTCTCAGACACAACATATCAATAAATACAAATCAATAATATTTCTCAGTATTGCTGGCTTGTATTTTGTGGCTAGATTAAAGGCATTTGGTATATTTAGTATATAATTAAAGGCATTGGGTATATTTACTATATAATGTATATATATTTTAAAATAAGTACTCAACATATTCCTCTCTTCTTTTTTCAGCAAGAAATTGGGCAATAAAAGATGGAAAATGGAAAATAAAAATCTAAAACTGTCAAAGATCATTTCTAAGATCTGGAATATGTAAACTACTAAGTAATAAAAGATTTTTGGAATAAAGATGGAGGAGTCATATCTACATTGATATCTTAGGAGTTAAGGTGAATATAGAAAAATACAGTATCTTCTAGTTAGGTCAAGAGACAAAAGCAATGATATAGCAAAGACTAGGATATAATCATATAAAGAAAACATTGGTATCCATCTGACTCCATGAACATTAATTTCACATTACTATAATATAATTCTTTAAACAAACAATTCAAAAAAGTAATGAAATGGACAAGTTGTATGATTAGATGCAAATAAAAATTATCAGCTTGCAAGTCAGTTAAACTTTTAGCGATTGTTGATCAAAATATCACCATTGAAAACAGAATGGAAAGAAATATTATTGGTTAACAATAAATTTAGAATAGAGATTAAAATTAAATGAGAGATTTCTTAATAAGATTTTGTGAATTCATAGATTTTTATATTGCTTGAACATTTGGCAAATTATTGAATTGCATATCACAAGATGAAGTTTAAATTGGTGATGTGCAGGTAATGTATATGACCATCACAAGATGAGATTTGCAGAAATAAATTGGATTATGTTTTTTGGTATGAGCAACAGAAGACTAATTTTAATAGGGCCAGGAATAGATTGTGTAATAGATAATAAAGTATTTATATATAAATTGTGAATATTTTTTTTTAATATTTAAAAAGCTCTATAGAAAAATTTAAACAGCATTTGGAAAGACAGCACAGTTATATAATCTTTACAAAGACATTAAAAATAAAAACAAGCATAGAAAAAACAACTATCTTTCAAATGATTTATGGGAACAAAATAAATGTTTAGCCTAGAAATGCTTTGTTAAAAATTCCAATGTTCAGATTATAATTAAAATAAGAAAGATCAAACAGAGATAGAAAAGCTATACAAAAGAGCAAAACCACAAAGACATCAAGCAAGATATTTTGTATTTGCTACCATATATAAACAAATTTTCAACTACAGACTATGTAATAAAATTAATTTTGAAATCTCTGATAGAAGATAAAAATACTAAAATTGTTGAGATTATGAGAGAAATTTT
The DNA here is from genome assembly GCA_028023455.1 of Epiperipatus broadwayi. Classification (NCBI taxonomy): domain Eukaryota; kingdom Metazoa; phylum Onychophora; class Udeonychophora; order Euonychophora; family Peripatidae; genus Epiperipatus; species Epiperipatus broadwayi. Next base: position 17,554,841 of record JAQFVV010000007.1, on the reverse strand, counting down.
GTAAGGCATTGAAAGAGAATCAAGAAAAACCACTAACCAAATTATGCAAATATTATCTGGAAAATTACAGAAAGTCCTTCAAACTGGAACAAATCAATTTAAATTTATACTAAAAAAAACTGACTCAATACAAGCTATTGTATTACATGTCTAATACCACATGCAAGTATAATTATTCTGAAAGTTATGTGACATAATTAGAGTCTTACATCAAATATACAATGTCATTGCTGATGAGTGTTCGATAATTAAAAAGATAATAGAATATCATAAAAATGTCCCTATGTGTTTTATTGATTTTAATAAGGCTTTTGATACAGATGACTATTTTCAATTATAATATATTCTAAAAGAAAATAGATAAATCATAACCTTTTATTGTTTTATTAAGGAATTATATATGGGATGAAAGCTATCATTAAATGTCTATGTAAAATAGACTAGTTTCATGTTAACAAAGAAATTAGGCAGAGTTAGATATTATCAATCTGTTTAACTAATGAATAGAATATCATAGTGACAATATTGAGAAACACAAGATAGTAAAATGAGATATGAAACAATTAGAAAGTTAATAAAATAAAATGAAATTATTAATTAAAGGTTATGTACTTAGAATATATTTGTATGTAAAGATAAATACAGGTATACAGAAGGGCATTAAATAAACATGTAACATCTTTATTATAAAATAAAAGAATAAAATTTAAATATTTTTAAATACTTGTATTTAACATAATATTTTTATCTTGTAATTGATTTTTAACATACTTCTTCCAAACCGATTCTTCAAATTTTGTACATTTTGGTTTCACTGATAATGCAATTTAACGTTACAATCTTTCCAGGTTGTTCAACTTAATAGTACTGACAAGCTGTATTTCTGACTACATTTGAATCAATTTGGTAAGTTTTTAGTCATGCAGAATATATATTTTTTAAGGAAGTGCTCTCATTTAATTTGAGATAGGAATTTTAGAGGCATTTACATATAATTAAAATAGAAAAGGAAGTGAAATAATAATTGCAAGGAAATCAAGTCATACATCACATGACTTAATTTAATAAGCTTGTACTACAAATGTTATTTAATGAGCATGCTAATAGCTCTTAACAAGCTTTTTTTCAATATCCCTATCCTCAGACTGGTTTCTATCCCTGGCTGTCATCAGTGAGGTGCTAGGACATTCAGGTATTATATCTAAAAATACTAGCCCCAGCATTTATCTAATAGATACCTATTAAAGGAAAATCTAAAGTTTTCAAACATCCACATGTCTTTAAATCCAGCTATCTAACTTAAATAATCATATGGGACTGAACAAAGTTCAGATACACCACACATTAATAGCTTTAGCAATATAAAGTCACCAAAGCCTGAAGAGCAAATCAATAATTGCAAGTCAATCAAGTCATATATCATTTGACTTTATTTAATAAGATTGTACTACAAATGTTATACAATCAGTGTGCTAATACCTCTTAACAAACTTTTCTGAAAAATCCCTATCCTCAGACTGGATTTAGAAAAAATTTGTTAAGAGGTATTAACACTCCTATTATTTAAAAAGAAGTGAAGAATGAATTCTTAATTTTTCTTTAGAAGTTTAGTAAAACTTGCTTTTTTAACCAGGTATCTTCATAAAAACAAAAATCTTCCAACCAATAAACAAACACTAAAAAAAAAAAAACAATACATATATATATTAAATGTTTTTATTTTATCTGCACTAAAAAGGAAAAAAATATTTTTTTTAATTACAATTTTGGCATGGGCTATTCATAAATTAATTAATTCAAGTTTTATCTAGGAGTAATTGAATTAATTAATTTATGGGTGTTCTACACTTTTAGTTAAAGTTATATATGACAAACAAAAATTGTGGTTCAAGAAAAAAGTTTACTTTTTTGTTTAATCCTAAAAAAAAAAAAAGGTTAATGGCTTTAATATTTGGGGAAGAAGATCGATTTCTAGAAATGGAAGCACCAGACTCCATCCCAAGATCTCTCAATTCCAAATTGGATATTCTACCAACTGTGCTAAATTATGTAAGATTTTAATCATCATATTAAATAAAAGCTTTTTTTTTTTAATGTTTATATATTATTTATAAATAAATTTTAAAAAATTTTACCATAGTTTTTTTTAAAATGTTAATTACAATTCATTCAAATAATATTTTACAGATAATAAACTTTATTAAGGTAAAAAAATAAAGGGCAAAAATTCTAACATTTTATCAATTAAATCTTTCCTGGTGTTTTAGTTAGGAAAAAATAATAATTCTATATTTACAAAACAAAATTATATTAATCTTCTATTATTAAATGCTGAAATTCTTTAATTGTGCAGAAAAAATTTAACCTCTGATCATGTGCTGTTTCATAACTATTATAAATCTCTGTGTACTCATATATCAGTCAAAGTTTTAAATGCTTAAGTGACTCTCATAAGCTGAGAGCATATTCATATATACACTAACCCTTACTAACTGTGCTTATATCATGGCTTGAATCTAATGTGTGTCTGATGTTGTAATTGATAACTGAATTATATGAATTTAGTATTCAATTGCTACTTACAACTTCACACACACGATAGATTCTGATGTAAGCAAGGCCAGTAAGGGTTTGTATATATATATAAATATGCCTTAAACTTAAGAAATTCACTTAAACTTTTAAAACTCTTACTGGCAGGTCAATGCACAGAGACTTATACTAGTTATAAAATAGCACATGATTGGATGTTAATTTTTTTCTGCACAATACGAAATTATGTAAATCAATAATTTTTATTAGAAATTCAATAAACTAGAGATTATCCACTTAATCAATAATATTTTTGTAGTGTAATTTTCATTGCTTCACTCTCATACAAGGTAGGGTGTGTTTTCTGTCTGTTTTTAACACTTTGTGGAAATGTATAATCATAAACATGTGACCAAAGACGTGGAAAAGATGTGTGACCCCCAAGATGCACATTTTGTGCAGAACTAGCACTTATCAGTTGGACCAGATTATAATTTCTTACACAATTTTTATCATTTTTCAGTATATGGAAATCTAAAAGTAGTGTAATGAAAATTACCCTATAAAAATATTATTTATTAAGTGGATCCTTTCTAGTCTAATGAATGACTAATAAGATTTTATTAATATATTTCTATCAAGTGATTTGTGTCAAATTTGTAAGGGGAGTGGTTTGTGTCAATTAAACTGTAGTAATTATTCTATCTATCTATCTATCTATCTATCTATCTATCTATCTATCTATCTATCTATCTATCTATCTATCTATCTATCTATCTATCTATCTATATATATATATATATATATACTGAACAATTATAAAGATATGTGTAAGGCATGAAATGTACATCTTAGGAAGCATACATTTTTTTTCATAGGTCTCTGGACAAATGTTTATGATTACACCCTCCATAAGATGTTAAAAGCAGATAGAAACTAGTCTCTACCTTGCATGAGAGTGGTGTAGTGAAATTTACTCTACAGAAATATTATTCATTAAAATTATAAAAATATCACATCATCACCATTTCATATGTTTACACATGCTGTTAATAAGAGTACCAAACTTTTCATGCAGTAGTGTCGCTAAGTGCAAGCCTTCATAATCAATGGATTCAGAAAGGTTTGCACATAAACCTATCTAGTACCTACTCATTCAACATCTGCAGACTAGATAGGGATTTTATGCATAAACCTTCCTGCATTCATCGATTATGAAGGCTTGCACTTGGTGGCTTTACTATATGTAGTATTCTTATTAGCAGCATATGTAAGCATATGAAAAGGTATTCATGTGATATTTTTATGATTTCATACCTATTCTTCCCACAGAATAATGGCGACTGTGGTTTTAGAAAAACCAAAGACACCAAATTGTATGGATGCTGAACTTAGTTCAGATCTATATGACTATCCAAGTGAATGAGCTTGGGTTGAAAACTTCATGGTATTTACATCTTGGGCTTCTAACTTTATAGTTAATCAAATAGATAAAAGGTGGCTGCTGGATGGTTGCATTAGGTGTAGTGCTTTTAAATCCAAGACTCCTTACTAATGAAAGCCACAACCTAGAAACTAGTCTGGAGATGTTGGATGATTATGCACAAACCTTTTTGCATCATTATTCAAAAGTTTATCAAAATATTCTTTCCACCTGTTTAAAATATCACTATTATACCAAATAATTTCCCATGTGGATTTAATGGGATTGTGATATTTTTCAAGTCTATGTTACATGCATGGCATGGAAAAAGTTTTAAAATTACCATAATCAGTAAATGTCTGTGATTTCTTTGCCACTTTAATCCACCAATCATTTTAAGTCTTCATTGGAATTCTGATTTTAAATCTATACTGAATTTGATGCAGAAAGTGGCTTGTGGCTTATAATCAAATCATAACTATTAGAATCAGGGTCAAAAAAGCAATCAGTTTTTTTTTTTTGGTTAATGAAACCAAAAATGGTCCACTTTCATCCACAATATATTTTTTAAATAATTTCAATGCTTCAATAACATAAAAATTTTGAAAATCCAAATTAGCAATTTTAGCATTTAACAAATGTTAAAATTTAGCAGATAACATATGCTTCTAAAAGTAAGCTTTAATTTTTTTTATGGATGAGAGTGAATTAGGAGTAATTTTTAAAGAAACTAATAATCTTGAACTGGATTTATCTCTTATCTACTAAACAATCTGCAGTTTGTAAAATGAATACTTTTGTCATTCTGATTCCTAATTATAATATAGTTTACTAAATACCTTTGCTTTGAGACAAAGCATCCATGTTTTTTATAATGATGAGTTTTTTCCCTAAACAAAGTGTTTGTGAAGATTAATTCATGTTGTGATAATATTTCTAATATTAATTCTATATGTTGCCTTTATAGTTATTACAATGTCATTATTACCATTGTACATGAACAACAATGGTCTGTGTATCTCAAAGTTTAAGATTAAAAACAACCCTGACCTGTCTTCTCAGATGCCTAATAATTCTTAATTTAGGCATCGTTGGATAATCTTGAAGACTGGAACTAGAGGCAGAGAGTGCTAAGAATCAAAGAGTTATCATAAGTGAAAAATGATGCAAAATTATCAGTTGAAACAAAAAAATAGGACCAAGATAATTGCGGAAAAGATTAAAGAAATGTCTTCTCAAAATAACAAGTTTATTAATGCAGATTAAAACATAATATTAATAACAATATTAAACATGAAAATGTGTTTGGCAGTTGAAAAAAAGAATGAAAAAAATGATGTTTATAGAAATTAAGTTTTGGCAAAGATGTGCAGAAAGTTTAAGGAGATGTGTGCAAGCAATAAAAGAATTTGAAAAGTAATGAATTTATGCAGATATTACAACAAAATAACTGGAATGTTATAAACATGTCACATGTTCAAAGAATTGTGATGTGATGTGATGCACTATAGCTTCTCCTTTATTGGAGTCAGGAATCTCTCAGCCACTATGCCCAGAGAAACTTGTTAACCACTTTATCTTCCCTTTCCATTTCACACCCTAAGTTTTTCACATACTCTTCTCTATCCTGCTCCATCCCATTTCCACAACATTATCTTTGTCCACTCTATGACCTTTACATCTAGATCCCCCTTATCTTTTTTCAAACCCAGCATAAAATTCAAGAACTTACTTTCTGTATAATTACTTTGTTTATATTTATTCTGCCACAACTTCACTATTTGTACCCTTTCTGTTTGTAAGCGTTCACATTCTATTAACAGATAACTAATATTTTCTACACCTTCTTTACTCCATACAGTTGTCACTCACTGCAAATTATAGTAATCAAAGGATGCAAGATTTGTGCATAAAATGTCTATCTAATGCCTACATCCCCAGATTAGTTTATAGCTTATGGCTTTCACTTGTGAGGAGTCTTGGATCTAAGAGCATTGCATATAGATCTTAGAATCTAATGTAACCCTTCAGAAATCACATTTTGCCTTTTTAATTAATTACAAAGCTAAGAGTCCAAAATGTAAACAAATATTTTCAATTCAAGCTCATTCATTTATATAATCATAGCTTTATAGTTAAGTAAAAAGGTAAAAGGTTGTATTAGATACTAAGATTTAGATATAGTGGTTTCAGATTCAAGACTTCTCACAGATAAAAGCCATAAGCTAGAAACTAATCTTGGAATGTTGTCACTACGTAGAGATTTTATGCACAAACCTTCTTCCATCCAGTGATTACTATGGCTTGCACTGGAAGGCATTACTGTATGGAGAGTTTGTCACATAGAACTGGTTAAAGTTTAAAAATGAGGTGGATGCCATGTGTCACCTATTTTGTTTTTGTTGTATTTGAGAAAAATGGAGAGAACAATAGAAAGTCTAAGAAGAGGGATAGAGATACCATTAATAGATGGCACCAGGATCGGATCTTTTATTTGTGGATGATGTCTTCTTGGGCTCATAAAGAAGGAAAGATATAAAAGTTATGCTGAGGATATGCACAAGGATGGGTAAAGAGATAGGGATTAAATTTAGTGAAGAAAAATCAAAAGTAATGATGACTAATACTTGGAAAAGGGAAGACAAAGAATTTTTATTGGGAGATATAAAGTTAAGTGTGGTGAATAGGTATATCTATTTGGGAATCATCGTAAGTAATCAGAGAAATTGTTTGGACGAATGGGAGAAAAAAATGATAAATGAAACAATGAAAAGAAAGGGACTGATAAAGAAATTAACAGTGTTTTCATATAATAAATATGATGTAACCAGAATTGTATAGGAATGTCAGTAGTAGGGTTAACATTTGGTAATGATGCATTATGTATTAGTAAAGGAGTGTTAGATTACTTAGAAAAACTATAAAAAAAAGTAGAAAGACATGCATTAAATGCAATGTGTGGACAGCAGGAAGCAATTCAAGGAGAAATGGAATGGTCAAGTTTTTATATGAAAGAGAAAAATGAAAATGTTCAGTAGATTGCAGTTTATGGATAGTAAGAGAATAGCCAAAATAGTTTTTAATTGGGTTATCAGTAAAGAGCAGGCAACAAGATGGGTAAGGAAGTTAGAATGGTATGCAGAAGATGTGGATAGAGAATTTATGTCAGTATATTTATACAAAAGATGGGATGATTGTGTTAGGAGAATTGTTGAGTGTTATAGTGGCAAGGAATGGGATAGAAGAATAGATGCATTAATAAAAAATATGGAGTTGGAGAGATGTAGAAAAAGAATTTAAATATATATAGAAGTAAACAGAATATTGGGTGTGAGTTAATTTATGATAATATCAAGGAAAGTAGTTTACTGTTTAAGGCTCAAACAGGAGCTTTAGCAACACATAATATATACATAAATGGAATTTTGTCTGCAAGTTGTGTAAGATAGGCATAGAAAATATTAGGCAACTGTTAATTGAATGTAAATACCTGCAAGCAGAAAGGATACAAATAATAAAGTTGTATAAATATAAACAAAGTGATTATACAGAAAGTGGATTCTTGGTTTTTATGCTGGATTTGGGAAAAGGGGGATTTAGCTAAAAAGCCATAGAGTTGACAAAGATTATGTTGTGGAAATAGGATGGAGCAGGATAGAGAAGAATATGGGGAAAACTTAGTGCTGGCTGACTCTAAACAAGGAGAAGTCACAGTGCACCTCATCACAACATTGTTTTAACAGCTTATACAAGCAAAGGAAATGATGATTGTATGGTGTTCAATGATTTAATGTACAAACAATCTCAGGAAAGATTACCAAAATAAAATATTAAACTGACTACCATCAGGAAAGGAGAAAAAGTATCCAAAACGGAATTGAAAAGAAAGACTAGATAGAAAAATGAGAGGCAGAAATTTGCCAGATTTATAAATGGATAGAGAGGCATAGTAATTGGGACTCAAAACACATCATAGAACATTATAATTGATAAAAAGAAGAGATATTAAATATTTACATCTAAGAATTTGAAAGTAAAGTTGTTTTTTTACTAAATATGTTTTATTAATGATTATTTATAAATATGGATATTTAATAGATGAGCAAAATAAAAACCGCTGACACAGCAAAGTATAGTAAGACAGATATTGTGATTAACAAAAAAAGATGCCAAAATGCATGATAAGAGGCTGGAATAGAGTTGAGCTTCACATTGCTAGAAAAGTGATGAAAGACGTTCAAGGGATAAATAAAAAATAGATGTGGAAAAAATGAATTACGAATCGGGGAGGTGAGGGAGTGTTGGGGGGGGGTGAGAAATGCGCTTGTTTTGACGAGATAGTTTTAATGATTACTTAGAAATCATTTTTCATTAGGCCATACATTAATATTTAATTTTCTGCTCACATATAAACTTTAAACGCAGTTAAAGATTAATATATTACTTATTAAATTTATCCTAGACAATATAATAGTCAAAACAGGCACATTTAATTATAATTGTTTGCTCTGGATAAATACTCAACTATGATACTGATAACGTGTAGGCAAGGATCTGAACCAATTGAGGAGTGCAGGTTGTTTCAGAAATGCATTTGGGGTATCATTTGCTTGTCATTATCTGTATGTTCTAAGGAGTGTGTTGAAATTTGAAGTGTCGTATTAAACTCAGAGAAACTCATTCCGCACTCGATAGGTAGTAATTGGAAATTATAATAATATACAGTATATCATTTAGTAAAAAATAAAAACATAAATAACACTTTTTAATAATGTTGAATGCTCCCCCCCCCCTATTAAATTAAATCACATAAAAAACATTATTATGATACATACTGTATGTATAAAATTGAAATACATTAATTTACGACGTTATTTTCGTTAGACGTTAAACCTTATATTGGTATTGTTTTCAAAACACGTATCAATAATGTTTATAAGAATCTTTTTAGAAAACTGCAAGAATTCCTGTCAATGACTTATAACTGAAATTCGAATAATTTTCAGTTTAACAAATGAATTGTTCAAAATTTGTCTTCTAACAGAATATTATCTCGTTTTTGAAAAAAGGCAATAAATTGTAGTCTATTATAATTACTGAGGTAATTAAAAAAAATTGTCAATATATTTAAGTTTACGCCAGTTTTTCCCACGGCTTCCCTGAAGCCTTTTTGTTTGAATTAGGCCTTGGGCAAGGAAATTATCTACGAAATGTCTCCCGCTAAGAAAGTCCAGAAAAAAAGGACTAATTATTGTAGTTCGCAATTCTGTTTTTACCTTCGAGTTAATTATAAAAAAAAAACACCAAATATTTAAAAAAAGGCAAAACAATTTAGGTCATTTATTTAATATCCATTATAGTAAATTATAAAACGAATTTATAATTATTTGATTTGGTTGCAAATTAAAATATAAACAACTGTATTTAATTAAAATGTAACACTTCAAATCTATACATTGTTTAATACTAATATTTATTGTTTCTCCACATCATTGACCGCATCCGAATATATATTTATGTAAGAATATAGCGTTTGCATGTATATATAACTACTATAATTCTTAACTAGATACTACGATTACAAATCATGTACAGTATAAATAAAAACTTTATTTTTCTTATTGCATTGCCAAATCCATATAATATTAATATCATCTATATTTTTTATTACAATGCTTTTTTACAATCCATTATTGACAGTTTCGATCGCCCCAGCAATCTTCTTCAGAACTACTGAAGAAAATTGCTGGGGCAATAGAAATAATAAAAAAAATAAAATAAAAAAGTAATAAAGAATATAGATGATATTAACATTATATAAATATAAACAAAATAGCAAAATTATAATGAAATCGCAACCCTAGATGGTATTTGATAAAGATCTTTATGGAATAAATAGATAGTACTTCCACAACTTTCTTTGAAAATAGCAAGCGTTTGCAAATAACAATTGTCTCCTTTTGAAAACCAAATAAGTCCAAAACTGCTAATTTTGATATCTCAAGAGAAAATGACTATGCCATAAGTACAGAGCTGAAAATCATAACTTATAGAAATAAATTTTTAAAAAAATATATAAAAAATTTGTCTCTCTTATAATAATTTTCATATTATTAAAAATCCTTGGCCTTACAAAATCAAAATAGTTTATTGTTCTGGAGTTCACAAGTTTGGCATCAGAAATGAAAATGCAATAAAATACATTTTATTGGAAGTACTTTTCATGGGATTTAATTTAATACTGCATATTCAGAGTCATAGCCTACACTCTGGAATGTAAGATCCTCAGATCGATTCTAGTTCCGGTGCTCGAATTTCATATAAACTCTCAAGTAATAAAGCTATTCTATTATGAATATTTTTCATCAGACTAAATATTTTAAAATGACCATGGGAGATGTTAATGCTAAATAGGAAAATAAAAGATCAATTTCTTATAAATAAGTTTAGCTATGGAGATAAGCACAAAAATACCCATAGAGTTGTAGAATTAGTAGAAAAAATGAATACTAAATCACAAATTTATTTTCTAGGAAAAAGTGAATGTGGAAAACATCCAAATGAATGAACAACACAATGGAATTACATTTTGGCTAATAGAAAGACATCTTTAAAGACTGTAATGTTCTTAATATATTCAATTCAAGAAATAATTTGTTAGTGAGCTGCAAAACCCAATGCAGAGTTAGAGAGGTAAAGGCTATTGAAAAAGAGAATACTAACAATCGATATTTTTGCAATCAATATTAACAAACTGAAGTTAGCTCAGCTTTTAACAATATCAGTAAGAAGATAACGGATATGCTACACAGACATCTGGTACCACAAGTACAAAAAAAAAACAGCAGTCAATAAACTTTCAATTAAGCCAGGATCAAATAAAAGACAAAAATATGAAAATATTTTTTAAATTATGGCAGTAGAATAACTGAATATCTAAAATTATATGGCATATTAAAAAGTTTTAAATAACTGTGAAATGAAGAGGAAAACTAGAAGGGGAAGGAAATCAGAAGACTCAAGAAATATAAAACATCTTGCTATTGGAAGAGCAATTGTTTCAGTAATAAAATTAAGTTGGATCTACAACTGAAAAAAAAATCATGAAGCTGTGAAAATTTAGAAATCTATTTAGTAATAAAAAAATATTCGGCATGTGGCCTTACCCACAATTTAAAATTTGCACTGCAAATCAATTTATTACTAAGTATATGCAGTGCCATTAACTGATGGTATCAACTTTGGCTATACCTCAATCCCAGTCTTTCCCTGTGGAACATACCATCACATGTGCACTGCAGCTTACATTGAGGTTAAGTTAACAAAAATTTAATAATATGTTGATCACCCACCATATCTAGAAAAAGAAAGTTGAATAAAAAAAAAGAGAACATTTAATGTTCAGTGGGAGCTAGATTATTTCTTTATTTCCGTGAAAGATAAAATGATGTGTTTCTTGTGTAATACAGTGTTAAAAAGTTTTTTAAAAATCCAGTGTAAATCAACATTATTTAACTCATAAAAACACAACTACACCAAATTAGAAGGGGAAGGTCATCAAACTGCACTACAAAAATTGAAAGAAGCCAAATTGCATCAACAGAATGGATTTAGTGCTTTTACGAAAAAGAATATTACTGCAGTTGATGTTACATCAGCATATATACTTGGAAAAAAAGGCAAACAATTAAGTGATGTAGAAATAATAAAAGAATGTATTGCTGAAGCAGTGGATTGTTTAGATCCAGAAAAAGTTGATAAATATAAAGAATTAGCTCTTTCTAGGAGAACTACAACTAATAGACAGCACAAATTAGCACATTGGAAATAAAAATGTATATTTTTCAATAACCTTAGATGAAAACAGTGATAAAATGGACTCAGCTCAAGTAATATATTTTATTCGTATGAAAACTAAAGATTTTTATTATTATGAAACTACTCTTATTGGGTACATTTACTGGAAGAATTTACAGAATTGACATTATTAACAACTTTAAAGAGATATGTCATCAATCAAAGGTAAATCTTAATAATCTGGTCAATGTATGCATCTGATGGTGTACTGTTCATGTGAGGCAACTAAGAAGGATTCATTTTTTTGAAAATTCAAATTTGGAAAAGTTAATATCATTCCACTGTATATTGCACCAGCAAAATCTTTGTGTTATATCAATTATTTTACATAATACTATGGATAATGTTATTGCAATTGTTAACTTTATTTGAGAGAATGCAGTGCATCATCATGAATTCCAAAACGTGCTTACATTAGATGAGAAACATATAGTGCTAAAATTATCCTATTATTGCAAAGTTTGCTGGTTACCACAAAGACAAATTCTGATTAATGTTTTAACTCTACAAAAACAAATTACAACATTTTGCAAGAAACAAGAAAAACCATGCAAATTATCAGATAAAGAATTTTGTAGAAATGCTGCATTTTTGTCTGATATTATGGCAAAGCAAAATGATTTAAATATTTTCCTGCAAGATAAAACTAAATATATATTGTACCGAATATATGTAAATAATTTTATTAAAAAATTAAAAATTGTTAAAATAAATTATCAATCAGTTTGAAAAGTCAAATAAATTTAGAAAGGTTTAAAAAATTTTATATTAAAAGGGCAAAGGAAATCGCCAAAAGTCTAAAGAGTTTTTTTTTATTAATTAAACAAAATGCAGAAAGCAAAAGTCTAAAGAATTCTTTTTACTATTGTTGTTAGTTTAAAGAAAATATTGTTCATAAAAGGTATAAATGATTGATTAGAAAAAAAAAAGTTAAAGACGACAGTTTAAAAGTATAGAATGTTTATAAAGTTAAAAGCACTCTCTCTCCCCCTCTCTCTCTCCCTCTCTCCCTCTCTCTCTCCCTCTCTCTCTCTCTCTCTCCCTCTCCCTCCCTCTCTCCCTCTCTCTCTCTCTCTCCCTCTCCCTTTCTCTCTCCCTCTCCCTCTCATTCAAATTTAAAAAGGGTAATCATAAATTTAAACGAATACTTTTAGAAATATATATGTGTGAGAGTAAACAAAGATATGATAAATGCTTGTATATGTGTGTGTTAAAATAATATTGAAAAAAACACATGAAAATAAATATTAAAATAAATAAATTCAGCAATAACTACTGATGGAAAACAACATGTTTGCAATGCTATTTAATTGAGAAAGAATCTATAAACAACAATGTAATTAAACTCTTATCAATTGAAATCGAAAGCAATGAATAATGGATTTTTGCTGGCAGCTGTGAAAACAGACTCCAAAAAATGACAACAGAACGTTACATAAATAGACCTAAATTTTCACATGCAAGTCAGTTTTGATCAGTCAATTAGTCTGGTCAGTTCAATCTATGAGTTCAATTCATCAATCAGTCATGCTTTGTTAACAATCATTGGAACATATGATGAACTTTAAACCTTGTCCAAATACCAGTACTCTGCCTGAGATGAAGTAACAGCCGCTCAATAAGTGAGAGTGACCAGAATATCTACTGTCATAATAATAGTGCCATGAAATAAATAACCATCCTCAACCTTAATAAAAGAAGTAACCAGGATCATCAATAAACAGAAGTCCTCCACAGAGCATAAATCCAGCCGGCTGGTAATACAACAAGTCAGAAACACACTGGAAACACAGAAAGCAAACAACCAAAATCTTCACACTCCAAAATCCTAGGTATTTAATAACTTTCTTATTTCCTTTTATAAATTCAACGTAGTCATTGCTGTCTATAAAGCCTCCAGAGTCAGTAATAAATGAACTCTATAGCATGCATAAAAGAACTACTGATGTGCATGTTGCTTTGAATGCCTTATATTTAATATTTATCATACTATTTAATACTTTTGTCATTTAATGTTGTTAGATTATATTTTCATGTGTATTCAAAATGTGTGTGTGTGGTTATATATAAACATCATAAATGTTTATGTTAATTAAAATATCTAAAAGTAGTTTAAAGCTTTAATAATTAGTGTTTGATTTATAATAAATTGTGTTTTAAACTTAGTATCTGTCGGTCAATTCTTTTACCATTAATTAAAACAATTTTGTTATTGTATTACTTTACTGAGCTAGTCATGGGATATTCCGAGTGCTGGATTATGGGTCTACTGTCCAAACACATTAGTTCTAAAAACTAGCTGGCACCTGGGGTTTACTCTGAAACAAATAAAGTGCTTAGATAGTGGGGGTTTGAATCTAGCAGTCAAGGTGGGCCATGGTCTGGAAATGTAATCGTGTTATGCACTGCATAGCTTGGTCTGATAGTGGGTATTGTTGACAGCTCTGCTATCAATAAGATTCTCCACTCTGCTCAAAGGACTGATCTGTTCATGAAATAGTTATTATATAAAATCATTATAAGGTTTAAACCCAGATAAACCTAGCAAACAGAGTACGCTGGATCTTCTACTGAATGGACCTGCCACAATATATACATATATATATATATATTATATATATATATATATATATATATACATATATATATATATATATATATATATATATATATATATATTACAGTCCACAGATTATTTAAAATCTATTTTTTCTGATCCACCTAAGGTTGTATATTGAAAACATAGATCACTTAGAGATATACTTGTCAAAACAAATTTTATTAGTAGTTCTGTACAGGTAAAAGGGTATTCTCCATGTGAGGATAAAAGATGTTTTACATGTAAACATATTGTTGTGACAAAAGTGGTCTTTAGTACTAAGAATCGTAACTTTAAATGGTATATTCCTAATTATGTTACATGTAAAAGTGTTCATTTGATATATTTGATAGAGTGTAGTAAATGTTTAAACCAGTATATAGGTGAGTCAGCAAATAGTTTACATGTCAGAATGACTAATCATAGATTTGACATTTTGCATAAGAATAAAGATAGACCGGTTTCAAAACATTTTAACTTACCGAATCATTCAATTGATGATGTAAAAGTAATGATTCTCCAGGAAGGTTTTTCTTCTACAAGGGAGAGGAAACAAAAGGAGAGTTTTTTTATTTTTAAATTCAAGACCTTAGAACCACATGGATTGAATTTAAACACTGGAACTATTACATCTCTGGGTTACCTGGTCTCTTAAATGATTTCTATATGTGAATTTGTATGTGAAAATTTTCTTATATGAGGTTTTTTTATGTAAAGATTGGTTATATGGATGTCAATTATCAAAAAAAAAAAATATATATCTGTGTTTAATTGGTATATAGATAAATAATTAGTTATTATAAATTATTGTAACTTTGCACTAACTATAATTTTTCATTAAAATGTATTTAGTTTTTAATGAATATTAATGTGAGCACAGCTATTTTTTGTATGTGAGCATAGTCTAATTTTTCTATGTATGCACATATGTATATTTTAATTTTTAATTTTGGATTTTTTATTTTTATATTTATTTTAATTTAAATAGAATTTAAGCTTGATTAGGAGGGAATGTAGTTTTTTTCTTTTTTTTTCTTTCTTTTTTCTTTTTTTGTTTGAATTTTGTCATTGATTGGGTAGATATTCTGTGTTAGATTTTGTGACCAATCAGGGGGATTTTGTTAAAAAAAATTTAATCTTTTACCAAATCTGTAATTTTTGATTATCGCCATTTTACTGTGTATTTTTTCTTTCTGATGAAAACCAGTCCTCTGGTTGATATATAAATATTATTTATTGGATTTATAAGTCTTTTTTTGTTTATATATATATATGTATATTATAACTGCCTAAATCTGTCAATGCTGATGATGGGAAGATGATCAATCTGATCTGATCAAAAATCAAAAAAATCTAATTTAATCTAATCTAATCTAGCTCAACAGGGTCACCATTATGTAATAAACCATCATAAAGCACTAATAATCTCTACTAAAGCCTAATTTGTTCAAGCTATTTGTAAAATGAAAAAAATTAATGAGATTATCTGCTCCAGACATCAACAAATCTATCACAATTACAAAGTAAACTGCAATGAGCAGTGAAATCGTATATCATTGCCCTAAACAATAATATATGATTAAGCTAGTTGATTAGCAATTTAATGAAAATCAAATCAAACCAATAACTAAAGCAGATTCCAATATACTTTAGTAATCTATTGTTATTGTAATAATTCAAACCTATTTAATTCACTAAATATCAGCCTTTTACAGCTACTGTACATACTATATCTTGTATGGGCACTGAAAAGTATTCATTTATTATTTAACACTCATTAAAGCGCATGTACAGTAGCTGTAAAAGGCTGATATTTAGTGAATTACAATTATAAACATCGCGCTATAAAAATAGATGCTTGTTTAAACCTATTTAATGTTTAATGATACTGTGTTTTATCTAAACAGATGAGCTTCTAAATAACTAGAATTGCATTTTACAAAACATTTTTAAATATATACGCTATTTAAATGTTGAAACAAAATAATCCTTGACTGAAATATATATCTAGTTTAATAAAACACTAAACAGAAAGTATAAATATTTCATCCGTATCTTTCAATAAAGCGATACATAATTATTTTTACTTTAATATTTAATTAACAATATTCTATTGAAATCAACTAGTTTTTGTATCATTTTGGAAAATACTTTGAAAACTTATGCACTCCTTTAAATGTTTAAACAAATTAATCTACGTCTAGTTTAATAAGACGCTATAACATAATGTATAAATAATTTATTCATATCTTCCAATAAAGCGATACTTAATTATTGCTTCGTTTATATTTTAAAATAGAATACTCCACGAAAATTTATTATCAACAATCTATTAGCTAATTCCTAACTCTACAATGCACAATCACATTATATAAAAGATATATTAAATTTCCATTGGATGTTTATTAACCTATAACTATTAATATTATTTATTGAATCTTCAAATAATCAAATATGAAATTGGTTTTGGTAATAATTAAACTATGTGAATATAACTGACATTTATTCCAATTCAAAAATAATATTCAATTAAACCAGTTAATGAAATTTGTACTCTTCATTTTAGAGAAGTTTAAAAAAAAAGTATTTAAGACAAGTTATTATAAACCAATGATAAAATACAATCTATTTAGATTTTTATGAGGGGTTAGACAAACAAAGGAATAATCAACTCTAAGCTAATGATATTACTTATCGGTAATATTAACTAAAATAAAACATAATGTATAATATTCGAATGCAAAAATTTATATAAAATTTATATGTGAATAAAATTTTAAAAAATGGTAATATGCAAGACATACCATATTTTATATTCTAGTTCACTTACCAAGTTGAGTTTGAATCTTGAACCGAATTTTAAAATAAAAAAATCCTCTTACACAATCCCCATAAAAAAGAAATGAAATGAGTCATAGCATTTAAATCAACTCAATTTATTGGATTATAAGAGAAAATTGGTAAAATTAATAACAAAGTACAATAGGAGATTAATTTATATTTCTGATTGATAAAATTAATATAAAAAAATGCTAAAAATTCTGTGGGTAACTAAAATGTGTTGCAAAACTAATGACATATATATATATAAAAAATGAATGGGAGAAGAGATTTTGAATATCTTAATGAAAAATTTTCTAGATAACAGATACCAAATATATGCAATTAAATAAAAATGGATCTCTATTTGTTCATTAACATAATAATTGAACAAACGTAAAATAAAACTCTATATTCAAACTCTTTTTCTGTCTGATATTTCAAGTTAAAATTTAAAACGTACAAAATTCAAGCTGAATATTAAAAAAAAAAAAAAAAACATCGGTCGCATTAACACAAGAGTTTAAATAATCTCTAAATGAATCTCTTGGAGCCCTTCATTTCGTAAACCCTATTAAATCTAAATGTACATTGTCTATGATATAAAATAAAATGTAAATTATTCTTTTGAAAAATATATAAAAATATTCACACATATGCATAAAAAATCATACCCTCAGTGAAAGTTTGTCCATTTTCATTATCCATTGATTCATCGCAGTTTATTTTATCCGCAGTCCTAAGATGGAGAGATGAGTTTATTTCAGAGAAAAGATAAGTTCAACTTTCAATGTTTTCTTTCATTGGCAATAATGTTCAGATAGAATAGTCCCATGAACTTTAATAACAGTCCCTTTTTTTTCCTTTTTAAAGAGGTGGATGGAATTTAACTAATCTTTTTATAATATAAATTAATCCAATTGATCCTGAATATTTTCTTAGCTTGTAACATGGTATCCATCCAATGCAGTGGTAGTTATATTCCAATTTTTAAACCTGGAATCTCTTTGTTTTAAAAATAGCTGATTTCATACATTGCATTTTTTTTAAATAGATTTTCTTTTTCACATTTTTGTTGTTGTCCTCTCTGGAACTCCTTTACCAGCTTCCATCCGAATGAATAAGCAGATAATTTAAGTTTCTATTCTTCCATATTTTTATAGTTTAACAGTTTAAAAAATTATTGAAGAATTTTTATTTAAAAGAACACAGAAACACATCTGTTCTTGGCAATGACAAAAAAGATGAGAGCCCAATTATAGTCTTTTCTGACTATTTATAGTATGCTCTTTATGATGTTATGCTGTCATAACAACTGTTGGAATTTACTCAAATAAAGCTCAATGGCAAACGATATGTTCCAGTGTTTTTCCACTTTGTTTTGTAAATGTGATGTAAGTTTGGAAAAATATGGATACATTGAAATGAAATCTAAGTTCGATATGATTTTTCCTATTATTTTTAAACCAAATTAAAGAATTGATGTTACAACCTTGATACCTTTTATAAATATAAATAATTTACATATGTTTTTTTTTAGTAATAATATTTTCCCAATTAATTTATAAGCAAATATACATGAAACTTAAAAACATTGAATTATGTGTAATAATGTTACTATGGTGACTGCAGTAACAGAAATAAAACATGTAAAAATAATACTGATCCTATTCAAGTAAACTTTTATATCACACTGACGTATTTCCAAAATTTATTTATTTGCTAATATGTTTTTCTTGAGTTTGATTATAATGAATTTAATATGTTGAAGCTAGAATTAGCAGTAAACAATACTATTTAAAAAGCTTTAGGTTGCCATGGTTATCAATTTAAACTTTTATTTTCAAGATCTCCCATTATCCATTTATCAAGTAAAAGAAAAACCAAACAAGATCAACAAACTTCATTATTTTTTTTATACTTTGGTGATTAATCTGAATATTCACAACATATTTATATGTGGCAAAAAATTCTAGCATTTCAAAAAAAGTTGACATTTTTCAAAACTTTATTTCACTCAGATGCAGGGCCTTTTAAAAAAAATGTGAAGCTCAGGGCAACTAATATTTTAGAGACCCTTCAAAATTTAAAATAATAATATGGGGAGAGAGAAGAAATGAAAGTTTTTACTTACAGGACCAAAAACAGGACTTTGGGAGAAGTTAGTTATGAGTCAGCAAGCAGATCAGATCCAGATAGCACTTAGATAGGGTAGATTCACTCTACCATTGCTAGTATCATAAAACCTTGTTAGCACAGACCTAACTGACAGGGGGATGATATTATTAGTTCTGCTGATCACAGAGCACTCCAGTCACTTTCATCTCAGGGTTGTCAAATTGGCTTCTCATCTCTAAACTCGCTTAATTTAACTCTTGGTATACCTGCTTGGAAAAGTTTTTCTCAAATATTTTTTTGTGAAATTTAACTGTAAAATTAAAGCCATTCTATGAACTATGACATCACTTTGCCTTCTCATATATTTTTGTTTAACATATTGAGTTGATATCTCTAATGTTGTGAGGCCTAGGACAGCTGCCCCTCCTGCCCTCCTCTGATTGGTACTTCTCGGATGTATCAGAAGAACATTTCACATAATTATCAAAAATCTTAAACAAGCAAAAATATAAACCTGAAAATTTGATGCTTATATAGCTGTCTTGGATTCCTTAACTGAAGAATACATGGAATGATTTTCAGATTTTGAAGAGCATACTTTTGCAATGAAATTAGCTTTTGATCCACACCTGATTGATATTTCAAAAGTGCCTACAGAACTAGAAATGGAATTAATTGAGTTGGAAGAAGATAATATTATGAAATTCCTTTTTGATAGCAAAAAAGATCCTATTGAAATATGAAAAAAAAAAAATGCTTACGTCAACATGCATTCCATTTGCTTTTCTGTTTTGGAAGTATCTTCTGTTGCAAATCAACATTTCCATATATGACACAAATTAAAAACCCTTTAAGGTTACAGATAACTGATACTCATTTAGAAAATCAACTTATGTTATGTATTACAAAGCTAGAAGCAAATATTCAATTACTTGCAAGCAAGAAACAAATGCAAATGTCTCATTAACACCTGTTATCAATTACCTAAATTTTTCATGTATGTAAGTGCAATCCACACAAAATATTACTTTTTTTGTACTTTTGTTTATTATACAATAAATCCATAAAAATATAATAAATCATTTAAATAGAGGTTTGAATAGTTATCCTTTATTAATCTACTACTTTCTATTTATTTTAGTTTACTATGAGTATTAGTGAAATATTAAACTTGATTTCAAGAGATTGTAAAAGACTCAGAAAGAAACCACATGTGAGATGAATGGATGAAATAAAAAGTGTGCAGGGTGATGTGGAGAAGAGAAGCTAAGATCGGATAAGATGGATTGAACTTGGAGAGACCTTTATCCTGCAATGGATTGATAATGGTTGATGATGATGATTAGTTGAAAACAAATTCAGAAATTCTGTGCATTTTTTTACTATTGCTGAAGTTAAATGTGGCCTTGCATGGTAAAAAGGTTCCCCACCCCTAGTATAAACAAATTACATACTGCTTTAAAAGTACATATTGTTTGGGAAATAGATTACATCTTAATATAAGTTCAATCCATCCTTTCCCTATTAATATATATGGATACATAATGTTTTGATAATATGAGGGGTTAGATTGACGTAATGTTTACATGGATATAACTGCAACATCAAATCCAATAAGGGTTTTCAGTGTTCCATTATCAGTTTTTCAATGAAATGGATAGTTGAATAGTTGAAAGGATGAAAATATTGAAGCCTGTCCATTAAAGTTTGAGAAATTGCTATCTTAATATAAGCTGAACATGATTGTATATATGTGTGAGAGATTATGATCTGCCAACTGATGAGTGCTGGTTCTGTACAATATATATATATATATATATATATATATATATATATATATATATATATATATATATATATATATATATATAAAAAAATTTGATTGGTGTTCATGTACCTTTTTTGCATGTGTGTGGACATGTGTATCAATTGATTGCGATGGAGTGGAGGATGAATAGACTTTCAAATCTCTCTAATTACATATATAAAAGGCATTCAGTATAAGCAAGTTACATATTGCCTTAAAATAATAAAGAATAAGCAAATAAAGTAACTCCTACATTTGCAACAATGTAGTAAACTCTAAGTATTTTAATTGAAAATAATTAAATTCATCAAAACTGGAAAAGTTCCAGGAAATGATAGAATTATTTTAGGTATTTAAAACTAAGCATGGGGTAAAGACATTAGTGGCAAAATTATGTACCAAAGGTTCAAAAAATATATAATAGTGATATTGATGTTTTGGTAAGATAAAAAGAAACATATAAAAATTTACAGACTATCAGTGTTCTGTCAATTTTACACAAGATCCTTGCTAAGATTATTACAATTCATTTACTTAAAATTTTGGAGTTAAAGTAACTATAATACCAGTATTAATGATCATGTCATCAAATTAAAAAAATATATAAAAGGACTAGCAAATATGAAATGCTATTATGCTTTGGATTTGAGATTAAGAAAAAGCATTAGAACCAGGATCTTATCAAATTTTGAAGAATTAAAACAAAATATGTGATAACCCTAAAAAAATATTATTTTTGATAAAGGTGTTCAGCAGGGTGATGCTATTTCTGCAAATGATTTGCACAAGTTTTGCAGGAAATATTCTGAAAATTAAAATGGTGAAATGAAGAGAAATTAAAAATAAGAAGAGATTGTTAAAGTTATCGAGATTTTTAGAATGATGTGGAAGTGTTACAAGGGCTATCAGATGGGGGCAAAAGGTGGGATTAAAAATAAAAACTAAAAAGACCACAACAATGGTTGTTGTCTTTTCAAAATGCATATAGAAACATAACTGATGAAATAATCATAAAAATGTAAGGAGTGGAATGTATGATAGAAATAATTTAAGATATAAAAAAAATATGCCTTTAGGCTTGAAAAAAGTTAATAAAATTATATATCTGAGCTTTGGATATTTAATAAAAGCAATGTAGAGGCTTCAGTCTATACTGTGAAGAATAGAGAAATGTATATTGAAAGAAACAAGGACCAAAAACAAAAATTGACATTTTTTAGATGAATTAAAAAATTCCAAATGGTTTTGGTATGTGCTTTACTTAAAAGAAATGCCAATAAACAATAGCAAGCTCTCCATACAGTAGAGCCACCCAGTGCAAGCCTTAGAAAATGTGGGTGCAAGAAGTTTTATGCATAAAATCACTATCTAGTGCCTACTCATCAAATATCTACAGACTAATTTCTAGATTGTGACTTTCATCAGTGAGTAATCTTAGATCTGAGAGCTGTACACCTAGATCTTAG
Source organism: Epiperipatus broadwayi (assembly GCA_028023455.1). Taxonomy (NCBI): domain Eukaryota; kingdom Metazoa; phylum Onychophora; class Udeonychophora; order Euonychophora; family Peripatidae; genus Epiperipatus; species Epiperipatus broadwayi. The sequence goes on along the minus strand of JAQFVV010000007.1, from coordinate 17,532,219 downwards.
GATCTAATGCAACCATTCAACTGCCACTTTTTCCCTATTTTAACAACTTATGTATGCATAGGAAATAGTGATAATGTGAAAAAATGCCAATAAATGGACAACTCATTTTAAACAGGATCTCAAGATATTATAAAAGATTTAGAAAAAAATACCATATGTGAAATAGATATATGAGATAAGAAAGGTTTCTAGTGAAAAAAAAGTTGATCAGAAAAACTGCTTTAAAGTCAGTGAGATCTTCATTCAGCAGTCCATAATTAAAGTTAGTGATATGATAATCAATGCTCATTTAGTTCAACTCTAATTTCTAAATTGACATATTCAGCTTTAAATATATTCTCCCATATGGGTTCAATTTGATCCATTCTAACACTTCCAGTCTTTGTATACTCATTATTTTTGAAGTTCTTCATTATCTTAGTCCCTATACAAGATTCAGAAAATATACAATTGTCATCCACATAATATCACCTCTATTAAAAGTCTTCTCTTTTATCTTTATGTAAGATGCTGATGGCAGTGAGTTTGTAATAAGTCATATTCTAAATCATTTCATAATTTATTATCTTCAATGATTTCCAAGTCGTATTTTAATGTATAAGTAACTAAATTGTAATCATCAGGTAATTTCCATTAATTGATTTATCAATGAGCAACTCAACCTCTCACTGTTTATTATTTTTGTCACTAAATGGGGTTAAAAGCAATTCTCCACTTTACTGCCATCTAGCGTAAGTTTGAGTAATCAGTAATTTTCAGATGTTTATAAGATCTCTATTCTTAGTACTTAAACATCATTTCAGATCTATTTTGGCCTTTGATTTTATCAGTGAGGTCTGGGATTCAACTTTAAAATGGATAGGGCTTTAAACCCTAAGGATGGAAATTTTATGTGCAACTAGTAAATGCTGATTACTCAAGTTTATACTAGATGGCAGTAAAATTGTCATACATTTTTTAAAGCAAGTATTAGTGATTTCTTACTTGAGATGCATTCATAATGATTGCATCATATTATTTTCTGGAGATATTTTGCTGATATCATCTTGAAACAGGGACCAAATAGATTAATGCCTACTCCTTTAAGATCTGTATTTATTAATGTTAAAAATATTGGAAGACTGACATCCTCTCAGAGCACCAAGAGTGAATTCATTCAACATCATTCGATTTTATTAACTTTAGATTAGAAATATGTTGTGAAAGAAAAGTACATAATTCCATTCTAATAGGCATCTTTCTGATTTTTTAAAATGATTTTTATATTTAAAGTTTAATATTTAAGATTGGAAATCTTCTTAGAAGTAACAATGGGAGTTGTTTTAAAAAGTATTTATATATTTTCTAAACATGGGTAGAAGGAACCCGATCTTTTGATTAGTGTCCTCACAAGTTCCAGATCTTTGTAGACATGGTTTTGTTCCAAACTGGGATGAATGATTTTTAGTATAGTGGCAACTATTGCTTTGAGTTTAAATTTATTGTAGCAAAAAGGAAAGGAAGTACAAATTAGACTCCACCAATTTTATTTAAATTCCATCTCAGAACTGTGCAGCTCGAATGGAATTTCAAGTGTTATAAGAATTGTTTTGTTTAACTCATCATAGAAATGACTCGATAGTAGAAGATCAGTATGCAGTGATAAGTTATTTTTTATTAAAATGAAATATAATCAGGGATTATCTGTGCATGCCATATGCTTGAATAAAATGCTTAAAATCATCCATTTTTAGAGCTAGTTCTTTCATTGCATTCACGCAAAGGCTATTATGACATTTCAGTTCCAGAAGAAAAGAACAGATCAAGTTAGTACTGGAGATTTGTGAGCAGTGCGTACATTACCTGATCTGTGATTGTTGTACCATTTGAAAAATCATCATAGAGATTGTTAGATTTATTAAAAGCTTTAAAATATTGGTAAAACTTCCCAAATTCAGTAAGTATTTGACCAATAATAATGTGAAACCAGAAGTTTTAAGAAAATGTGAATCTTAGAGATATGATGAATTACCATAAATGTGAGCACAATGGTTCTGTGTTGGTACATAGGGGATTTCCATGTTGATTGTGATAAAATATACCTTCAATGTTTAATTGAATTAATCTTACTGTATTTTCTACTTAAAGAGATTGTAGTAAGTTATAAAAAGTTAATTGTAAGCATATTGGTCAAATTCTTCATATGATTGAAATGTAATAGGTAAAAGGAATTATAGAACTAAAATTTAAAATAATTAATTTAAAACAAAATTGAAACAGACAATTTACTACTATAAATAAAAAAATTATTTAATACATCAACCTGACTTTCATTCCTTATTGGAATCTTATCAAGATGTTTCTTTTTACAAACTCACATGACTAGTATTCTACAGCAACTCCATTCAGTGAACATTATTTACATTACAATAAATATAATTAGTAAAATACAAACATGCACATAAAAATGATTGAACTTATTACAATTTCCTTTTTTTAAATATATATATATATATACACTAAAAATGATCAAATTTCAAAACAAAACTTGTTCATAATATTGTCTTTGCAATGTAATTTATTAAAAATAATAATTCAATAAAAAATTATTTAATAAGACAACTTTTATAATAATATATTTAATTTCACCAACCCGGATTTCGCCCCCATACTGGAGCCTTATCAAGATGTAAATACACTTAAAGTTACATTACAATTTTTCCTTTTCTACAGCAACACCACCTACAGGCTTCATTTTACATTACAATATCAAAGATAAAACATAAAACAAATTTTCTATTTCCTATTCATCACATACATAAATAATTATACACAATATTTACACTCAAACATGATCTAAATCATAATCATGCATTTACTTTATACAATCACTTATTTATACCTTAATATCATTCATAAATTTCCCAATCCTTCTCTCCTTACATACCTATATAACTATATTTAATATTTTAAACCCAACATAATTAGAATGATAATCATCTATATAAATATATACACATAATTTACTTATAATTATACCCAACTTAAATTAAATCTTCCAGCTATCTAACAACACCCACTTTCCAGCCAACTTTACAGGATCTTTAACCATATTCATACATTTTTCAAAATTCTCCTGTATATACAAAGTTTCATAACATATCCTCTCACTATACTTCTTTACATACTTAATAACCTGAATGTTTTTTTCACAAATCATTCTATGTCCAGTATTCAAAAAATGTACATAAATCCCTGATCTCATATCCTTCCTCCTAATTGCCCTATCATGTTCTTTACCCCTTTCTAATGCAGTCTTCTCTGTCTGACCAATATATATCATGCTACAAAATTCACAAATAATCTTATACACCAACCCTGCCCTACCATTCTCATTATTATTTTCTATATTACATATCCATTTCCTAATGATCTACTGTTTTTCCATCCTATTTTAATATTACCCGGTAATTCTTCTCTTACTAACTTTTTATATACTCTATCAAAATATGGAACTGAAATCCATTTATTATTTACAGTTAATTTCTTATTATTATAATATCTACTATCTTCACCTTTATTTTTAAAAAATTTACTTATATCTTTTTTTTTATATCCCATACTAATATAATCATTTTCAACCTCCAACTTTTGTATTAATGCTACATCCTTATCTAAAGTTAACCTATCATTTTTCTCTCTAAACACTTTCATTGCTGCTATTTTTTGAGATCATGGTTGATATGAACTTGGATCTATTATACCTCTTTTATCTTTCTCCTTAATATAATGTCTTATAACAATCTCACTTGTCACACCCTTCCTCATAAAAATATTTAAATATTGTAACCGTTCCTTTCCATTTTCCATCGTAAATCTAATACCATATCCATTATCATTCATTTCATTAAATGCATTATTAATACTTCTACTATTCCCCATTATAAGTATATCATCAACATACCTGTGATATTGTATAATTTCTTTCATCCTTATATATTTATCAATTACTCTTCCCTCAATATAATCAATCATAATAGACGATAAAACACCACTAATGGAACAACCCATAACCCATCCTTTAGTTATCTTCCAAAAGTCATTTTTATATTTAAAGTACAGTGTTTCACTTATCAACAATAAAGCCACATTAATAATGCACATCCATTCCTTCGACATACCACCATAATCCTTTATTTTTTCCATAATGACTTTTATTCTTTCCTCTCTAGGTATACTTTGATACATCTTTTCAATATCAAATGGTACAATATTTCCATTCCTATTTAATTTTACATTCTTTAGTTTATTTATAATTTCTTCTGAGTTTTTAATGCAATATTTCCCAAAACCCACATCATTTATAATCTTTTTACATACTATATCACACAAGCCTTTAAGAACATAATTCTTAAAATCCAATATTGCTCTTACTGGCATACCCTCTTTTTGTGTCTTAACTTTCCCAAACATACTAGGATGTTCAATTACCATAGGATATAAACATCTATATTCTTTTTCATTAATTAACTGTTTTACCCTCATATTAGTCAATAGTATTTTATATTTTGTTTTAATTTCATTACTTAGATCCTTATTCATTTTCAAATATTCTTGTTTTTCCATATCTTCTTTAACCTTCTGCTCATATTCATTTTCATTAAAAATCATGAACCTTGGTCCCTTATTCTCAGTCATCACAACCAATCTCTCTTGTTTAAATTTATCATTAATTTTCCTAATAACTAATTTTTCTTTCCATTTTTTTTATTTAATTTATCCTTTTTATTAATTGCACCATTAATCCTCGATTGTATTTTCATCTTCATTTTACTATTAATATTCACAGCTTCTACACTCACCACCATTGCCTTTTGTATGTTTTTATCTATAAACAGTATATATTTAATACCTTTATTTAATATTTCTGACTTTTCATTTGTGAAATCCACACCAGATATATTTATGTAACCGTATTTTTCTTTACTCATATCATTAAATAAAGGTATTAAATATATACCGTTTATGGATAAAAACATATGGAAGGCAATGGTAGTGAGTGTAGAGGCTGAGAATATTAATAGTAAAATGAAGATGGAAATACAATCAAGGATTAATGGTGCATTTAATAAAAAGGATAAATTAAATAAGAAAGAATGGAAGAAAAAAATTAGTTATTAGGAAAATTAAGGATAAAACAAAACAAGAGAGATTGGTTGTGACAACTGAGGATAAGGGACCAAGGTTTGTGATTTTGAATGAAAATAAATATGACAAAAGATTAAAGAAGATATGGAAAAACAAGAATATTTGAAAATGAATAAGGATCCAAATAATGAAATAAAACAAAATATAAAATACTATTGACTAATATGAGGGTAAAACAGTTAATTAATGAAAAAGAATATAGATATTTATATCCTATGGTAATTGAACATCCTAGTATGTTTGGGAAAGTTAAGACACAAAAAGAGAGTATGCCAGTAAGAGCAATATTGGATTTTAAGAATTATGTTCTTAAAGGCTTGTGTGATATTGTATGTAAAAAGATTATAAATGATGTGGGTTTTGGGAAATATTGCATTAAAAACTCAGAAATTATAAATAAACTAAAGAATGTAAAATTAAATAGGAATGGAAATATTGTACCATTTGATATTGAAAAGATGTATTAAAGTATACCTAGAGAGGAAAGAATAAAAGTCATTATGGAAAAAATAAAGGATTATGGTGGTATGTCGAAGGAATGGATGTGTATTATTAATGTGGCTTTATTGTTGATAAGTGAAACACTGTACTTTAAATATAAAAATGAGTTTTGGAAGATAACTAAAGGATGGGTTATGGGTTGTTCCATTAGTGGTGTTTTATCGTCTATTATGATTGATTATATTGAGGGAAGAGTAATTGATAAATATATAAGGATGAAAGAAATTATACAATATCACAGATATGTTGATGATATACTTATAATGGGGAATAGTAGAAGTATTAATAATGCATTTAATGAAATGAATGATAATGGATATGGTATTAGATTTACGATGGAAAATGGAGAGGAAGGGTTAAAATATTTAGATATTTTTATGAGGAAGGGTGTGACAGGTGAGATTGTTATAAGACATTATATTAAGGAGAAAGATAAAAGAGGTATAATAGATCCAAGTTCATATCAACCATGGTCTCAAAAAATAGCAGCAATGAAAGGGTTTAGAGAGAAAAATGATAGGTTAACTTTAGATAAGGATGTAGCATTAATACAAAAGTTGGAGGTTGAAAATGATTATATTAGTATGGGATATAAAAAAAAAGATATAAGTAAATTTTTTAAAAATAAAGGTGAAGATAGTAGATATTATAATAATAAGAAATTAACTGTAAATAATAAATGGATTTCAGTTCCATATTTTGATAGAGTATATAAAGAGTTAGTAAGGGAAGAATTACCGGGTAATATTAAAATAGGATAGAAAAACAGTAGATCATTAGGGAAATGGATATGTAATATAGAAAATAATAATGAGAATGGTAGGGCAGGGTTGGTGTATAAGATTATTTGTGAATTTTGTAGCATGATATATATTGGTCAGACAGAGAAGACTGCATTAGAAAGGGGTAAAGAACATGATAGGGCAATTAGGAGGAAGGATATGAGATCAGGGATTTATGTACATTTTTTGAATACTGGACATAGAATGATTTGTGAAAAAAACATTCAGGTTATTAAGTATGTAAAGAAGTATAGTGAGAGGATACGTTATGAAACTTTGTATATACAGGAGAATTTTGAAAAATGTATGAATATGGTTAAAGATCCTGTAAAGTTGGCTGGAAAGTGGGTGTTGTTAGATAGCTGGAAGATTTAATTTAAGTTGGGTATAATTATAAGTAAATTATGTGTATATATTTATATAGATGATTATCATTCTAATTATGTTGGGTTTAAAATATTAAATATAGTTATATAGGTATGTAAGGAGAGAAGGATTGGGAAATTTATGAATGATATTAAGGTATAAATAAGTGATTGTATAAAGTAAATGTATGATTATGATTTAGATCATGTTTGAGTGTAAATATTGTGTATAATTATTTATGTATGTGATGAATAGGAAATAGAAAATTTGTTTTATGTTTTATCTTTGATATTGTAATGTAAAATGAAGCCTGTAGGTAGTGTTGCTGTAGAAAAGGAAAAATTGTAATGTAACTTTAAGTGTATTTACATCTTGATAAGGCTCCAGTATGGGGGCAAAATTCGGGCTGGTGAAATTAAATATATTATTATAAAAGTTGTCTTATTAAATAATTTTTTATTGAATTATTATTTTTAATATATATATTTACAAAACAATCTGAAAAAAATATTTTAAATATATATATATTGTAAATAAAATACAAACCCATAAAACAATACAATACTAGATAAAAATCCAAATTTTATCAAAATCCTTACATGACCATGGTTTTATCTACTAACAACTAGACCTTTTCAAATGAAAATCAAACTAAAAAAACAAGATATATATACAAAACAAACAAACCTTCCCATAATTCATTTCAAAAACCAACTTCCCTTTATATCAAAAGATGTTTTTATAAGATTGATAGTCTCAGATTCAAGAAGTTTTGTCATTAAAGTTTCCTTTACTCTTCTTTTTAATTCATTCTTTTCATAAAAAATAACCATTGCATTGTCAAACAATATTTTATGACCTGTATTCTATTCATGAATATATAAAGCTGAGTTATGATGCCTATGTTTAACTCTATTTATATGAACTTTGATCCTTTCATTAAAGCTAAATTTATTCTGACCTATATAAATCTTACTACAATTACAAGGAATCTTCTAAACAATACCAGGAATAGATTTACTATCAATTGACTGTTTTGAACCATTCAATAAAGAATTCAAATCAGAACCTTTCTTCCATGCAACCTTCATTCCTCTTAACAAATGACTATTCTTATAAACTACATTATATATTGATGACTTAAATGGTAAAGATATAAACTCTTTATCCTTACTAACCATAAAATTTGACTTATTAGTGTCATGACTATAAATATTATTATTAAATACAACATTTCTAATAAATTTATGATTATAACCTAATTCTACACAATCAGCTACAAATTGATTTTTTTGAATATCAGCATTATTACTAAACTTATTAAACCTTCTATTCCTACAACAAAAATTCAATAAAGATGTTTTTATGTGTAAAAGGTTGGTAACTATCAGGCCTAATCATATTTTTCAAATTCTTAGGTTTATAAAATGACTATAAAATAAAACATTATCAACCTTGTCAACACTTTTAAATCCAAAAATTTTAATTTCACAAAATCAAAACTACCACCAATAGTAAAATTAATACTAAACTCAAAAGCATTCAATCCATCTAAAAACTCCTCTAATTTTTTTTTCTGAATAACAAATAAACAATCATTAACATACCTAACAAATAATTTTAAAGAAAAAGAAAATTGATTAATAACACTACATTCCAAAAAATCAATATAGACAGAACATATTAATGCAATGATTATTTTTTTATGAAAAGATTGAATTAAAAAGAAGAGTAAAAAAAACTTTAATGATAAAACTTCTTGAATCTGAGGCTATCAATCTGATGAAGACATTTTTTGATATAAAGGGAAGTTGGTTTTTGAAATGAATTATGGGAAGGTTTGTTGTTTTGTATATATATGTTGTTTATTTAGTTTGATTTTCACTTGAGAAGGTCTATTTATTAGTAGATAAAACCATGGTCATTTAAGGCTTTTGGTAAAATTTGGATTTTTATCTAGTGTTGTATTGTTTTATAGTTTTGTATTTTATTTATTGCTAGTATAGTGTTAGGCAGTTTTGAATTTTCTATATTGTAAATATATATATATTTAAATAAGAATTGTAATAAATTTAATTATTGTTATGTAGAGGAATTTATTTTCCTAATTACATTTATTGTAAGTATAATGTAAAAAATTTCCACTGGGTGGAATTGCTGTAGAGTCATGTGATTTTATTAAAAAAACATCTTGATAAGGTTTCAATAATGAATGAAATTATCTTCAACCTATTTCAATCAGTGAATATCAGAAAATATGGTGTTGAAAAATTGACAATTCCAGATCAACTGCTGTCTGCCCTAAACTGATCTGACAGTAGTTCTACACAGCTATGCAAATGAATTAGTTTGTGTTTGAAATCATGGGTTGTGTTTTTTTTTTTAAATTTGCATTATCTTAATATTATAAATGGATAAAAAGTATCTGCTTCTCGCATAAGTATATTAGTTCCAGCAATAAATCTTAGTCTTAGCTGGTGAAAATAAAAGCCAGAAACCAAACAGTCTGAAGATGAAAATTTAATAACACTTTATCATCTGGTGTCTATTGATTATTCTAGTTTAAAGTAGATGATTCTAGAATAAGGATGATGATAATTGCTCTTGGAAACATATGAGTAAAAATATGAGGTCATGTGATGGAGTTGTTGGTTCGTAACTTAATAAAAAGAAATATGCCTATACATTTCAGATACTTAGCAAAGCATCATGTGATTCTTATTGCTAACATATGCATTCAGAGTAACAGTTTATTTATTCTACAGTTTTTTATTGTAACCCTGAATAAGCCACCGCAATCTAATGAATTGTGGTGGCTTATTTCTCCCTAGGGAAGAAAGTCAATGTTTACATTCTTGTTTGAGGATTTGAGTTTAATACTGAAGGTTAGTCTTATTTGAAGACATACAATACATGTATTAAAAATAAAAATAAATTTTCTTCAGTTTTCCAAATTTTCTTGATATTATGTGAACAAAATAAAAATGTGCAATGCCCATGTTCAAAAATAACATGAGTCTCACCCACTTTTATTTTGGTTGCATAATATCAAGAATATTGTGAAAGCTGAAAAAAAAATCGATATTTTTTAATGCATTTATATAAATAAAAGCATTTCTTTAATTTTAGAAGAAAGAATATATATAGCAGTATCATAAAAAAATACTGAATCCCATATAAAATTTACATTTTTTGCTAAAATTGTTTTTAATCTTTATAGATGTAGTCATCAAGAATACATATGGATGGAAAATTTCAATTCGATTGGAAATCAGGAAATGAGTGAAACTTGAGTTAAAAGATTTCATAGACAGGCAGACTAATAAACAAACAAACAAAAATAGAGAAAATTTTAAAAAAGTATATAAAAATGTTTTTAATAAATATATTCTATCTGCTTTTATATCTAACGCAGAGATGACATCCTTCAATCAAAATGTAAAATAAGGATGCTAAGATTAGCAAGTAGAAAAATCAGAAATTAAATGTGATCGATAAAAAGCATTGAAAGACGTCTAATTGTGCTGGGTACATTTTATACAGAGTTAACATTAAAAGAATAATAATGTTTTTAGCTGGATCCAAAAGATTTTAACAACATATATTAGACAGAATGAAGTGATGAGAAAAATATTAGACTGGAATGGTGAAGAGAAGAGATGGATGTGATGAAAAAGCATTGGTTGGAATAGTGGACTGAAGCTATAAATTGGAAGTACTGTAATCCAAATTTATTGATCTCACTTTCTGATTGTATCATCCATTTACTTGTATTCACTGTTCTGTAATAAAATTTCTATATTTATATTTAAAAAATAAATAAATTGCAAGTACTAAAATAATTTTGGATAGAACATTGTCTTGCAATGTATTTATTAAAAATAATGATCAAAGATAAATTTGAAATACCAGGCACTCTTATATCTGGAACCCAATTGTAAATATAGGGGATTTGAACTCAGTCTTTCAAGCCACTTTAACCATCCACACTATCTCATACTAATGATACACATGACCACATATATGCAGAAAAGATAAATAATCACCAATATACATATTTTGTACAGAACCAGCACTCATTAGTTGGTCCAGATTATCATCTGCCATACATATAAACAATCAGTGCTCAGTTTATATTAAGATATCAAATCCTTATACTTCAATGGACAGGTTCCAATCTACTCCAATACCATTGAAAATCTGATGATAGAATTCCCAAATCCCATGCTGATGCCAATATTGTTATATGATCAAAGATAGGCAAGTGGTGGATGTAATAATCAATGGCTTATTGTTTGGTAATTTATAAGAAATTTGAATACTCAAAGTGCCAGAACTCGAATCTGTCAAGATCTTACACTCCAAAGATCACCTGTACTAAACTATGTAGGGCAAACAGTAGTGTCAAATTACTCACAACGGTTGCTGCTTTATAAGATTATTGTCTCAATCTACCTTACAACAAAAACAGGCGAATAAGTAAATAAAAAAAATTACGATGAGATAGATGCTTGTTGACTCCAACGATTCTTCTAACAATGAGATATTGTGTTCAAACAATAATAATCCACCTCACCAGAAAAGTAGTAACTAAATGACAAACTTAAAATTCTTGTACGCATATTATTGTGTAATTCAAAGTATAATATTTAACTTATGCAGAAGCACTTGAGTTGTTTGAGAAAAATGCTTTTTCTATTTATTAATAAATATCTGTGAGTATTTATCGTTTGAGTTTTAAGTATTATATTTCAGTCTAATTTGAGTCATATATGTGTGTGTGTGCGTGCGCTTTACTACCGAGAGAATAAAGAAACGGGTCTTTCTTTTCTTTCTTTTTTTCCCCGCAAAAATTAAAATATATAGTTAGGCGCCACTATATACAAGTAGAAAACATTTGAAGATACCCACAAAAAAAAAAAGAAAAAATCCTCCGCGGAATAAATTACGCTTGAAGGACGTCAGAACAACTGCGGCAAAATCAATAATTACCGCTTACACGAACCCGCTCTTGGCGTTTTGTACCTAGATTCCGAGACGATTCGGCGTTGCTAAGCAACCTGACGTCAAATCCTATAGTCGGCTTTTTAGATGGAGGATAAACTACAGTGGATACTCCTCCGCCCAAGTTCCTTAATTGCCTTCGTTATTAGCTAATTTCAGATACCCACCCACCCCTTCAAAACGAAACTTACGGTTTTATAATGCTACGCCTAAAATAAATGTTAAAACGTATAAAAATATTACCACCTGCAAAAAAAAAAAAAAAAGTCAAAATTTATTAATCTATTTTGTTGATCGCTAAATTCTTCTCATTAAATATTTATACAACGATTAAATTTAAATAATCGATGTTATATAAATAAAATTACTGAGAAAGCGACTTAGTCACGTGAGACTAATAGTTAAATTGAATTTTTTCTCCACAGTACTGTACAAAAAAAAAAGGTGAACGTGGATTTATTTCCTAAAAGTAGAAGTGGGATGTAGCGAACCGCCGACCGTTAAATACTTCATAAGATGTTTTTTTTTTTTGTTTGCAAAGAAAATAAATTATTTATGAAATAATTACGATAGGAATTGTTAGTGTAAGAAGGCGTTTGCAAAATAATTTTTATTTAACTGAAAATCCTTTGTGCGGAACATCCACACACGCGCACGCATTTTATATGTTTTTCATATATAAATACATGTAAGAATGGGCGATTGCCATTTTTTTAAAAAAAAAACTGGAAATCACATACGCCGACTTTAAGAAGTCTCACATACAAAAAATAGTGTAAAGAAATATTGAGCACACTATATTTATATGCTATTTTAGTATCGTCGGCGTGGGTAGCCGTATATGTGATATATAAACAGAATAATAATAATCATACTTTGAATCTATAATAATATATTTATTTGGTCTGTCGTGAGCTTATATATTCTCTTGATAGATGGCTCTGTGTAAAATAAACAGTTAAAAAAATATTTCAAGAAAAATAATATATACTAATTATATTGGTGGAGGAGGGGACAGTTGTCTTACAAGTGGTGTAACATTTGCAAACATTAGTGAAAGTTGAAATGGTAGTGCTTTTAGGGAAAACAATGTTAACATGAACCCAAATGCTTTGAGCAATATAATATCATGACAATACTAAATAAAATAAAGTCATACATTACATGACCCAAATTTTAAGCTTGTAAATAAAAATAATGAGCGGTGCTAATTGCTTTAACAAGCTTTATTGATAAATGCTACAAAAGAAAGCATTTAAAAATCTCTATCTAGAAATTATCCCCAGTCCTCAGACCACTGATTTCATGATCTGGCAATCCTTAGTGAGGCGCTAGGATAATTTCAGACACTAGATCTAAAAATACCAACTCTAGTGTCTGAAATTATTCTAGCGCCTCACTGAGGACTGCCAAAGCATGAAACCAGTGGTCTGAGGATTGGGGATAATTTTCTAGATAAGAGATTTTTAAATGCTTTCTTTTATGGCATTTATCAATGCATCGCTCATTATAAAATCATGTTTTTTCAAATAATTTGATGGAATGGATGAATGAGATCTTTTCTATGACCCATCCTGTAACTAGTGAAAAGAATAGTCTTTACATAAAATCAGACTTCATCTTGAGCTCTCAGTTATAATAAGCAAATTATGAAAATACACCATAAAGCTGTTAGTGTGAACTCCAGTGATGTTATAGGGGATAGCCATGACAAAACTACAGAAGTGAAGGTCCTAGACTCTTGAAACAAAATATAACTGTACTGTGTTCACAACTATGAAACATCCCAAGTGTCAGATATACCCTCTCCAGAACCATCTTCTATTCATCAAAGAACAATAAAAATATTATAACTTATGATTGAGAGTATATCAAAATTAAAAATTGAAACCCTCCACAAATTAATTGATTGTATAGATAATTTTACTCTAGGAGACAACATCTTTCAAATAATCCATATCTTCTTGAAATTCCTTGAATTATATTGATTACTGATGAAATGCATTCTAAACATGGTTGGATACTTCAGTAACTTATTAAAATGACATGATTATATTTCTACACTTTACATATTTAAGCAGTAGTAGACATTATTTGCATGTTGTTGAAATTAGTAATATTTATTCATCCTTTAAATAAGCATTTCTTGAAGATAGCTCAGACGATTTTACAATCACCATTCAAATAGATATTTATTAAATATGCAATGTTTATAAATATCTTAATATAACTCTTCTCTTTCAGATTTTCCAACAACTTCTGTACTTATAGGAGATTTTAATTCTGACAATCTCTTGGGAGATATATAAATGAGGTTCAAACAGATCATCAACTTTTAGAATGAATGGATTTGAACATTCACTTTCTTTATAATGCTAAAAAGAAAGCATGTTTCATTCAAGCAGAAGGGGAACAGAAGTTCCTAATTACATCTATTTTGACAAAAAAAAAAAAGGTTTATCATTACATGTTGAACTACTGATATTAAATCATTTCCTTTTACAAATATAAACCAAGTCTAATCATTTTGGAATCCACATTTATCTGGAAAGAATACTAATAAAATCTTTTCAATACCCTCTTTTTAGAAAAACTTTAACCAACCCATAATAACAACTTCCAGAGTTTGCTTTTCATGACTATCAAAAGTAATCCACCTCAGGTTAGAATAAAATCAGTAGTGATTTTTATAGCCAATTTTTGTAAACCAAGGATCCAGAAATTGCTGATAAATGTATACATTCTGCATTATGGAGAAACAAAACTTTACAACATTTTGTCAAGCATTGGTGGCCAATGCATTTGACATATAAAAAAAAAAACTTTACAACATTTAGTCATAAGGCCTGATCACTTTTATATAATCTTGGTTGATGTAAAAATAAATTTAAAAGAACTACTATTGTATCTGCCAATCAAGTTGGCAATTTTATATATCAGACTTCTAAACTTGAGATTGATAGAATGAACAAAAACATCATTGGGGCACAATTACAAGCTTATTTTTCATAATGTTCCTTTAATGTCAGTCTGATAAAAACAATACATGTTGATAAACTTGACTTGGATTATGTTAAACCAGAAATAGCTACATTACCGTAAAGCATATTTCCAGAGTTTACAAAAAACGTAAGATCTTAAGCCAAAACATGGTCAACAGAATTATTCAGTAATATTATTTATAATATTAATATCATCTATGTTCTTTATTACCTTTCACAATTCTTTTTTACAACCCACTATTGACAGTTTTGATTTGGAAATATAAGCAGAAGTTCTGAAGAAGATTGCTAGAGCAATCGAAACTGTCAATAGTGGATTGTAAAAAACCATTGTAGAAATTAATAAAGAGTATAGATGATATTAATATTATATGGATTTAACAACGCAATAAGAAAAATAAAGTTATAATACTTCATAAAGAATATTATTTATACAGAAAATATTCCAAAAATTTGGCAAACAAGAAAAACTATAGCAGTTTCAGACCAAACAAATCCAGCAATGATCCAAAAAATGTGTTCATTTCAAGCTTTTTGAAAGAATAATATTAACAAAAATTTAGCTAATAGTTGAGATTCATCTGGCTATAGAGTATTTAGTTAATAGTTGAGATTCATCTGGCTATAGAGTAATCTGGGTTTAAATCATGAACAAATTTTTATCTTTAACTCCTCAAACTGAGGAAGACTTTTAAAATAAAGTATAATTTGATGATACCTTTATTGGGCTAATTTTTTGATTCTGTTTTAAAAAATGATCTTCTAAAAGTTTTTTTGACTTCTTAAAAGCAGCAAAACTATTAATTTTCTTAATGAAATGCTTTCCAATAGTAAAATTCAAATTTCGGAGATATGAAAGTTTATCTTTTAGAAAATAGTGTAGGAAATTCATCCATACAGATGTTATTGCTTAAACTTCTCCAGAGATATTTTTTCAACTTTCAATAAAATTATAACATTGAAAATATTTTTCAAAGAACAGATCTCTTATTCTTAATCCAACGAAGACAATATGCTATCTAAACTATAGGAAAACATCTTGTAATCTTAATATAATCTTTTATAATTGTAGATTGAAACATAATTCTGCACCAGAAAACATCTTGTAATCTGAGTATAACTTTTTGAAATAATAAACTGAAATACAATTCTGTCCCATAAAACATCTTTTAATCTGAATATAACTTTTTACAATAGTAGACTGAAACAAAACCCTACCCAGTGTTATTTGGAATAATCTTGGATCATACCATAATGTAACATATATTTTTAATTTTTCTAATGTTAGATCAAAATTAATTTCTAGGAATAACCTTCTTGGAGAGTTGGCTGCCACTATTTGAGGTTGCGATGCAAATATTTTGGACAGCTATTTTAGTGCTAGAGTATTTAGCTGGTGAATATTGTGCTTCTGTTTGGAGAAAAAGTTCCCATAGAAAACTTCTGAATACCTTATCAAATATTGCTATAAGAACCACATTCAAGTGTATTCCTTTGTAGTAAATTTCTATTCTTTCACATCTTCTCAACCAGGCATCAGAAGAGTTCACCTTGCAGAAAATATTAAATAGATCAAAGTTATGAATAACTCAAGATATAGATTCACTACCTAAGACTTAAACAATATCAAATAAGAATCTACAACTTTTATGGCATAGAAAATTGAATTTTTATGAGACTCTTAAATAAATTTCTTTTTTAAAATACAACAATAAGGCTATCTGGATTTGTCCTTGAAGTCTTGTCATAAGATTCAAGACAATCCATGATCACTGAACTCATCTGCTTCACTAATGGAATTTACCATAGCTTCAACCACAAAATTAATGACTATATATAATTTTAATGCACAAATACGCGCACAACAACTGAGCTTCATCAGGATTAAATAACAATATATTATAAACTTAAAATAATTATAATATCTAAAGAATAATGCCCGAGCGCTTTCAAGAGAACTTAGCTCTCATAATCATGGGCAACAAAGAATAAGCATAGCGTGTTGGTATATGCTAAACTATGCTGATATATGTAAATTAGTTGAAAATAAATGCGTCAGCTCTAAATGATCCATTTCTTAGAGATTTTGTAACACGCATCTTTCCTATTCATAGCCTTATCATCAATAGCAATAAAGCATGCTTCTTTAACTTTTCTCTTAATGTCATTTCTCTCCCTGCAAACTATTCTTGCATTTTTAGGTTCACATGCATGACCAGCTGATTTCTGATGTATTGCAAATATTGAGTTGCAATTTGGGTCTACCTGGGCCTTATTGTAAGAATATCTGTGCTGGGATAGTCTTGTTGAAAGAATTGCTTTCGTTTCCCCATAGTATGATGCCATGCAGTTATTTTCTGGACATGAAATATTATATACGGCCTGAGAGGTGTTGTTGGGTGTTATAATGTCTTTGGTGTTATTAATAATTCTATTTGTATTAGGGGGTGTATAAAAGCTTAGTTGAAATTCTTTATTAAACACTGAGTAAAACTTTCTATGGGTAATTGCAATATATGGTAACAAAATTCTATTTTTCTGCTGCTTAATAACATTGCTGTTTAATTTACTGTAAAATTGTCTAATCTTCCTATCAATTGTGTAATGCTTGAAGCCGATATCTAATAAATCATTTCTATATAAGATTAAGTTTGCCCTTTTGTCCGATTCAAATCTGCAAAGTTGCTCATTCCTATGCAAGAAAGATGTTAAATCAGCTAATTTATGAATAGAAGGCGTGTTTGAAGTAGGTTGAATATTGCCTCTTTTTTCTATTGGTTTTATAATCATTGTATAATTTAGTCTTTGATCCTCTCTTTGCACATACATATCCAAGTATTTAGTTTTCCCTTCACAATCTTCCATTTCTGTGTTTAGCTTCAGCTGCGTAATGTCTTGTATGTCCTGTTTAATTTTATCTATAATTTCTTCAGTAGCAGCGATGAAAAGGTCATCAACGTATCTTGTGTATACAATTAACTTAAGTGTTTGTTCATATTTAGGAATAATACTTTTTTCAAAATAAAAAATAGAATTTTGTTACCATATATTGCAACTACCCATAGAAAGTTTTACTCAGTGTTTAATAAAGAATTTCAACTAAGCTTTCATACACCCCCTAATACAAATAGAATTATTAATAACACCAAAGACATTATAACACCCAACAACACCTCTCAGGCCGTATATAATATTTCATGTCCAGAAAATAACTGCATGGCATCATACTATGGGGAAACGAAAGCAATTCTTTCAACAAGACTATCCCAGCACAGATATTCTTACAATAAGGCCCAGGTAGACCCAAATTGCAACTCAATATTTGCAATACATCAGAAATCAGCTGGTCATGCATGTGAACCTAAAAATGCAAGAATAGTTTGCAGGGAGAGAAATGACATTAAGAGAAAAGTTAAAGAAGCATGCTTTATTGCTATTGATGATAAGGCTATGAATAGGAAAGATGCGTGTTACAAAATCTCTAAGAAATGGATCATTTAGAGCTGACGCATTTATTTTCAACTAATTTACATATATCAGCATAGTTTAGCATACACCAACACGCTATGCTTATTCTTTGTTGCCCAAGATTATGAGAGCTAAGTTCTCTTGAAAGCGCTGGGGCATTATTCTTTAGATATTATAATTATTTTAAGTTTATAATATATTGTTATTTAATCCTGATGAAGCTCGGTTGTTGTGCGCATATTTGCGCATTAAAATTATATATATGTATAGTAAGCACCTGAGTTTAATAATTTCTTTTTACAATTAATGACTGTCAAATATATAGCTACAATAGTAGAATCAAAACTCCTGATTGGAATCTCTATTAAGTTCCCTTGTGAGAGCTTGTTAGTAGTTAAGTTGTCTAAGAAATTTCCATATGCTAAATATTTAAATAATAGGCAATTTGATATTTACTTTTAAAATTTAGTACATCTTTTAATGCAAATGTACATAATAAGCTTCTTCAAAAAAATACATAATATATATGAACCTGTAATCAATGGATGCAAGAAGGTTTGTATATAAAATCCCTATCTACTACTCTCTAATATCCCCAGACTAGTTTTTAGCTTGTAGCTTTCATCAATGATGAGCCTTGGATTTGAGAGCACTGCATCAAGATTTTAGGATACAATGCAATTCTTCAGAAATCACCTTTTACCTATTTAGTTAACTGTAAAACTATGAGCCCAAGAAGAAAACACAGTAATGTTTTCAATCCAACTCATTCACTTGTATATCCATATAGATCATAACCCAGTTCAGCATCTATACATTTTGGTACATTTGTTTCTTTAATAAACATAGTCACCATCATTCAATAAGCTGAAATGATATTAAACTACTGACACATGACCTTCATTTCCTATACTGACATAAGCTGTTAAATCAGAGCAAACTCTCCATATAGTAGTACCACACACTTTAAGTCTTACTAATCAATGGATGCAAGAAGTTTTATGCATAAAATCTCTATCTAATGCCTACTCATCCAATATCCTCAGACTAGTTTTTAACTTGTGGCTTTCATAAGTGAGGAGCCTTCATTTTGAGAGCACTGTACCTAGATCTTAGGATCTAATGGATTCATCCATCAGCAACCTTTTATCTAATTTAGTTAACTATAAATCTAGGAGCTCAAGATGAAAACACATTAATGTTTTCACTTCAAGCTTATTCACTTGCATAGTTATATATATATATATATATATATATATATATATATATATATATATATATATATATATATATATATATATATATATATATATCTGAACTCAGTTCAGCATCTGTATATTTTGGTCTTTTTGGTTTTTAAAAAATCACAGTCATCATTATCCCATAAGCAGGAATGATATAAAACCACCAAAACAGCATATGATCACCCTTTCCTATGCTTCTTTAAAAAGCACATTTAATATAATGAAAGACACAAGCTAGAAACTAGTCTGGGGATATAGGATGAGTAGGCACTATATAGAGATTTTATGCATAAATCTTCCTGCATCCATTGATTACTAAGTCTTGCATTGGGTGGCACTACTGTGTGGAGAGTTTGCTATTATTATTATTAACAACTTGTGTAGGCATAGGAAAATCTGGAGAGTTGCAATAAATCATAAGATCTAAGTGGTATGCTCTCAGATCCAAGGCTCCTTAATGTTGAAAGCCACAAGCTAGAAACTCATCTGGGGATAGTGGATGAATAGGCACTAGATAAAGATTTTATGTAGAAATGTTCTGGCATCTGTTGATTATTAAGGCTTTCACTAGATAGCACTACTATATAAAGAATTTTCTAATGTTTTAACAGCTTGTGTAGACATAGGGAATGATGATTACGAGTTGTAAGCCTACTGTTTGGAATAAAATTGCCTATTAAGGTATTTAAAAAAGTATTAAGTGAGCTTAATTTTTTTAAAATTTAACCAGAATTATAAGAAAATGGTCTCAGTCACAGAATGTCAAAGACATCATAATGTAATAAGAGAAATGCATTTGTCAACCATTAACAACAATCTAACTTGGGATTCTATCCATATAAAACTTGAATTTTTACTTTTATGAGATTTAGATTTTTTTTTCAAGTAGCATTTCCAATGCCTGCTGAGATAATCATCCAATATTAGTCAGTTTATCAGTATCAAAACAGGAAAAACTATCCATACAGTGAAATAGTGATCATGTGGTGTTTAGTGGTTTATCAGTATCACATTACTCTTAATAATTTTGTGTGAAACAGTAATAGATATCTACCCAAATTCTCATTACCAAACTAGAAGCCTAGTGAATACTGTTTCTTTTTCACTTTACACAGAAGACTTTTGCCCTGAGGTGGGATTATTTCAAGTCTGTTTTTCTAAACAGGTATCTATTTAGGCTGAGCTCAAAAATACAGTATCAGAATGTGGGCAATTTGGAACAGAGTAGGTCTGATATTAAAAAAACATAATTGAAATATAATGAAATACTTACTACTGGTAACATATTTTTATGAGTACTAATCCCATAGTTAATTGTATTTATACACAGATTATCCTAGTGGAAAGATGGCTGGGTCTTTCTCCAAGTTTCCTATAATGCCATTTCTGCATCAGTACATGTGTTATGTAGTAACATTTTAGCTATTGCTATGAAAATTCTCAGGCACTAGAATATCTGAATTACAAGTTATGGCATGAAATATGACAGTATGTTTTGTATCATAATCAGCAATGAAACAATGCTCTGATGTTAATTTGTTTTAAATTGGTCTAAACTGTTACCAAAACATTTGAAATAATTTAAAATGTGTGTGGCAGTGAAGCTATGAGTCAATAAGATGATTTTCAAGATGTTATGATATCAGGGAAATCAAGGAAGATGATTTATATCCAGTTATATCTAAAATAACAAACTATTAAGGACTTCTCCAAATAGTTTTACTTTCATTTCTAACAGTGTATTGAATTGTAAGGAGACTATTTTGGTAACCAATGATAAAAATAAATATACATATTTCCTATCAACCACTGTTTTATGGGGATACACCTGTTTTACGGGGATACACCATGCCTTTAAATTTCCTTACTTAAATATTCACACTTTTAGCATAGTGGTGAATTAGAAATGTCATACAAGCACTCAAGCACTGTTACCTAATCATCATACTCTAATAATTAATATTACAATTTCCCAATATATTAAAAAACTTTGCATATATCTACATATATCATTTAATCCTTTTACTGGGAAGGAAGAAACAAAATGTTAAGAAAAAAATTGATGAGTTTTTAGTGAGTGCATTTATATATGTTAAAATCATGAGTGCCAAAAACTTACTGGTCAATATACCTATATTAGGTTACCACAGTCCTTATGCATATGCATTACCAATCATGAATCCATTGTTAAGGCAAATCCATGAATAACTAAGAAAAGGAAATTCACATTCTACCAATGCCTGCATTCTTTACTTACGTGATAAGTGTGAATAATGAATTTTGCAAAAAATAATTAACTTCAATTTAGCCAGAAAAGATAAACTATTTGCAAGTAGATTAATAATAATTCTTTTTACAGCCTTCCAAATAAAATGCTCTCCAATCCTTTTAAAAATAATAAATTTCAAGTGCCAGAAGCTAACTGGTTAATAGTCTTAAATTATGTCACCAATAGCCCTTATGCTTATATGTCATCAGTTACCAAGTTATTATCAAGGCCAAGTTGCAGGTTGATAATAAATACAAATTTATTTCCTACCCATGTGTAAATTGTTTAAATAAACCATAAGAAGGACTGACTGATAATGATGGGAATGAAAATTCTGCTAATTTATCCCCAAGCATGTTTAAAAGTCTCAGCAGCATTTATTTTTACTCTCTTATATGATATGATTTGCACTCACATTTATTTAAAAAATTTATCAGAGTTAAAAAGCAGATTCTATTTCTTATCTATTCATAGCATTTTCTTGACAATAGATTAATGATTGGTGATGTGAGAGTATGAACTCTGGGACTAATGATTGTTTTTCTCTTCTACCGTATCTTTGATTTAATGCATGTGTGATGTAGCATAATAGTTTAGCTATTAACCATAAAAATTTAAAGTGCTAACATGTTTGGTTCATGAGTTTCAACATGTGGCAGTACATTTTGCACCGTAACCCATGATGAAACAATGCACTAGCATTAAATATTGTTCTATATTGTGTATAACTGCCATAGAAATATTTGAAATGATTGAAACTGCATATGAGTGAGATCATGAATCATAAGAACATTCTCAATTGTTTTGTAAAATTATATAATGGCTAAAGCAGCATTGAAGATGAGCATCAAAGCCATAAAAACAGTCACTTTTCACATTATAATTTATGATACAGATATGCTACCACCTTAAAACTTTTGTTGTAAATAATTAAAATACATATCTGATTTCAGAATGATGCCACTGTAAATTTGGGGAGAGAACTAGCCACATTCTTCTGGTACTTAAATGTTATATGACCTCTTAAGTAACTGAAAATTTAACTATTATTTACAAATGTTTATAAATCTATTTCTTGCATTACTTTGTTGCAATATTTTATATAAATATAATTTGTACATTTTACTTTAAACATTTTGTAACAAAAAAGAAATTTATTATATCTATATATATACACACACACACATGCAATCTGACATTTCAACTGTGCTGCAGTCTTTCTCAAAGCCATGATATAATGATAAATAAAATAAACATATAAATAATATTATAATTAGTGTAATCAATAAAATTCATTTATTACATTATTTATAAATTTATTTTATTTATCATTATATAATAGCTCTGAGGAAGACTGTTAAATCAGTTGAAATATCACATTATGTTATATATATAGTTAAAAGGAGGTTGCCTTGACAACAGTTTGAGATTGTTATCTATATTAGGATTGTCTAAGTGTTAACTGGTTTCTAATGATTATATATTTATATACTGCTATAAAGTATTCAATGTAAGATATACAAATTGTGTTATTATTATAAAGATCTAACTTGTAAAAAATGTGTCATCTGACCTTAAGGAGATTTCTAATGTTTCAATTTATAAAAATAAGAGAAATAACAGAGATTGCTATTATTATCATAAAATATCATTGTCATTCATTACATAAAAAAGTATTTTCAATAATACTTATTGTCCTGTGTGTTTTGGTGTGTGATAGAATGTTAGGTTCCAGATCCGTAGTCTTAGAATCAATTTCGGTCCTGGCATGTGTGGTGTTCACATACCTTATAATTTCCAAGCAATAAAGACATTTGATTATTTATTTTAATGATTTTTATTGAATAGATTCATTTTGGTAAGAATCACAATTAATGTGATTTCTATATCATGATGTGATATGGATACGATATTTATTACTAAAAATTAAAGAAAAGGGTCCTGAGTAAAGCTGAATTTATATGTTGCTTGTGTTGATGAGTGGAAACATTTGACTCAGTTAATTGAGAAAGTTTGTCATAATATTTGAAAATAGTTGGCTATCCATGGAAGTTTATTTATGCTATATACCTGCTATATTTTTACATTTATTAATAACAACCTGGTTTTTAAATAGAAATGACAGAATTGGTCTAGGATCTATGAAGTTTGAACTACAGAGTCTGCCACTTTGAAATGAAAGCTGCTGTTATTTATAAACATGATTGCATATGGTGTTCTGAGATAGAAAAAAATGTTTGCTGCTATGTTGTTTATTTACATTTTTTGGATAGTATATTTACAAGTAGTTTAATAAATAATCATTTTCACAATTTTTCAAACAAACTGCTCCAATACTATAAATATAATAAACCTTAAGTGCAAATATGCAATTGGTCCATATATGTAAATTATTATATCATCACATTTTTAATTGACAAACTTTCTGCCTCTTAAAATATTTTCTGATTATACAAATGCTAAAACAGGATATCAATAACTTTGAATCATAACTAAGAGATTTTACTTTTAAATGGCATATAGTGATTGTTATTTCGGATTTTTGAATCATTGTGCAACTACATGTTAGGAAATTTTACTATATCATTTCTCAGAAATTATTCAAACAATCCTTTATTTTATTTAACAGTGCATTTTATTCAATATCAAGCAAATTACCTTCCCTTTATACTTATTTTTTAATACTGTTTACATTTTATTATGAAAAGTTGATGTTTCAATTGCTAAATAACCTATCTTCAAAGGTCTACCTGGAAAAATTATATATTGTTATTAAATTATGATTTAATTTAAATTTTTTTAATTGTATACTTCAATTATTAGATTTTATATATTTGTATAAAACATATTCTGCCACTTAACGCCTCCCCCCCTTATAAGCTTCCTGAACTATATTCTTTATAAATCAAACTCCCTAAAACTTCACTTCCTTGTTTTTTTTAAGTGCAATCCATTTTTCCTATATAACTCTCTTTTTCCAATAAAAAAATCCCACACATCCACAAACATGATATCACTTCTCTCACACAATTTTTTCAATCTCTCATTTATAGAACATGTCCTATCTAACATATATTTCTTGTCAAATCTTGGAAATAATCCAACTATTCCTACTCTTCCTTTAATCTTACTCAAATTCCTAATCAATTCTATGTGGTCATACATTATTCTGTCTCTGATGGCTCTGACAAATTATTAGTCCCTACCATAACATATATATATATCTACTCCCTTGCTTATTTATTTTATCTGTAACATCCCTAATTCTAGCTTCAGGCAAACATACTCTTACATACTTGTTTCCAATTTCTCTTGCAATTATATCTCCACATTCTCTAATATCCCCTATCAATACTGTCTTATAGTCTACTTTCTCTGCTTCATCCATAACATTCTCTATCACCTTCTGAACTTCCTTATCTACTTCTTCCTTGAACTTACTAATCAATAATTCCTTCATGTGCTCACACTTCATCTCTAATGATTTTAATTTTGCTTCTACATCCTTTCTCTCTTCCTCTATCTTATTATTTGGCTAACCATCTCCATTTTATTATTTTTTCCAACTATATCTCATGTCACTCCACTAAAACTATCCTCTCTTCCTCAATTACATTTTGCTCCATTTCTCCTGACTTTCTCTTTAAACTATCTACAGTTAGAAACCACTTTTTCACCTCTTTTATCATATTTACACACTGTCGATATAACCATAAACCTGTTACATCCTTTCTAGTCTTATTTAAATATTTCATGTGATAAGCCTCTCACATACAATACCCTCTACCACAGCAAGCCTAATTTCTTTCTCACCATTATATATGCATTGTGGAATATAAATGCAATCCATATTTCTTATTTTCCAAGTCACTTACTCTATATTTGAATTTATACTTCCTCTCCTAGTCTTTAAACCCCTTTTCATGAAAAGATAAAAACTTTACTTTCTTTCAATGATGATCAATCGATAACCAAGTGTGCTCCAACCATAGGCCTACAAAATGTTATCTTTTTTTTCCTCAAATAAATCATTCTCTTTCTTAAGGTAAAAAAATTCTTTAGTAGCAAACTTACTAAAAACCAACTAATCTTACATACAACTTAGTTATGAAATATCCTTACATTAACACACATTGAACAAAATATTTTTTTTACTTCTATATTTAAAATGGCAAACGAAACACTTTCTAAACATTAACAATTCCTGATCTTTCCAAATTCAATTATATCTATCTCTCTTGATCATAGTTTACTCTCCATTTTCATACAACAAGCAAACAATCTTTTGTATCGATGATCTCAGATGATTAATCGCATAAAAAAATCAATTATCCTACTGCAGCCCCCCCCCCCCATGGACATTATACATTACAATAAATATAATTATTAAAATATATACATCCAATATAATTAGTAAAATGCATATGTATATAAAGTGATTAAACTTATTACAATCCACCACCCCCAATAAATGTATATATTTACAAATAATCTAAACAAAAAACAATTATAACTTTAAAGTTTCCAATAATCTAACAATTACTGTAGGGTAATTGGTCATGTGATTGTGTAAAAAGGAACATATTGAAAAGGTTCCATTATGGAATGAAAGCCAGATTGATGTATTAAATAATAGATTTATTTATAATGAGTTGTCTATTTCAATTTTGTTTTGGAAAAAGGATAAAAATTGAGTTACAAGATTTTATCATATGGACAGACAGGGTAGGTTAAATGAAATCTATAAAAAGAAGCTATTGTATTGAAATGTTACGGGGGGGGGGGTACCCAATATTGCGTACTAAAAAAAAAGTGGGATAGTCAATGAAAAAATCAGAGTAAGATTTTTGAGACAGCAAGTAGTAAAATATCTTCATAAGTTGCTAGAGAACTTTTCATTACTCCAAAAACAGATAAAAGTTAGAGCTGTCAATGATAATCAGATTGAAGGTCTAAATCTCTAGAGATATGGATATAATAGCACTATAACTGGTTATTCATAATTATTAAAAATCAATAATTGACATTGGAATAGTGAAAAGAACCACTCTGTATAATTTATTGTATATAATGAATATAAGCAGAAAGAGTCACGAGTCATTTTGATAAATAAATAAAATAAAATAATCAAATGACTTTATTACTCAGGAATTTAAACAAATGTTAGAATTGTCAAAATTGGAATCAATCAAAATACCTTATACAAATATGTATATCTTGATAGCAATGCAATACAGAGTGTACCAATAGCTCAAATAAGCTCTTAATTAATAACTGCGGTATGAGAAACTATTTAAAATCTCTATCCACTCTCCTCTCCAGACCAACTGCTTTTTTTGATTATTATAATTTTACCTTTAAGGCTTTGGCTATGCTGAGGCTATTAAAATATGGTAGATCTGAATTTAGTTCAGTCCCATGTAGCTATTTAAGTTAGATAGCTGGATTTAAAGACATTTTCATATCCAAAAATTTCAGAGTTTCTACTTAAATATACATATGAAATAAGTGCTGAGTTTTGAGTTGATATTTTAGATCTAGTGTTCAAATATTCTAGCTCTCCACTGACATGAGCCATAAGCTCAAAAACAGTTGGTCTGGAGATGGGAGTGTTCTGGATAGAGATTTTAAATATTTTCTCATATGTCACTTATTAATTAAGAGCTTGTTTGAGCTATTGGTACGCACCCTATATTGCATTTTTGTAAATACAAGCTTATAAAAGTAATGTTACATTATATATGACTTGGCTTTTTTGGATTATCTTGATAGCAAAAATTATGCTAATCACTCTCTAAACTATTTTAACATGGTATCAATACATTACAGGATTACCATTTTATATGTTTACACATTGTGTTAATAAGAGTACCAAACCCTCCATACAGTAGTGCCACCAAGTGCAAGCTTTTATAACCAATGGATGCAGGAAGGTTTGTGCATAAAATCCCTATCTTCCAACATCCCCAGACTAGTTTCTAGTCTATGACTTTCATCTTGGGCTTCTAGCTTCATAGTTAATCAAATATGTAAAAGGTGATTGCTGGAGGATTGCATTGGACCCTAAAATCTAAGTGCAGTGCTCTCAAATTCAAGGCTCTTCACTAATAAAAGCTACAAGCTAGAAACTAGCATTACAAAACCTTGTACTTGGTGGCACTACTGTATAGAGTTTGATACTCTTATGATATCAGTAATTTAACCCTTCCCACCAAAGGTAAAACCTTAGATAAATTTGAAGCTTCTACTAATGAAATAGAAATTAATTTTAAGCACAAATAATACAAGAAATCAGACATACACTAGATATTATATAATTTTTTAGAGTAAATTTGAAAAGCCTAACATGCTTCTAATACCATATTACATGGCTTAAATATATTAATTGAATAATTTAAGAAAATTACATTATAGCTGGGTGCTTTACAAGTTCTTACTAATGGACCTGAGACTTGGAATTTCAGATCACCCAATGAAGTGTGGAAGTAACAAGAAGGGATTACAAGTGAAATATTTAAGTGAGAAAACCAACATATGTCATTGATATCAAAAGAATTATGAGACTAAACTGGAGCTGGGCTAGACATATTTCTAGAAGAGATGATAAAAGCTAGATAGTCAAAGTCTTAAATTGGATCTCAAGAGATTGCAAAAGATGTACAAAAAACCACTTAGGAGATGAATTGATCAAATAAGGAAGTTTGTTACTATGATGTGAAAAGCTGTGGATGGGATAAACTGGATTAAACTTGAGTCCTTTTTATTGTAGATCACTGATGATTGATGAAATTATGTTTTTATTCATATATGTTACTCTAAAAGTTATCATCTTTTATAGTTTTATAAACATTCTTTAAAACAAAATAGTTCACTAAGAAAATATGAATATAATGATATCAAATCCAGGTTGATCATTTATAAATCATGTGGTTATAATAGTTCTGGATGAAAAAAAACATCACTTGCTTACTACATTTTCCATTTGGGAATGTAAAAAATTAATAGGATAAGACAGTCACCTCTACAAAGAACAGTTAATATTACGGCTTATTGTTAAACTTGATACAATAACGAATGAAATGATTACCTTATGATGTTGTTTAGGATGTTGAGTGACATTAATGCACCAAATGTCAGGCTGAACAAAACAGTTTTATTCAATTGGCAAATTGAGAATTAGTCCAGGAATCATTATCCATTCTACTACAGTGTTTTAAACTAGAAAGACAATAAAGAACATAGAATGAGGTTTAAAACAGAAATAATATTGGATTACCAGTACCACTCCATTTCTTATATAGCCTTCTTACTCTTCATTATTCTGGATAAAAAAAAGTCAAAACAAAACAACTTCAATTCTATAAAGTGCAGTTATTATAATGCCATATAAAGTGCAGTTATTATAATGCCATAATAATTTTAGAGCCCCATAATGCCTTGTGAGAGTAACAGACACTGGAGCATAAAGTCCTGATTTATTCCAATTCTGCATTTCCTGTGCTCCAAATTCTTATTGACTATTGAGCAATCAAGCTAGTCAATTGCATCTTGCCCGATGTGGCTCAGTGCAAGGGTAGATTACAGATTCTGGCACAGAAATTCTTTGAACTGATTCCATTTCTGACACTTTCTGTCCATGAACTTTTTATGAACTCCAAGAAATAAAGCCATTTTATTAATATTTATCTAAATATTGTTTCATTTATCAATACACCCAAACTTTTACTACACCACTTCCAAGCAAGGTAGGGACAAATTTTTATCCACTTTTTAAAATACATTGTGAAGGGATGTGCAATCATTGTTTATGATATGCATTGTAAATTTTTGTTTTTGCAGTGCATTATTCATCTTTAGCTCAAACTTACCACAAACATCTGTCAGACCTAAAATCAGACCAAACTCCCACATTTTGGATACATAAGTAACATATGAAGTTTAAATATTTCTAAAAATAATGTGGGAAGTTAAATTGTAATGTGTTATATGGTTTACTTGAAAAAGTATATGTTCCTAACATATCCATAATGTGGTCATTGGTCTGACTTCTGGACAGATGTTATGGTAGGATTGCACTAAAGATGAATGATGCACAGATAAAATACCAAATATTGTTTCATAAGTTTATCTTCTTCCTTATGCATATTAAATCTACCTTTCTTTAGTATCTAAACAGATAAATAATTCATAATTTTAAGGTATAAAGTAATTTTCACTAGTTTAAAATAATTCATTTTAATATTAGCTTTCACTATCTACAATATTTACATTGGGGGATAACTTGTTTTGAGCTGCAGCTTATTGTATATGCACAGTGTATCCCAACGAAAAGATGACTGATCCTCTCTCCAAACTTCCTGCAGTACATCTTCAAATCAATGGCATGTGTTAATAGAGATGTAGTTTAGTTATTCATAACAAATGTTTTAAAGTGTTAGCATATCTGGATCAGAAGTCATAAAATAAAATGTCTGTGGGTTTTGTACCTTAATTAATTCCATGATGAAACAACATGCATTTTGTTTCAAACTGGTTAAAAATGTCCATTGAAATCATTCAAACTGTGTTTGGCAATTAATCCATGTCACAAAAATATTTTTTAGGTGTTTGGCAAGACTGTGTTATGTCAGGAATTCAGATTGAAGATGGTTAATAAAAGAATGAAACACTATCATAATTCATATTGTAATTTGTGAACCAAACATGCTTTTGTCTTAATATTTTTGTGAATAGCTAAACTGTTATCTGACTTAGCTGCATTGATTGATGTTGCAGACAGTTGGAGAGGGAATTAGTCACCTTTTCACTAGGACATATAAATTTGTATACATTGTTCATTATAGCCTAAAGCTGGGTTCATTTTTGGAGTTTACCATAATCATAACTCTCTTAAATTAATTATTGTTGCTGCTGTATTTATACTGTAAGGTGATGATACATGCATTTTTATTTAAAGGCATCCATTTAATTATTCCATTTGTTAGATAATTAAACAATGTTTGTCTTCTATTACATTTCTGTGGTTGGCAATAAATCATGCCTTGTTGACTTTATTTCTGTCATCACATTCCATACATACTGAACTGCTCATTAATCAAAGCTAGGATCAAATTGTTTTTGTGGTCCCCAAAAGACATATCCCTGTTTTTTAACAATCTATATTATACTGCAATAATTAAGATCTAAGCTCTAATTGCTTTAATGTACAGCTGTGCAACCTGGGTTGTCGTGGAATCTCATATACTTCCTGTAATGCATTCTCCTTTTGTATTGTTAACCAACCTATTAAAATTAGGGGGGGGGTATGAAAACTAACTTTGAAAGTTGGCTCACACTTATTTTTTGTTTATTAATCTCAAAATATAAGGCATGCTAACCCATGGCTTATTTTCAACCTGCAGTTCTAAAGTTCATTTTATATTTCTGCAGAATTGTTTAATAACATGTCAGAAAGTTTTTGCTATGACCTGTATTACATAGATCTTTTATGTATCCATTTAAGTTGGTATTCCTGTTTCATATATATATAAACAAAGGGAGTAAATCACTCTCCATTCTATGAATTAAAAGAACTCTAAATGTTATGCAAAGGACCAAGAATAGAATGAATCCACCAATTCTTGGAGCTCTGACGTTTATAAGCATACCTTTGTCAACATTGTTGGCCATTTAGAATAAAATAAATTTATCAGCCAGATGGAATATGGGACTTAAGTTATTAAACTCAAATAACAATACAAAGCTAGAGAATCTCATTTTTAACAACTTATTTTGAATAATTAAACAGATTTAACATATAAACTTTGAATTAAACATAGCTCAATGATGTTAGCAGAGAAAGTAAATCCCCTCCCCAGGCTACAAATTAAAAGCACTCTACATGTTGCTCAAAGGATTAAGAATAGAATGAATCCACCTATTTTTAGGTACTCTGATATTTATAAGCATATTTTTGTCAAAATGGTTGGTAATTCAGCGTGAAATTAATTTATCAGCCAGATGAAGAAGGATGTGTGTGTGCAAATAATAAAAATATGTACTTACCTAGATACATTTTAATTATGATGTCTTTAGGCAACAATAAATTAAAACCAACAATTACAAACTGATATATCAATTAGAAATAGTATCTTTATCTGATCTACCTTTAAACCAGAAGTATTTTAATACTCTATGAACCAATGAAGAGATGATTCTCCAAGTTGCCTGCTATACCATCTCTGAATCTATGCATGTGTTACTTAGCAATATGGCTTAGTTATTCACCACAAAAATTTTAATGTACTAGCATATCTGAAATATGACACTAAAGGTGTTTTGTATGTTAATCTATGATGGAACAATGGATTGATATTTCAATTTTATTAAAACAGTAAACTCTTCATACACTAGTGCAACCTAATGTAAATCATAGTAATCAATAGATACAAGATTTGCACATGAAATCCTTATCAAGTGCCTACTCATTCAATATCCCCAGGTTAGTTTCTAGCTTGTGGCTTTTATTAGTAAGGAACCTTATATCTGAGATCACTGCCCCTAGATCGTTGGATCTAATGCAGACCTTAATCAGCCACTTTTTTTGTTAATTATAAAGCAGAGACCAAAATAAACACAATATTTTCAATCCAAGTTCGTTTGCTGGTATATTCATGTAGAATTGAAGAGTTCAATATCTATATATCTTGGTGTCTTTGGTTCTTGGATCCATTGATTACTCTGGCTTGCACTCCTGTATGGAGAGTTTATTGTTGTAACAGTTTGTGTAAGCATAGAAAATGGTGATCACAAACATTTAAATTTTGTTTTAAATTGGATAAAGCTGCTATCGACATGTTTAAAATGATTTAAATTGTGTAAGGCAGTGAAGTCATTAGTCATAATGTTTTGTAAGATGTGATAGGAGGAAGAGCATTGATTCACAGAAGTATGGAAAAACTGAAGATTAAATATTTTTCATAAGAAAACAAGTCCATCACAAAAAGTTTATATAAATTAATTGGAAAATGATTTTATCTCAACCTAAGATTTTTATCGTTAGAAACTGATCAAAGAACTTTTTGTTCATCAGTAAACAGACCACTCATTAGTTTATTCCCCACAATTAAATAATTAGAAAGCTCGCATGATTCAGCAGTCTTAGAATGTCAAAATGGT
Source organism: Epiperipatus broadwayi (assembly GCA_028023455.1). Lineage (NCBI taxonomy): Eukaryota > Metazoa > Onychophora > Udeonychophora > Euonychophora > Peripatidae > Epiperipatus > Epiperipatus broadwayi. The sequence continues at coordinate 17,499,239 of JAQFVV010000007.1, read as the reverse complement.
GTACGAAGTCCTTGAATCAATTCCACCGCTGGCACTTCCTGTGCTCAATCTTCATATGAACTCTCGACCAATAGATCATTCTATTATTTTTAATAATTAAAAGGATGTTTAATCCTCAGTAGTCCTTACATAACTCAGCAATTTTAGCTTCATTGCTGAATTATATAAAATGTTACATAAGATAGCTTATAGTTAGCATGAAAGTTTGATAATTCCAAAACAATTTATCTACTGAAGGGTGTATTGGTAAAAAATTTGAAAACAGCTAGCTGTTGTCTTATTTTAAATCTGTTTATTAAACTTACTTTACATATAGTAACTTTATACTGTTTTATTTTCCTTCTTAAACAATTTTCAAAATGAGAATCTACATTCTTTTCATCTCTATTTTAATTCTAGCTTACCAGCTTTCTTCTATTTTGTTTGTCTACAATTTTAAATGTCCTTAATATCTATATTAAGTGAAAAATAACGTTCATAGAACAAAAAAGTTTGGACACATTACTAAAATAATTCACAAGATACATTCCCAAAGAATCATTAAAATGATCTTGTAAATAATATCCACCTTTTGATATATCATACTTTGTAATATCAAAGACAACGATTGATGCATCAAAAGGCGAAGATTATATATAAGTTCATTTAAATTATTCTTTCAGAATCTAGCTTATGAACGGTCATAGTAATGTCTCTGGATCTGTTTGTTCTGTAAATAGATTTATATTCTGTCTTACATATTTGACAAGCCATAAAATTATTTATGTGTTGATTAAAGTCATTATAAGTTAAAAGTAAAAATAATACTTCCTCATATAGGGAAAAAATATTGGAAAACATTAAATATAATCTTTAAGTATTTTCAATGCAACACAATTGTTGTTTACAACATGCTCAGTCCCGAAAATGTATTAATTTATTGTTGTCAATATTTTCTTTAACTATGAAGCAATATTAGTATTACCTTTAATTAATTACATTTGATGATGGCATTACCGTAGTTTTTACTATTTGTGGTAGATAGCAACACTATAAATGATGTTGGAAATAATTAATGGTAGTCATGACAACAGCAGATAACATCTTTTCTTTTTATACTTTATACAATGCAAACATTATTTTCTCTAAATAATTTTATTTTTTTACAGTTGTGATTATCTAGCAGCTATTAGCTGCAAACTAGGTGAAGTTTGCAGCAAACAGAAGCTCTGAAGATGACTGTTCTATTAGCAGGGTAATTCATATCCTAATTAAGGTTCTTTATCTTAATTTCCAAATTTTTTCCAATTTTACTATTCTTGCTCTGATTAATACCATTTAAGTTCTCTATTAATACAGCCCATCCCCAAATTTTAAATGACCTTTTCTAAAACAATATTTCCTTTGGTCAGTAGCAATAAACAATCCTGGCATATGGTATCATTACATTCTGAAAACTTGATCTCAACATGATCAAGATTTGAGTGGTTCTCTAATTTCTAGAATGCAAATTTCATTTCCTTTTCTATTAAATGTATTATTTTTGAGACATTTATAAAAATAATCCTCCATGTTGAGCTCTTCATTATCTCTTAAAAAATATTCCTACTTTTAAAATGTCTTACACAAAGTTATCTACTACTTCCAATGAATTTTTCCATCCTATTATTTTATGGCCTATCTAAACCCTCCATCAAAACTTCCTGGAATATTTAATTTATTTGTATATATCTTCTCATCATGTATTCTCACCTTTTTAGCCATATAATGGTCTTAGTTTTTCTACTTTCATTACCTAATCCCAATAGTTCTTGTAAATTTTCCATCACTATAGTTAATATTCTATCATGACTTTTCTCATCCTGCCGCAACCAATACTTACTACTTCCGTATTAAAATCCATCCCAAAAGGCAAACGTTTCTATCATCGCACAAACTCATTTTCAACCTCATCTAAATTTATTCTAATCCAACCTCTATCAATATTTTTTTGAATTAACATTCTACTTCCTGCTTCTGATAAATATCAGTTACGCTAGAGGTCATGATGTTTAAGCATCAGACATTAAACACGCAATTAATAAGTGGTTTTTATTTTTTCAACTGAGAATCAATTCAAAAACATTTAGATCTTGACTCTGCTATCTTACCACTGCATTAAAACATGCAAGGCAATATCTATTTCAAGAAAAATATATCATAACTCTCCCTTCCCCCACACACATCTATAAATTATTTGATGCAATGTTTATGTAAGAATCTAATACCATATTAAATGGGCATAGTTTACCAACTCATATTTTCCATTCAGGAAATAAACTATTAGTGCTACTCTCCCATAATATTACATCAATATCTCACACAAAATCTATATATTCATATAATCTGTAGTATGAGAGCCATAATGCTTAGGGACTCAAAATAAAAGAAAGTAGAAATAATATAAAATTATTAATTGTTACAACCTACAAAGCATTCAGAGTTATTACAATTTCAATATTTAAACACTTGCATAGAAACTATATACTATAATAGTCAATGTGCAATGTGTGTCTTCAAAGAAACACAATTACTGAGGTTTTGAATACTTGGCTTAGAAATCACTGCAAATGTAGACTGGCCCTCTTCTATGTGAGATTGTTAGCTTACTACCAAAGATAATAAACAATTGAAACATTTTATCAAAGAATTGTATTATTCCATGCTTGAAATGATATCATCATGAGTAGAAATTTTAGCCATAGGAATTATAAGTGACATATACTTTTAGGACATATTTAAAAAAATAAAAATGAATACATTCTATTGTAGACTGTTTTATTATACATTTTCTGAAAACATATGCAAGCTGGAATAAGTAACCCATCCCTGTATGCTACCATTATTGATATTACATTTACCAAACATTACTAAAATATCTTCTTTTATAGTATTTTTGCATATCCATTGTAGTGCTCAAATATTGTTATTTTGAGTAACAAGCTATTCGATTACTATATTTCTTTACTAGTTCTTATCTAATATGGTTCTCTTTTCAACTCTTTCACTAATATCTGGACTATTTCATTTTTATGCTTTAATATCTTTAGCTCATTCTTTAGCCATCTTGCATATACTTCTCTTCATTTTATCAATAGTTTGACTCGATTTTCCTTCCAAAAACCATATCCTATAATACCTATTCTGCAATTTATTCACTCTACTTTGAACACTTTTTAGCAAACAATCTTTTATTGTACATATATGGATACAAAATCTTATGTTTCAACTGTCCTACAGTCTTCTTTAAAGCTATAATATAATAAACAAAATAAAATAAATAACTATATAAATAATACCATAAAAAATGTAAACAATAAAATTAATAAAATAATATATATATAACAGAACATAATAAAACTGAAATAAATATAATCAAACCCAAATAAAATAATCCAGTTAATATAAAATAAAATATACAATGTAAATAGCTCCGAAGAAGACTGCAGGACAGTTGAAACGTAAGATTGTGTACACATATATGTACAATAAAAGGTTTTTTGCTAAAATGTGTTCAAAATAGAGCGGATAAATTGCATTTATATAAGATATTACAGCAAAATAAAGGAAGTGGTAAATTTGGTAATATTTCCGAATACATATTCTATTAACTATTCATACCCTTATATATATATTACAACTGTAATTTATAATTCATTTTTTGGATGTGAGTAATCAGCTAATTTAAAGTTCACAAAACAAAATAATAATATAACCACTATTGTACTTTATTTCTAAATAAAACTCCAATGGAAGAGTAATAGTAATATAAAAAATGATTAAAAAAATATTTACAAAACAAAATTATCTTCGGGGAAAACTACATAAACCAAAACAAGCAATAAAGAATAGCTGGACAATAACACAAACAAATAAAAAAAAAAAATTCATAATATGGATTCATGAACACATTAAAAATTTCAGATATAAAAACATATTATAGTTTTGGATTTCAAAATATTACTCAGCAAGTGTGAAAAGCAAACACTTGACAGATTTACAGTCACCAAAGTTGTACAAAATTTATATCTGAAAATTCACTTTTTATATAAATATATATATAAAAAAGGGGGTAAAATAAGCTTTAATTTATATTATCTTAATTCAAAAATTAACGCATAATTACTGATAATGATGCATAATTAATAATCAAGGTGAAGTGATAATTTATTTTTCATTTTAGTTCATCATATATAATAGTTAATTATGAGTAATTTCTACATTCCTTTACTAAATACAATAAATTATATATTTCTTGCTTTTACGCATTTAACATTTGTCTTGGTTTTAATAGTATCACATTCATTTCTGAATTTTATTCCAATTTTATCATACAGTTTAGAACTAAATATTCAGTAAATATATCATAAATATTTGTACCAATAAAAAATTATCAAGCCTCATACGTAATAAAAAAATAATGAATTTTTTCTTTTAAATAAAAAAAGACAATAATGTTGAAAAAAGTAAAAGCCTAAAAGTAATATCAAAAACTAGATTATTAATGATTAGAATAATGATATAAAAATGGAAGGTAATGAGAAGCTAATTTTTCTGTTCATGGTTCAATGTCAGCCATCCAATACCATATAGGGATAAAGGAAGTCCCTGATTTGATTATTGAGAAACATTTGGCAACATATTATAATGAAAAAATTAAAATATTCAAGATACAAAAAAAACAAAACACAAATTTATGAGGAAATATTGATTTATCTGAGTTTGAGTGAAACTCGTCAATTGTAGACAACAAAATAAACTTAGAATTCATTACATTTCATACAAGAAGCTTGAAATTATTTATAATTGCTATTAACGTGATAAAACATACAAAGTTGATCGCATTTTCTTACTACCTTTATGGTAAAGCATATAAATGATCAGTAATTATGCATATTACCAATAAATTACATTTATAGTAACATATACACATACTTAACATGTGAATTGTTTCCAAATTCTTGGAAAAATAAAAATACATAAATTTTTAAGAATATATATTTTTTCAGACTTCAATCACAATGTATAATAATTTTATATTCTTTAATCTTTCATATCTCAAAAGCTGATAAAAATATACTTTTTCTTTATATACGCATGATTTCTGCCGAGACTGTTTACATGTAGTATATATATATATATCGAAGAATAACCAAAAATGTATACATATTTTGAACAAAAAACACTATGCCTTCTTTAAAATGATTTCTAAATTTTTCTTTCAAACAAGATGGAGCATATTATACAGTATCAGAATCTTCACATTAAAATTATACATAAAAAAAAAAAAACTATGTGCTGCCACCTAGAAGATCAAGTGACATTTGGCACCAAAACGATAAGTCGAATGCAACAATAGTTCAAATGAAATTAATTTGATTTTTTTTTTCTGAAATTTTCCTTTAATGAAAATTAATCCAGAAATACCTACCACTGCATAAATGACATTTCAGTTCTTTGAAAAATTAATAGGGCATAAAAAATACTTGTGGGATATTGATTTTAGATTGTTTAAACTTTTTACCCTTGTGGTGTTAGAAAAAATATTCTTATGCATTAAACGTAATAGGATTTGAATTATGCAATTATAATTTCACTTCTAATAATGATTGAAATGCATGATGATCTATTATTAAATACTTATTTAAAATATATCATCATGAACTGTCACTTCAAACATAATGGGGATGAGGTACTCTTCCAATTCTATATAAGTTAATTTCAAAGTACTTGTACCACTTTTTTTTTCAAAGCTAGTGCATGATTACACTCATAATATACAATAAAATGAATTAATAACTTTTAGCAGATACAATAATTATCAAACAAGATGGGAAGAACTTTTTTTTAGACCTGTACTTCAAACAACATGAATTGATTGCATAAGAACTGACCGTTCTGATATAAGAAAAGACAAAGGTTTGAGGAAATGAAGTAAATTTTAGTAATTTAGAATGTTATTTGCTTTAATTTGAAAAACTTGACAAAAAGACTGCAAATTACAATTTTATTTCATGATTCATTTATCAGAATTTTGTTTTTAAAGAGGGGGATCTACATTCTACAATTTTTTAAAATAACAAAAAAATTGAGAAAATTTGCTTTTGAAAAAATAGATATATATATTTCTGAGAAAAATAGATAAATATAACTAATTTTACAGTTTTAATTTGAAATATATTCAAAAGATTATCTTTAAAAAAACCAACTGAAGATTTAAGATAATCTATTATTGATGAATATGATATTTTTTCCCCAACTTTTTGACTAGATTTGCCAGGAAAGTTATTACAAAAAGGACATCTTGAAATAATTAAAAAAAAATACTTCCTGGAAAATCTAATCAAAAAGTTGGGGAAAAAATTATTATTATTTTTACAAAAAATAATTAAAAAAATTAGTACTTGAAGTTTTGTTTTCTGAATGTATATAAATTTAAAAAATTTATATCAACAATAGATTTCAATGAAAAAAAAAAATGATTATTTTGACGATTCTTTATTAGATCAAAGATCAATTTCTGTTATCAGTTAAAGAAAAAATACTAACAAATTTTATATAAAACCATTATATTTATATATAGAAATATATAAATGTAAGCCAAAAATTATCCACATTAAACTTCTAATGGCCGCACTACCTCATCAGTACTTTCCATGTAAGAATGCTATTTCACCAATTATAGCTATGCAGATTTGAATGTGTTATGATGGTGCAAATGTGACTTCAGTATAAAAACAATGACCACCTCACAATTTGCATGAAAAAATAGCAGTGGATTCCTTTTTGTGATTTTAGGTGGTCTCTGGTGCAGATATTTATCAGACTTTGTCCATAGTATGCAAAGAAAAGTGTATGAATGGATAGAAAAGTTCAAGGAAATTCACACAAGCGGCAGTCATGAAGAAGGTACCAGATGCTCGTTCATGTTCACAACTGATTAAGAGGACACATTAAGTGATTCTGTTGGATAGAAAAGTGCCAGTGGATTATGGGGCAAAAATCAACCATGACTTTGCATATGCAATAATCCATGGCAGACTTGGATTTAGAAAAGTTTATGTGTGGCAGATAATTTTTACTCACCCTCATATATGCAAACCACATACAAATGATTTTTTTACAAGGTAAAGCCATTTTTTACTCCTATTAAGCTACCAAGTTTATGGCTTAAAATTTTAAATATCCCAATGTTTCAAGTCCAAACCGCTTGCCAATCTAGTTCATAGATCTGAACATTAAACAGTAGTTGACCTTATTTATAGACTAAGACACAAATCTTTCATTCTTTCAGTAAAAGGATTATATGTACCAAAGTAACACATGACATCTCCAATTTATACGGAATCTGCATTTGACAGCAATCAGTGGATATAAAATTCCTGATTGATTTCTAGTTTGTGGCTTTCACCAGTACGAATACCATTTTACAAGGAAGATAAAAATATATATATATCAAATTTCTAAATTTCACTGATTAAATTGCATAAATTTACTTTGATGTGAACAATTAATTACATAACGATTTAAATGCATCATTTCAAAATGCAAACATAATTTCATATACAGATGTAATCATAAGTACAAAAAAAGAAATACATAAATACACACGTTTATATAATTAAAATCAGCTATTAATTAAAAATTATACCAATTATGTAACAAATATTTTTTATGCTAAAATTAAAAGCAAAAAAAATTGATTGCATTTAAATTGACAAAAAAAAAAAAAATACTGAAAATTGTTTTAAAAAATAAAAACAATAAAAGTACGACAATTCCCCTGAAGATGGCAGTGACTTTAAATATGTGTAGAAAAACTTGAGTAATGATAAAGGGCAGTTAAGAGCTGTGTATTATTTGAGTCTCCTTAATAATGACTAAAGTATATCTGTTTTCATATACCATACATATATGTGTGCGTAGGTGTTTTCGAATGTGTATATATATTATATTATCATACGGATTCACACACTAATTTTTTTTTCCCCCAACAAAAAAATATTACATCTGAAAAATAATTAATGTCGGCTAGAAATTATTATTAATAATAAAAAAATGCTTAAGAAAACAACAAAAAAAAAAACAATGGTACAAATTGCTGCCGATATTTCATATATTAATTTTAAAAAAAAACATCCCAATAGAAACGCCATAATTGTTGCCGTATCTCTAACTGATTTTAGCATTAAGGTGGTGCTTTTATAAACATCCGCATTGAAAACTTTTGTCTGTCCCACTGACTTCTGAGTAGTTGCACCCAACACAATCTAGATGAAACCATTTTGAACAGTCATCACATTGCACCTATAACAGAACCAAAACAATATCGCATCATTTATTTAACAGTATATTAAAGCAAATATTTTCTCTCTTGAGATTCGATTGCAATTTCAAGCTGCAGTATGTCTTACTTTGAACAAGAGTTAACTTGAAACTGTAATACAATCTCATGAAGACAAGTTTAAAAAATGGGTTATTTAAAAATAGCTTTTAATTATTATTAATAATAACGGGATGGATGAACAGTGAAAACCTTTATGGTATTTTTAATTACATGGAGTCAGGCCACCAACAGTAACAAAACTGTGTTCTGTGAGGATAAAATTGTACAACAGTTGAATACTGCATAGAAAAATATTAAAACACATCCGATAAAAAAAGCTTTAACTTCTGTGACAAATACTGACGAACGATACTTGACTGGAAAATACGTAATGAGGTATATTTCTGTATGCTGATTGAGTTAGAACTTAATCATTTTCGAAAGTGACCCCCCCCCCACTTCCGACCAAGTTAAAATAGTCTGGAAGAATGCTAGGTCCACACAATGTTTGAATCAAGAAATAATGTGACTGCTCAAAATTATGAATTCACTTTCATCACATTTCATAGCAGGAAGAAGGCAGTCAAGTTGCTAGGTTTTGATGATAATCAGACAGTTTTGAAATAACTGCCAATTTGTAACTGATAAATATCGTAAGTACTTGGATGAGTGTTAATCTTTGCAGTAATTTGTTCCATTATAGCGTTGTGCTTTTTGATTACAGTTCCTGACAAGGTTTATTGTTATCTACTCAATAGGTATTGGTGAGTAGTGAATGTATTATGTCACATTTGTGACTCAGTCTTACAAAACATTAAAGAATTATATAGTTTTGGATAGAGAAGACCCAGTAATCAGGCCAAATAGTTTGGCACTTTATAAACTTACTCAGGCCCATATTTATTCTTGATTTAACACTAACATCAATTTCTCATTAGATAATATTTGCCCATTCCTCAGGATTTTGTCGGCATATATTTTCCTTACTACACAAAATCAAAAACAAAGTTAATATAACATATCTATTATTTTGTCCAACTACTGTATTACAATATATATAAAATTTTACTCAAATCTTTCCTTTAGAATGTAATTAAAATAAAAAAAACTAAGTTGTTTCAGAAACATCAGCAAGTAATTTTGGACATCGTTTACATGTTATGTCATGCTTTGTGATTTCTCCTATTTTGGAGTTAGGAATCTCTCAGCCACTATGCCCTGAGAAACCTGTTAGCCACTTTATCTTCCCTTTCCATTCCCCACGCTAAGTTTTTCCCATATTCTTTTCTATTCTGCTCCATCCCATTTCCACAAGATAATCTTTGTCAACTCCATAGCCTTTATATTTAAAAGCTCCCTTTTCCTAAACCCAGCATAAATATCAAGAATCCATTTTCAGTATAAACACTTGGTTTATATTTATTCTTCTACAACTTCATTATTTGTACCCTTTCTGCTTGCAGGTATTTATATTTAATTAACAGATGCCTAATATTTTCTATGCCTTTCCTACACAACTTGCAAACTAAATCACCTACACTTTTCCATTTGTGTATATTTCCTTGTTGCTAAAGATCCTGTTTGAGCCTTAAAATAATATTTTCTTTGCTATTAACTCACACCCAATATTCTGTTTACTTCTATATATATTCAACCTCTTTTTACTCTCCATACTAGTTCTCCATCTCCCTATTCTTTATTAATAAATCTATTCTATCCCATTCCTTGCCACTATAACACTCAACAATTCTCATAAAACAATTATCCCACCTTTAGTATAAATATACTGACATAAATTATTTATCCAAATCTGCATACTGTACTATCTTTCTCACACATCTTGTTGCCTGCCCTTTACTCATAACCCAACTAAATACTATTTTGGCTATTCTCTTATTATCCATAAACTGCAATCTACTAAACATTTTCATTTTGCATCTCTCATATAAAAACTTGACCATATCATTTCTTCACGAATTACCTCCTTTGCCATCCACATATCTGCATCTAATGCATGTCTTCCTTTTTCTCTTTGTACTTTTTCTAAGTAATCTAACACCTCTTTACAACACATAACACATCATTATTACATGTTAACTCTGCTATTGCCATTCCCATATAATTGTAGCTACATCATATTTATTATATGAAAACATTGATAATTTCTTTATCAGTCTCTTTCTTTTCTTTGCTTCATTTATCATTTTTTTCTCCCATTCATCCAAGCAATTTCTCTGATTACTTAAGACAATTCCCAAATAGTTATACTTATTTACCACACTTAACTTTATATCCCCCAATAAAAATTCTTTATATTCTCTTTCCCTAGTATTAATCATCATTACTTTTGATTTTTCTTCATTAAATTTAATCCCCATCTTTGTCCACCCTTGTGCATACACTGAGCATAATTCCTATATCTTTATTTCTATCTGTGCACAAGAAGACATCATCCGCAAATGATAGGAACTGCCCTCCACTGAACTTTCTCAGCATAAAAAATATATAGCCTAGCATTATCCACGAAAAAAAACCATACCAAAAAAAAATTTTTTTATTGTCTATGTATCTATAAATGAACATATGCATATAATCCTAATGGTTTTAATGAGCACATAAATAATTTTAGGTCTTCCCAAATATGTAATGCTAGAAATATAAACCCACTCAGAGAACAAACGAGCCCAAATACATTACTAAAAGAAGATTGATACTGTATAAGATCAGCGCTGTTTGCAAGTTCAGTTAAATGATTCTTTAAAAATATTGCTTGGGAATTATTTTAATTTAATAATGTATTCAAACTTGTTTGTTCAGTGAAAGGGCACATATACATGTATAAGTCTATTCATGGAAATAAATCTGAATACATCAATAATATAATCATAAGCTGGTTTCTCAAAGAATCATTTTAAACGAACTTAAACCAGCAAGCATCACATGATCACATCTCCAATACTAGCACATAATTGTTTATAAACAAAGCAAAGCAAAACTCCATATAGTAGTGCCACCTGTGCTAAACACAGTAATCAATGGATGCCAGAAGGTTTGTGCATAAAATCCCTATCTAATGCCTACTCATCCAATCCTGCCTAATAGGGTAATGGTGGCTATGGTTGTTAAAGAGCCAAAGACACCAAAATGTATGGGTGCTGAACTGAGTTCAGACCCATATGACTATATAAGCTATTGAGCTTAGATTGAAAACATTTTTTGTGTTTTTAATTTCATGCTCATGGTTTTGTAGTTAAGTAGAGATAAAAGGTGGTTGCTAGAGGGTTGCATTAGATCCTAAGATCTAGATGCAGTGCTCTCAGATCCAAAGCTCCTCACTGATGAAGGCCACAAGCCAGAAACTAGTCTAGGGATATTGGATGAGTAGGCATTAGATAGGGATTTTATGCACAAGCCTTCTGGCATCCATTGATTACTCTGTTTAGCACAGGTGGCACTACTATATGGAGTTTTGCTTTGCTTTGTTTTTAAAAGAAATTCTAAATAAAGCCCATCTTTTTGTTATATTGATGATATTTATAAGTTCATTTGCTTGCAAATTATCTTAGGAATATATTCTGACTTGTTTGTTCCGTGAATAGCTTGTTTTTAGGGTTATATATTTGATAAGCCATAAAATTATTTACGTGGTCATTAAAATCATTAGAATTACATATACAAAACATATAAATTTGTATATAAACTTATTAATTCCACCTGTCACTTTTAAATAAAATAACTTCTTTAATGTATATTCATATATATACATATTTAAGAAATACATCCAGTACATATTGCTATCTGAAAATTCAAATATAAAATAACCATCACTCCTAACGCTATATTTTTCCAGCAATGCTACCTTGTAAATAAATATAAAATCTGAATTTTAACGGTACGAATCTTTCATCTCGTTAAAATTCAGACTTTATCTTTGTTCACAAATTAGATTGGCTGGAAAAATATGGCGTTGAAGGAGGGAGGGAGTGATGGGCATTCATATATATATATATATATCATTCAAATAATATATAATAAAAACATAACACTAAAATTAATTCCAATTTTCATTATACCAATATATAAATAAATAGCAGATATAGCTAGCATGATTTGAAGTAAAAAAAATGTAGAGATATAATTTATAAATATGATAGATAATTTATTAAATAAGCAATAGAATTGTGAAAATTTACTAATTATAGAAAGTTAACCTCTTACATTAGGACGTATTGAATTATTTACATTTGTAAAATATTTTCTTTTCTTCAAATCATGCTTTTAGTTTGCATATATGATTTGAGAAAAAGAAAAATCAAAGAGAATTATTTTATAAATAAGATAATTTATGAAATAAGCAATTTAATTGAGTAAATATACCCAAATCATGAGAAATCATCCTTTCACATTGGAATATTCATGATATGTGATTTTAATGACATTTTGATTTTTTAAACTGTGAATGCTATTTATAACAGTAGCTATAGCTGTTATTTATTTATATCTAAATATATTGAAAGTTAATTCCAGTGTTTTGTTTTAATATACTGGAAATATATAAATGCTAGATGAGTGATAGCTACAGTGCACAATATGCTTTTTCTGCAATCCTAACTTTATTATATGTAGAAAATGATTTGAAGGGAAAAAATTAAACAGCATATTATGGAACGTTGGCCATTTATGCTGCAACATTAACATTATGTAACAATTGTGTCCTAAACTAGAGATACCTGTTTCGTTACTTATGTATACATTGGAATATTAAAAATTGTAGAGTTAATTGTGTTTCATTTTATATATATATTAGTAGTAAGAATTCATAAAAATAAATAAATAATGGGATTACAATATCTGCTTGTTGAGAAAACAATTACATGAAGTTTCACACCACAAAAAAAAAAGTATTGTATTTAATAATTAAGTGAATTTCATCTCTTACATTTTAAATAAATTGCATTATCTTATTTCACATATAGCTTTAATGATGCGAGTCAAAATTTATACACTTTCTGTATTTATTTGCCATCTTAGTGAGAAAAAATTTCATTATTAAATTTATTCACAATATGGGATTGTAAACAAAATATTCCAAGAAGATAATGAACCATCACTCATAATGACTACCTACTCTTTACGAGTATTTGAACATATAAAAACAAGTTTTTAAGCACAAAGTAAAAAAAATGGGTTATGATGTAGCTCTAAAATTGAGATGACAAGCAATAATGATCAAACATTAACACCTGATACTACTTTTCTCCTGCATAATTACCGAACCTGTATTCAAGCAAAAAAAAATTAACATATATAGCAAAGAAAAATGATAATGAAAGAGAGAAATACAAAAACAAAAAATTTAAATTATATAACATCTAGTTGCTTAATTTTTCTTAGAATACACCAAAAGAACTTAGATCTTAAATAATTATTCACACTTTTATTTCCTCTTCCATTCTGAATGCTTTTCCCTAGTATTTTAAATTAATTCTCTCAAATGCTGGTCTTATCTGCTTATGAATATTTCTTATATTTTGATTTCACAAACCCACACCAGAGGGCAATGCATTTGTTTATATTGAGAGGGCAATATTCTATTATATATATACCAAATGTACTAGACCTACATAGGACATGTTTTTTTTAATTGGTTGCTTTAACAAATTTTTTTTAAGATTTAATGAAAATTAAACAAAAGATTTTAATATGATGTAAGTAAATGTAAGAAATGTACATCAGCCACGCTAAATATCACATTACAAACATGAATTTAGGGATTGTAATCACATTTTCTTCATGATTTAAATACTATACCTCTGTAGGCAAAAACACATGTACTGATTTTTTCGGAGCATTTTTTATAATGGTGCAATTATTTCCCAATTCCTTTGCATAAACATAATTTTTTTTTTTTAATTGGTTGTGAATTTGACACATGACAGCCTTACATGTACCCAGCTCAAAAAGGCTATTTTTTTTAGTTGGTTGTTTTAATAATTTTTTTTTAAAGATTTAATGTAAATTAAACAAAACATTTTAATATTATATAAATAAATGTGCAAAGGCTGTTGTTTTTTTACTACGGTTTACTAATGGCAGAATTACTGCCTAACCGTGGTTGTGATATACAATCTAATAACTTTTTCCTTAGTTTCTTTCTTTCAGTATTTATTCTATTTTCCAAAAAGGATTCTTCACTACTCAAAATGTCTGTCCATATGTTCTATTATTTTTTCCCTACATTCAATTCTGTTTATGCTTGGTCTGCATTTATTCTCAACATAAACTTGATCAATGATAAAACTAATAAAAAAAAATTCTTTTCTAAGCTTCTATCTGTCAAATGATAGGCTTAGTATTTGTTTTATGTATAAATCTTATGTCATCACAAATCATCATCATCATTTCCAACCATTATCAATTCACTGCAGAATGAAAATCTGCCAATTTAATCTACTTTCTCTGATGTATAACCTATCTTTTTTATATTATATGATCAAATTTTCATTTATCTATCTCACATTTGGTCTTTTTCTCGGTCTTTTACAATCTCTTGGGATGTAATTTTCAACTGTTAACCCATTATCATCTTTTCTATCAATATCAGCTCATCTCCATTTCAATTTCTTAGTTCCTTTAATAACGTCATTGATACTTGTTATTCTTGCAATCATTTATTTTCGATCTCTTCTGTTTACTCCTAATATATATCTCTCCATACTTCATTAAATAGTCTGAAGCACCTGTGTTGCTGTCCTGCTAAAAATCCAAATCTCAGAACCATAGATAACAACTGATAAAACACATCTATTAAATGCTTTCTTTTCAAACACAGTCATGTTTCCTTTTAATACTAAATAATTTCTACAAATACAACTCCATCCGAGTTTAATTCTATGGTTAATTTTATCTTGAATGTGGATTAATAATCTGACCAAGGTATTGTGGTTGTTATTCAAATTCATGATTATCAACCGTAATTTTTTTCTTCTGAGAAGATCCATTGATTATTTTAGCTGTTTGAGCATTTAACTTTTATCTTTCATCCTATATTTTTACTTTCATTGGATAACTCTTATATGTCGTGAAGTTCTGAAAAAACGTTATTTGCAAAATCAATTACATTGTCTGCTTTGTTTACTTTTACTCCTTAACTTCCCGACTTTAATCCTCTAAATACTTCTTGAAAAACTGCTGTAAAAAGTTTCAGAGATATAGAATGATATTGTGGTACACCCTTATTAATGTTAATTTTCTCTGTTCAGCATTACGATTCCGGCAGCAATCTGCCAGAAAGTGGCTCAATGCTTTTAAGATTGTTTTACTAGTTTTATTATATCATTTCATATTAACTTGAACAATACGACTTTGATAGAATTAGTAATATCATGTAATCTAAATCATTGCTATTGCATTTTGATAAATATCTTTCACAATACGACAATATCCAGGGTCTGTATTTTGATGAACTATGCTTATAGAATCAAATGTCTTTTCACAATCTATAAACCCAAAATATAAGATATCTCACATTCATTGGTCCTTTTTATAACTATTCATAATATTTGGGTGTAATCAAGTGCTAAAATTATCACTAAATCTAGCTTGTTCTTTTTAATTAGATAAAATCCAAAGTTCATTGTCGATGAATTGTAATTCACTTTGTAAAGATTTTATACAAAACTGATAGAAAAGTGATAAGTTTGTAATTTCTAATGTCTTCTTTGTCATCTTTAATATTATTGCTGTATTTTTCCAATCAGTCATTATATCTTTGTCATTTAGATATTTGGCATGTAGTTTTGCCAACTATTTTTCTATTTTTGCACTTGCTTCTTTTAAAATATCAGCAATAACTTCATCATTTCTGAGAACTTTCCCCTTCTTCATTGATTTGTGTCTCAATTTTTCATTTAAAATACTTAGCAAATTAGAAAACTAATTAATTGTAGGAGATACTGTATTTTTTCTTATTCTTTATTACTATATAATTCTTTATATAACTCTCCTGCATATTTCATGAAATCATTTCTTTTTTCTAATAACAGTTTCATCTTTTTGTCTTATTTCTGAAACAACTTTCCAATACCTAGATATTGTTTTACACTTTTGAGACTTTTCCTTGAGAATTCACAATTATGTTTTCTTACACTATTATTAACATTTCATGCTATTTTACAAAATTCTAGATATTCAATATTTTTTTAACAGAACATTTAAAAATGTTTTCGTACTCCTTCCAGTCTTAATAAAAAATTTACTGGTTAATTATTGCTCTTTTGCACCTATTTTTCTTGCAATTGCTAAAATAGGATCAATTATCTCCTCACTCATTTCACACAAACCTGAACCATTTTCAAAGTCTGTTAATATTTTAAAACGATTTTCAAGTTCCAATTTAACTTTATAGTAACATTCTGAAGGTTAAAAATATTGTCTTTCTTAATAGCTCTAGATTTGCATTAACACATATTTTACATATCACTAATAGCTGATTATTTTCTGTGTTGAATTTATTAAAAACATTACGATCTTAAAATGCATATCTTATATTAGTCAAAATGTTAAATCAGGAAAAACTCTCCATACAGTAGTGCCACTCAGTATAAGCCAAAGTAATCAATGGAAGCCAGAAGGCTTGTGCATAAAATCCCTTTCTAGTGCCTACTTATCCAATATTCCGAGACTAGTTTCTAGCTTGTGGCTTTCATCAGTGAGGAGCCTTTGTTCTGAGAGCACTGCAATCCTCCAGCAGCCACATTTTTTCTCTACTTAACTACAAAACTATGAGTCTAAAATTAAAATACTAATATTTTCAATCCAAGCTCATTAGCTTATGTAGTCATATAGGTCTGAATTCAGTTCAGTACCTATATATTTTGGTGTCTTTGATTCTTTAATAACCATAGCCACCACTATCCTATTAGGCAGGATTGATATTAAACCACTAAAACTATATGACTATATAAGCCAATGAGCTTGGATTGAAAATATTATTATTTCAATTTTAGACTCATAGTTTTGTAGATAAGTAGAGATAAAAGGTGGCTGCTGAAGGGTTGCATTAGATCCTAAGATCTAGGTGCAGTGCTGTCAATCCAAGGCTTCTCATTGATGAAAGCCACAAGCCGAAAACTAGTCTGGGAATATTGCATCCATTGATTACTCTGGCTTGCACTGATTGGCACTACTGTATGGAGAGTTTTGCCTATTTTAACAACTTGAGCAAGCATGAGAAATGGTGATCATGTGATGTTTAGTGATTTAGTCAAAATATATTCACTTCTGCTGTACCTTCATTTGAAAGTTTCCACGTCCATTTTTCTCAATGAAAAAAATCATAATATGCAATTTCTATTTATGTATAACCTCCACAAGTCTGTATCCGCTTTCATTTTTATCACCATAAACAAATTTATCCACAGCACTTTCATTTTTCAATTCTTTACAAGTCCTAGTTAAAGACTTCCATGAAATTAATTCTCTAAACAAAAGCATTTTGTATGCTCATATAAAAATCTTTACTTCATCAGAATGAGAACTTGTTGGACATAAACCTGAATTATCTTCATTTGGTATCTTTTATTACATTGAATAATGAATCTTGCCATTCGGTCCGACGTAGCATAAAACTTCACAACATTATTCTTCGTCTTTTTATTTATAATGAATCCTACTCCACTTATGTTTCCAATATCTATGCTTTTGACATAAAATAAATGTGCAATTTTTTAATCAACAGTCTCTTTATCCTTTCTTCTGCTTTCACAAAGTCAAACAATGGCCCATTTAATATTAGACAGTTCTTATGATTTATGCAATGTTCTTTCATCTGAAAGTGATCTGTAGTTGTAGGTACCTAAATAAAAGGTTAGCAAATGGCAGCCTGGATCCATAATCACAAATTTATTAGCTACAACTTTTAGATATGTGAAAATTCCCAGTTTGGTATTACTTCATCACAAATAATTCTAAGCTATACAATTTTAAATTTTTTAAAAAAAATTGGAATTACAATACATTAATATGTAATCCTCTATTCTCCAATTTCAGCTACAATCCATCATCTTGGCTGATAGTTTTACAACCTAAGAACCAAAATTGAATAGTTTCCTGGGAATAAAGATCTTTATTTTCTTCTTCTTCAACGTTTTCTTCACATATATTAATATTGGGCTTGTGTGAATACACAACCTAAACAAAGTGTTTACATGCATTGCCACAGATGTAAATTCACAGAAACAGATTGTGTGTAAATTAAGAGAATCTCACAAAAACAATATACTCAGCGAACAAAAGAATATGAAATTTGAATGGGAAAGACTTGTTTAACAAGTACTTTCGGCTTTTAAAATTATTTCCATCAAATAAAAAAATTCCAATATTAAATGTCACAAGTTTGTTCTTGCAAAATTTAAAGATCAACCGTTGTCGTAGAAGTCAAATGTGTGGTCAGTGCTTGTAGGAGAATGATAAGTTTGCAATTTTAAACAAATAATGTGAATATTCAATTAAACAATTTACAATTTTTTTTACTTTTTTTACAGCTAGGAGTTGATTTAGAAACATTTAGCTTCTCAGTTTGCTACTTTTACTACTAAGCTAAAACATGCAAGATAAAAAAAATTGAATAGTAAATTACCCAGGCAAGCATATCAGAATGGGGTCGTTTACATTCAAAAAAAGCGCAAGGTTCATCGTCTTGGTGAACTTCAACAGTTTTTGGCCGGCCACGACCTTTCTTCCTCTGACTCGTTCCTATTATTGCAAAAAAAAAAAAAAAAGACAAAAGTTTGATATACAAAATGTTAATATAATGAGACTACATTTTACAAATAAAAAATGTAAAGATAACTAATTTCAAAGTATTCTATTTTAAATATAAATATTAAATAACAGTAAATCAGAATTGGTCAGTACTGTTCATAGTCAAATAGAACAGAAAATGAATCTAAAAGAAAAGTTTCATTTGGCTCCACCAATAAGAAGATCCAATCAATTTTAAAAACATTTACCAACTGGCCATAACAATTGATAACTAGATTTCCTTCCAAAGACAGTCCCGTCAATTATACTGGGAAATTTTCCCATTCAAAACCTATCTAACAGTATTCAATTTCATGGTGGATCTTCTTTCATGGCCACTATATACTTCAGTAATTCTATATCTGTAAAATTCCTTAAAAACATGAATTCGTATTCAGAATACAATCAAGACACAAATAATAATAAAAAATCAATTTCAAAAACATTTACTAGAATGACTCATGACTGATAAATAGAATTCCACCCAATAGTGTCTATTGCGAAACTTTCCATTTCAAAGCTAATCGTGTTTATCCATATATATCTTCATAGTGGATCTTCTTATGTGACCACTATGTACTTCCGTAATTATATCAGTGTTAAGTTCCTTAAAAACATGATTCATTTACAGACTGCAATCAAATTCACATAACCTATGTATCCAAAATTGCTCAGACTTCAGTTATTCAAACTGAAATCGAATTAAATTACATTCATTTCTGATATTAAGATATATAATTAAAAAATAATACAAAGAGTTTATTGTTTGGAGTTTATAAAAAGTTTGAGCATCGGAAATGACATAGCTGGATCTCGATTCATTCTGCCATTTTACCACTACTTTGAAACACCCTGGACAAGTATACAATTAAAGACGAACAATAAAACAAAATAATACTGCAATCAGTTTTCAATTTATTTAAACAAAAATGAATTATATTCCAATCGCTACAAATATTAAGTTATCTAATTAATGGCAAACAGTAAAATGTAGCATTTAACAAGCAAATGTGTAATGGGAGAGATTCATTAACATCATAGCATTCAGATAATGGCTAAAAACAGGCTTAACAGGATTAGCTCAAGGTTAATAAATTCATTCATTTTGCAGTCTTTGCATCAGATATTTTAAATAACCAATTACATACAAACTACTTTTTCTAGCATTGCATGTACTATGTCATCACTCTGCATACTCTCTGCAGTTCATCATGTAGAAATACCAAAGGGTGAAATCAGAATTAGTGACCAAGAAAAATGACTAGAAGTTCCAAGAATGATTACAGATTTACAAAAAGGATACTAAGTGATGTGATGGGTAAACAGTAAGTTTATTAAAAATACTAACATTTCAACCTAAAGATATACAGATTCCAAACTGGATCTTAAGGGATTCCAAAAGACCTTGAAAGAGATTGCATGTGAAATGGATGACTAAAATAAGAAAGTTTATTGATGTTATGTGAAGAGGTATAAATCGGAAAAATTGGATCAAATTTTAAGACATTCATTCTATAATGGACCAGTTGAAAATGGTAATAAGACTTCAATAAAACCCATGATGTCATCCATTAAATCAAATCTGCTACATTATGATTATTAAGCACAAATATGCTCCAAATCACCAAAGTTGTTTTTTATAATATAAATATAAGATATGGATTTACTTATTCATGTTTCAATCTTTCATGTACAAAAAAAAAATACCACACATAATTCAATAATTTCATTATGGGAAATCCTACTCAGCAAGAGTTCAAGAATGTACATTGAAGAAAATTTAATCCACTTATTTTGATGATACTCTTCATACCTGGTTCTCCAAAGAGAATCAAAAATTTGCATAAAGCTGCATACATTCTTATATCTACTTTCTGATCCAAATTATTTTAGCTTTTACTCTTCTTATGAAATTAAAAACACTATGACCATTTTAAAATTCTGTTATATATAAAGTGCTTTATTAAAATCGGCCTCCATTTCTTCAAAAAATTAATTAGAAAAAAACATTTATAATTATAAACATTTAAAATAATATTACTTAAAGTAAATAATTTTTAAATTCTAATTAAATATGCATTCAGCAAAGCTTCTCAAAATTTGTTGAATGAAGCATTTTAATAGTGATGTTGATTAAATACTGTCAAATTTTGCTCCAAGTCTTGTTAGCAAGATTTCTATTCACAAGAAAAGAATTTTCAGTTTTTAAAAAAGTCAAAATCTATCAACACCGTATAAAATTCATTTAAAATGAAATTGTTTAAAACTAAACCAACAAATATAATTGGAGAACACGATAGAAATTTTTTTATCGCCATCTACTGTCCAATGACGTAACTAAGAAATTTTTTTTCCATATTCAGTGGGTTTTTTTATATATATTTTTTAAAAATATCTTTGCATTACAAAAAAGCATGAAATTTTACATACAATAAAACTAGTAAATAATAGATTACATATTAATATATGAATTGCAATAATACAGAAAATTATTAAATCGGAGATAACTTTCATAGTTAATATCATTAGTTCTAATAATAAGACTCCAGATGCTATGTTATTTGCAGTGTCGAATTTAAGGTGATGGCTTGTTCATTTAAAAATGGGGGGGGGGGGCAATAAAAATATAACAATCAGAGGTATGGGCAGACAGTGAACACAAGGATAATCTTAAACATAATTACAAAAAAAAATATGTTAAATCCTTAGATCCGGGCTTGACACAGATTCATTTAATTCTTGTTAGCTATTTATTTTCTAGAAATAGGATTTAAAAAAAAAACCATCAAGAATACACATACAAGATTAATAGGATACACTCGTTACAGTTGGAAAGTATTACAGCTAGAAAATATGCAAAACTTGGGTTACATCTATATTCATTTGGGATTAGCGCAACGCTAGCCAGACTATTAGATGGGGGTGGAGGGAATAGCTTACAAACAGGCTTTGCCTACATTTTCTTAACTTCCTTTTTTTGATGTAACTAAATCAATATCTACTGGAAAAATCTTGTCAGTTTTTGTTAAGTATGTCAACCACTGAATACATACATACATATATATATGTTCAACATATAAGCAGTCATTCCATAAATATACATAATTCATTCGAACATATTATTTCTATTAAATAAAAAATATATATTTAATCTATAAAAAAGGATTAAAAATATATACATATATAGAAGTTGGCTAAAAGTATTGTGATTAGGAAAAACAAGTTAAGCTCTTAAGCCAAGATAATTAATAATAGAAAATAGATGTAATACTTCATGGAAGCTGCAAAAAAGAAAAAAAAGAGGATAAAAGGGCATCTTAGAGATGCAGTTGGGCTGTCAACACTGTACAGATTACTTGGTAAGTCTTAATAATGTAGTTAGACAAAAAATGTTAAATTCCACCAACTGTGACATTGAGGAAAGTAAAAGTGAACCTAGGGATTCATCCAGGCTGCATAAGTCTTTATTATTATTCATAAAGCCTTACGGTATATGTTGCTAATAAATTTTACATATGCTATCCGAGTATGCTCTACATGTAAAAAAACAGTTGCAAATTCATGTCTTACTGTTAGTTGCTATTTTTTTTTCATATGTCATAGCATCGGCCGGGATGCGAACCCACAACTGTTTGCAACCAACTACTTGCTTGCAAGGCAGCTGCGATATCTCAGCTAACAACGCTTGACTAGTTGCTATTTTACCTCTAAACGAGGCATAACTGGACAAAACGGCTTTAATATTATAAGCCAACATAGGATAGGAGATATTTCCATGAGGATTTTTTTTAAAACAATAAACAACACATTCAATTTCAAGTAATACTTTTAACAAAGAAATGCATATTTCTCTTAATCTAAACATAATACAACATAACTAAGTTCTTGAAGTATGAAAGTGATAGTAATTGTTAGAAATTTTAGAGCTGTATGTATTGTCATAAAGTGAAACTGTTAACAGAGTAAAAGCTTACAAATATTTATCTCTTCCAACCTTTGTGTATAAGGAAGTTTACCGAGATATTATTTTATTATTTCAAACTTAAATATGAAATTATTATTTCCCATTTTAATGATAGATGTTTTATGTTATATCCGCTTCAAACTATCTTTGCTGCATTATTAACTCCCATTGAACATATGTCCTTTCTACTTGGCTCTGTACTCTAAAAGATTTGTTCATATGATTTGCTAAATGATTTCTGGATCTAAAGTAATTGCTTATTAGTGTTAGTCATTGATATACGGATTGGATAGTTTCTTCCTTTAAATCAATTTTTTCTAATTTATCAGAGAGAAGAATTGAATAAATTGGAAAGAGCACAACTTACTGAAATGCTTTTGTGAAATTTTCCCATAGCGCTATTCACTGCAAAGTGCCGTAATAGTCACACAGGAATTAGTATTGTTTCTGATATTTCATTAATAATTATTTCTGATATTTGGTCTACTTTTTCTTTTTTATAAGTGTCAGTGATTTTGTAAGAATTTCGATTAAAATTCCTGCATTCACAACTTTGACACCATCCATTTCAAATGTATATTAATAATTATTACTAATCATTTATTGGCCTAGAGATTATCGTGTCATTCCAATCCAGATATAAACTTCATACTTCAGTTAAACATCAAATATATCTGTTTTTTCATTAACATAAACACATGAAATAATTAATTCAACTTCTGTTTACGTAATAACTTATTTATATATAATTAAAATGTCCACTTCAATGTATATTCTTGAAATATATGAATAGAGATATCTGTAAAAAAACAAAAAAAAAGTCACTCCCAAGATGCATTTTATGTAGAATCAACACCCTTCAGATGGCGTAGAATAAGCTAAGTTTGTAAATTAACATAACAGTGTAAGGTCTGTTTTGAAAACAAACTCTTCATCTTCAACACTATATAAATATCAAACTTTAGAATGCTACAATGTTCAAACTATATTAGTAGAACTGGGGCAAAAGATAGTGTAGATTTTTGCATTTATATTTTAAACTCCGATAAAAGATAAACTCTCCATACAGTAGCACCATTCAGTACAAGCCAGAGTAATTAATGGTTGCAGGAAGGTTTGTGCATAAAATCCCTATCTAGTGTCTACTCATCCAATATCTCCAGAATAGTTTCTAGCTTGCAGCTTTCATCAGTGAGGAGCCTTGGAGCTGAGAGCGCTACAACTAAATCTTAAGATCTAATGCAATTCTCCAGCAGCCATCTTTCACTTTATTAGTGGCTACTGGAGGATTGCACTAGATCTTAAGATCTAGGTGCAGCACTCTCAGATCCAAGGCTCCTCACTGATGAAAGTCATAAGCTAGAACTAGTCTGGGGATATGGGATGAATAGGCACTAAATAAGGATTTTATGCACAAACCTTCCTGCATCCATTGATTACTCTGGCTTGCACTGAGTGGTGCTATAGTATGGAGAGTTTAGCCTCTGTATAAACAGCTTGTATAAGCATAAAGAATGAGGATCATATGATGATCCATTAAAAAAAGTTTGTAAATGAACAGCTTTTTTAGAATTTAGTATGTGGTGAATAAGAAGTCATAAGATGAAGTGTCAACCGTGTACTTATTACACACACATTTAATTTAATGAAAATTTAACTAAAAAAAATGCACATATTCAACTGCTCAATTGTTCAAAAGGTTATATGATATTAGGTGACCACATCAGTTTCTTTCCAAGTAGTCAGACAGATTAATATAAAAACATTGCTCACCAGCCAAATATTTGATGATAACAAAAAAAAAAATAGAAGTTAAAACATGAGATATTCGGTCAAAAATTGAGAAGATAAACCATATAAACAAGACTTGGATATTATTATTATTCAAAATTGCACTTTTTTTCCTTTGATAAAATCAAATCATAATTAGTCTTCCTTTTCATCTTCAGGATTCCTCATTATTGAGGATGTCCTCAATCAAAAACCTGCCACATATTCTATGACCTCCATCTCAAATAGACCATTTCTTCTCATGCTGTTTTTCAGGTCTTCCTTCTATCACTTCTTTCATTTTCCTCTCCTTTCCTTCCCTCTGCTTTCAAATCAAATATCATTCCTCCTTTACTGTTCTTTTATTTTTCTAATATAAACCATACTATTTTATACTGCTTTCTTATTCATTTCAACATGATCATATCATCTTAATTAATTTTCTTTCTTAAATGACTGCTGACGTACTTTTATTTTCACTCCAAACTATGCCTTTGATTTCTTCTTTTTTCTTCAATCTCTGATCTCCAATAATGTTTCTGTTGCCCACAAACTCAGTACATTTTCCTTTGCTATCATCCAAGTCCCAGCCATACAATTATACATTCTATACCATAGTATCATAAATAATTTCTCATTTTCATCAACTGTTCGTAAAAGTCGATTTGAGTATTTCTATTTTCGTCTTGTTTTTATCACTTGTTTTATGTATTTCTCTTCTGGAGAACATATTTTTTTCAATGATTGATTATAAATATTGAAACTGTTCGATTTTATGATCCTCCCCCCCCCCCCCAATAATGATCAATACATAATTTCCTTCTAACGCCAATTATTCTGTTTTTCTATAATCCTCATTTGGTATATTCTTCCATTAAGTTTTTGCACAATGTAAGATGCTAAAATAAACTGTTATGGAAATGGGAAATAATACTAATGACAGTCAAGTAATATGGCTTAGTTTTACTATCATACTGATTACAATGGACTTCAGGCAAAGATTACATACCTTCTATAGACATACATGCAGACTAACCATAAAAGATACAGGGGGAAAAAGCAGGTTTAGATGATGAAACTTTATCATAAGATTGATTTTTCATAGCCAATATGAAATATCACAAACTAAACATAACTTTATGGGAGAGCTTACTGAAGGGAAGACAGTAATTTAAAATAATAATGGAATATCTATTAATTACCAGTAAAATGTACGTATTAAATTAATACTAAAATTTTACATTACTAAAACTATTGTTTAAAACTAGTTACGTAGGAATTCAATTAGCAATAACTAATTAACAATCGAATTCTAGAAGAATCTAACGTTTTAAAAAACCTTAATAGATAATAAAAAACCTTCCGCCTGGATAAAGATGAAACAGATAGATTACTTCAGAAAACAAAGAAAAGGAAAACTATTTAGGCAGGGGGGAAAAGAAAGCCACATCTTTTTCCTCCGTTCCTCGTGTGTTCATGCAACTGTGTTGTGCACTGATGTAAAGCAGCGGAAGAAACCAGTGAGGATTTGTTTCCAGATCCAGGGTCTCGGCTCCTGAAGATACTCAAGCCAACTAGGGATCAAACAGATCGCCCCGATCTTACTATAATTTATATGCGTCTCAAGGGTTCACAGAAGTAAAGACATTTGTAAGAATATTAGGTAAATAGTGACTTTAATTAATGATTAAGCAAGGAACTAATACTTTCCGGAAGAAAGTTCAGCAAGTGGAATTGATTTTATATGTACTCATATTGAAATCTATGTATAGCGTATAAAAATATGTGTATATGTACTATTAGAATATTATTGTTCTGTTATTAAAATTAGTTTAGAAATTGATCCGCAGTGGGGTTAGTTACTTTACTAAGAAAAGTAATTTAATACACTGTAAAGGCTTACACACACCCACACATATAATGTAATATATAATAGATTCAAACTCAGACTTTCATATTGCTGACCCACCTGATCACACACATGTTGAAAAGATAATAATCATCAATATCATCAGTTGGTCTAGATTACCATCTCCAAACATATATACAATCAGTGCTCAGCTTTATATTAAGATAGCCAATCTTCATACTTTAATGGACAGGCTTAGAAATCGTTTTGCTAGTCTTAATCAAGAGAAAGTTAAGATCAAGACATAGCAAATAGTATCATCAAAAATTTGATAAAAAACATTTATGATGAAACGTAGAAAAATGTGACGATTACTTATGAATGTTCTAACACAAATATATAAAAAGGGAAGAGAATAGACCACTACTTGTAATTACTAAAATGATTGCAGATGAAAACTCTTGTTGAGACAGGTATGAAAGAAATTATATACATTAAAAATATGTATGATAAAAACATCTAAACAATATTTTTTAAATAACATCCTGTCAGATGCTCAGATCCAAAAGACAAACTATTATTACTCTAAACATCAGATTATGATTCTAGATATAATTAGCACTTGACTCCAGTTTCACTGCCTCCTTCGAGGTTTGTGATACAAGGATGAAAGATCTGGTGCCAGATCAATTTAGAGAGAGAAAAAATCAGCAAACATGATTTATGCTAACTCACTATAGGTTCTAAAAGCAGCACAAGGCATGCTACAGAATTGTTATTAATATATTTATTTTATTAAATTTGTCAAAGTTTACCTTTTTACAAGGTGTAATTAATCAACTTTATAAATTTAACAAGTTTATTTATATTAATGAAGCTATAACATTTTAATTTAGCATCATTACATAACCGAAAACAAATTTTCCAAAACATCAATACATGACTATGAGCTAAATTTTGCTGACATAAAAATGACAGGAGATATGGCTCAACTTTTTTTGGCAGATTGACAAAAGACAGTTCATCAAATTTATTTGTGATCACAGTCAGAAAAGATCAATTTTTTTGGCAATTATTATGAGCTTATGGAGCACAATGTAAAACAACAGTTTGGCGTAAACTAGACGTCTACTGATTCATCACAGAAATCAGTCTTCCACCCCGGCCACAACTGAACTTTTGCAGACATAGATCTACAAAAGCAGTTTAGTAGAAATTAATTATTTCTGATACAAATTATTTAAATCGAAACATAGGAACTGCTAAGTAATCCATAAATATTTCTGGCAGAAAATATTTAGATAGAATTCAAGAACTGCCCAGTAATTCTCACTCAAAACAAAAAAAGCCATGAATGTAGAAAGGGCTGCTACAAAAATATGCAGACATATGTCAATATACTTATAGTAAAACTAAGTGGAATCATTGCTTTACTTAAGTTGGACAAAAGTAATGAATATGTTCAATCTTGGGTATGAAACCTAGCTTCCTAAAACTTCATATTATGTAGGGGTTTAATAGTTAGAGAACTTCTGTTCCTTCACAACACATCGCTTTGTTTTCGTAACATGCACCCGTTAAGGGAAGAACGTGGAAGATACAGCATATAATGACACAACAAAAACACATTTGTAGCTTCCTGAAAACATCAATGATTCCTGATGGATTTTGTAGATAATCCATATTTACCAATTCTACCATCATTTATGAACATGCGATTTGGCTCAGCCTATGAAATAGCCATAGAACAGGTGGGAGTTTGAGAACTTCGAAGTTATCCAATATTATCAATAAGACCAGAAACTTTCTTCTCCCAAAGGAAAATACTCTCAGAACAAAGATGGATAGAGAGGTGAGCATGGACATAACTAGTTTTTGTTGCATCAATCAGCACACATAACAGCAAAACGTAGACAAAAATATCTCTGCAAAGACCATATGACTAGAATCTGTCATACAAAAAAAAGACGTGGTCTTTCCAGAAGATCAATAAAACTCATTAAATCAAAGATGGAACAAAAAATGACAGAATTAAAATGTATATTAGCAATGATCTCAAGATAACAGATAACGAGTTTCTCATGTAGAAAAAGACACGAAACTGTTTAATGAAAAAAAGTAAAGCAGCTCCAAAATATTAACAGAAACTTCACAGTGACCTACGAATCACACAAGCAATATAGCAGCTATATTAGCTTAAAAATGCTTTAAACCCTTTCCTGAGATTATTAAAAAAAATTGCAATTAAAAATGAGCTACACTCATGGTTTCCTAAATTGTTTAAACTAAGCTAAATATAATATTTCCACTACCAATAAAAAATTAGGTTTAAGGATGCTGAATCTCAGAGAAGTAGTGTACACAGAAGTGATTGCAGCTATGAAACATGAAAGGTAGGATAGGATTAATGCTACACCCTAGTAGGTAAATGATGGGAATGAGCTTCAAAGAAAATAAATCTAGGTAGAGGGTATAATTGTCACATGGTTTAGGTAGAATCCAAGCTATATCAACTCCTCCTAAAGTGAATTGGGCAAAACTGGCTTACCATGTGTCCCCAAGACCATTCAAAAATGTGCATGAGAATCTATCTACACCTGGGTCTCGTTTTATGCGGATTATTTTAATGCGATTTTGAAGTTATGCGATTCATGTTTCTTCTTAATATTTTTCATATTTCACTATATTTATTAGATATCAAGAAATTTAAATTATTAATAACTTATTTTCACTTGAAATACTTTTTTTTTTTTCCCAAAAATATAACATTATATTAAGCAGCTAACGTGAATATGGCCTAAAGCTATATTTAGAATAAATAACCTACTTATACTAATGAGTAAATAATAATAATAGATTTATACTTAAATATAAAAATATTGCAATAAATATTCAAAAATTTTAAACTTTTAAAACGTATTTTGTTAAGTATAACAGAAATAAATAATGTAGATTTTTAAAATAAATAACTAAGATTTTATAAATTTTATAAACTGAAAATATTTCTAATGATAATGTATAATGATCCCATTTTTTTAATATAGAAACAAAATGTGAACATTTAAAATTTATTTCAGTAGTAAAAATCAGTTGTCAACAGAAAACCATACACACAGCACAAGACTGAAACTGGCACTAGTTGTGTAAATGGGATGGAGCAGAATATGGGAAAACTTAGTGGGGAATGGAAAATAAAGTGGCTAACAAGTTTCTCTGGGCATAATTGCTGAGAGATTCTTGACTTCGTTCAAGGAAAAGCTATATCACATCACATCGACGAATCTGATTTCTTACTAGTTTACAAACGAACTGCATAATGATTAAAATAGGTATGAAAAAATGTCAAATTAAATACTGTAGTTAATAAAAAAAAGTAAAAAAAGTTTGTCTTGTACCAATTTTTTTCAAATATTTGATATTTTTTATTAGTCATACTTTATTTCCTTATTTTTTTAAAGTGAATTTTAAAGTATTTTTTTCCTTGTTGCTTTGCTTTTATGTGAATTATGAAAATTACAGACCCTTTCCCCTGTTTTTCAAGGTAAATTAAGTCTATTTTTGTGCGATTTTCTTTAATGCGGGTTTTCTGTGAAACCTATCTACTGCATAAAACGAGACCCAGGTGTATAGCAAAAGAGGATTCTCTCGGGAATTAGTTATTATTTCCTCTGAAGATTGAACTACGATTGTGGATTTGATCCATGAAGATCTTTGAAAAACATACCAAAAGATGCGAAAATATCCATAAAAAGCATCACCGCCACACAAATGTGTCCCATGCCTACAGCTAGTAGGAGCTTAGCAAACCATTCAGGATTAATGGAAGAAAAAAAATTTCTAATTGCAATTGAATTTTTTAAGTTGGATTGAATATAAATTTATTACAAGTACAGATATGAGATAATCTCACAGAAAAATTTGCATGTATAGATAAATGGACAGTAGTTACTGATAATAGTGCAGGTCCCATTTCCACTATATTCATGGATCAGGGAATAATCCATTTATTACTCACTTCCCTTATCACTTGGAGTCAACTAATAAAAATATTAAATATTCATAACCCTGTCTTCACTTTCCTACTACTTAGATAAGTAATTTTTAGATAAATCCTAGATTTACAATAGGTGAGAAAATCAGGATAAGAACAATGTAGAAAATAATAGGTAAGAAGGGAAAATTAACGTGTAATTTTCAAAGAAAATACAGTAACTGAAGAAAAGAGTCATAAGTGCAGATCCCACCATTACAACAATCTCTGATAATTTATAGTAATATTTCTAAAAAAAAAAATTCCATAAAATAAATAAATGCTCAAAAGTTCATAAAAATTTTGAGTGCCAGAACTGACAGTCCAAGGACCTTACCCTCCAAAATGACACTGTACCACAGCCAGAGTTACGACTGTGGAATGTAAACAACTTTAGCAATAACACAAATAACATCTACAATCAAGAAAACATCCTAAAAAATATCTCAATAGTTGCAGAAATCGAGCAACAAGCTATTTTTCCATAAACAGAAAGAATTGAAGCTTCAAAACAAAGACAACCATCTCAAAGACTTTATTTGCTACTAAAAAAAAGAAAAATTCGCTAAATCTGCAACATTTATCTACATAGCGTGGTAGCATTATTAGCTGCATGCTTAGTGCAGATTTACATTAGTTGAATAAAGGAAAAAGAATAGCTTAGAACATACATATATTTAACATTTGTTTTAAAGTGCTTATTCTTGTAATGACATGCTTCTACTGAAAAATATCTTTCTAAAACAAAACTAGATATACTATGTGTGGTTTACCGTAGACGTAAAGTGTCAAGGATCAATTCCAGTTCTGGTACTTCCATCACTCCAACTTCTTATGAACTCCCGAATAATACAGCCATTCAATTATTATTATTAACAGTTATAATTAATGCTTATTATGCTAAAAATATATATATATACTTTTTTCATAATATTGTTATGTCAGATCCAAAAGACAATTATTATAATTCCGGAAGTCAAACAGAAATGATTTGGCGGGACATTAAATCATCAAAGATTATAACACAGGCGACTATTAATTCTTGAAACCGATCTTGATAAGTTAGTTCATTTGGAGTTCGTGACATGAGGGCAAAGGTCTGGAGAAATCAATTTGAGCGAGAAAAAAAACCAACAATGAAGATTTATGCTGACTCTCTCTGAATCGTTACTTCACGTAGATTTAAAAAGCAGGCTTGGTCAAGCTACAAATGCTACACTTTATTATTTTTGGAAGCTTAAAGGTTAATCTCATACGAGAGAGAGAAACAAGTAAATAACTGTTAAAAATGAATGTATTTCATTATAAATTTGTAACATTCAACTTTTTGCATGTTGATTCAACTTAGTTAAAGTAAATAAATATTTTCAATTTATACGTTAATTAGTTAAAACTTGCAAAAAGTTAGGTATTACATAGATAGAATTCTATTTTCCTGGCTCCAGTTTTGCCGCCTAGTGTAAGCTTGTGTAATCACTAATTGCTAGAAGATGCAATGCTATCCTATCCACACATCGAGACTAGTTTTTAGCAAATGGTTTTTGTCAATATATTAATCATATACCAACAATACATGAGCAAATTCATACTTTTAATTTAATTTCAATATACACCTGGGTCTCGTTTTATGCAGATTTATTTAATGCAATTTTGAAGTTATGCGATTCATGATTCTTCTTAATATCTTTGTATGTGGTTTTCTTTTATGCGACAAAAATTATTAGATCAGAAGTCGAGCTCTGACAATGCGCTATTACTTTAAATATTATAAATTTCGCGCACTCACGTCATATTTAAAGTAATAGCGCATTATCGGAGTTCGACTTCCATCTAATAATTTCAATATTTTCAGCGCTTTATAATAGTACTGTAATAGATTTTATGTAATAAAGAAGTTCATAATTCACTTAAAATCAGGATTTCCCCATTTTATATACACACATTAAATTTTACAAGACTGTAAAGTAAATCTGTTCAAACGTTACAGATGAAAAATACTATGTTTGTTGTTTTTGCATTTTAAATCACGTTCTATTTTTGCTTTTTATAAAAAGAGTACATAATTAATTAATCATTTAGTGTCCGCAAGGAATAAATTTTACAAGATTATAATGTAAATCTGTTCAAACGTTATAGATGCCTATACTACGTATGTTTTTGCATTTTAAATCATGTTCAATTTTTGCTTTTTATAAAACGAGTACATAATCAATTAATCATTTAGTGTCCGCAAGTTTATTTTTAAAAGGTGAGTAACAGCGGTGGGCACAATTAAATATGACAATTAAAATCTGATTTTTAATTGTAATTAACAATTTAAAAATTACTTAACGAGGTGATGTGAAACGATGGAATTTGATTTTTAAATGGAATTGAAAATTAAAAAATTAAAGACAAAAATAAAAAATTAATTTTTAATTGTTAGTTTTAATTAATTTTTGTCCAACAGTGGTGAATCAGTGTCTTTTTATTATCGTAAGTTTAAGTTCTTTTTTTTTATTTTAAACTGTTAGTTTACCCCAATAGAGAGAAAAAAAACACCCAAGAAAATGAATTTCTTTGGAAACAAAAATTTCAATTTTAGATCACTTAGCGAAATGGGAAGGATCAATAGCGATTGGAAAACGTTTTAGTTATATTTCCTCTTGACTTCGTTTAAGGAGAAGCTACAGTACCTTACATCACATCATGACGAATCTGATATCTCAAATAGCGATAATAATTAAAACACCGTACATGTATGAAAAAAATGTAAATTACACATAAAAATATATTGTTTTGAATAAAATTAAATACTGTAGTTAATAAAAAAAGTAAAAAAAGTTTGTCTTGTATCAATTTTTTTCAAATTTGAAATTTTTTATTAGTCATATTTTATTTTCTTATTTTTTATGCGAATTTTAAAATAATTTTTCCTTCTTGCTTTGCTTTTATGCGATTTTAGGAAAATGACAGTACGTATCCCCCATTTTTCAAGGTAAGTTAAGTCTATTTTTGTGCGATTTCTTTTGTGCGCGTTTTCTGAGGAATTTATCTACCACATAAAACAAGACCCAGGTGTATACCAAAAAAAAAAAACACTAATAATTTAACAAATGGAATCACAGTTTAAATTTCAACCGAGGACAGTGACTAATAAAATTTACAAACGAATTTAATAATTTGTAAAATAGGGCACACTCTGTCAAGAAATCTTCCATTTGGAATGACACATTCAATCATAAATGTTTATGAGTCTTTACAACTTTTTTCTCTTACACGTACAAATGCAAGAATAATAATATTCAAAAATAACCCGATAGTTTGTAAACTATAAATAAAAAGTATTTATTTCTGAAATCAGTATGTGAACTTACCTCTTCCTCTTTTGTTGTGTCCCTGTCTCTTGTTGGATAGAGAATTTGTGTTGCTATAGCTTTTCGTTTCAGAAGAAAAACTATTTGTATTATATACAGAGCTTAAATTCCAATCTAATGACTTTCGATTTAAAGCAGGGCTGGCCACAGTACTCGCAATACTATTAAACAAGCTATTGCTGGAAGATGGAAGGACGGCACTGGAAGTCTTTTTCATATTCAGAGCTAGACCAAAGTCATATTTAAAACTATCTGATTCTGATTTCTCAACTTTTAATACATTTGATCCTAAAATGTCCGGATCAGTTTCATCTGCAAGGATAATAAAAAATATATACGATATATAAAAACAACG
This sequence comes from Epiperipatus broadwayi, assembly GCA_028023455.1. Lineage (NCBI taxonomy): Eukaryota > Metazoa > Onychophora > Udeonychophora > Euonychophora > Peripatidae > Epiperipatus > Epiperipatus broadwayi. Next base: position 17,464,768 of record JAQFVV010000007.1, on the reverse strand, counting down.
TAATAAAAAAATTAACATACATTATTAAAAATTTTAATGATAGATTATTAATTCATTTACATATTTTTAACTTATTCATGGAGCAACTAATGCATTACTACAATAATTCATAAAGCAGATTCTCAAATAATCGCTTTTTTTAAGAAACTAGCAAACAAATCCCATTAACAAAGGATAATCACTCTATGTGATCTGCACATTGTTATATTATAAATAAATCAAATATTGTCATTCAAACAGGCTGAAACTTTATATCAGTGGTATCTTTTGTAATCTAATATATAAAATCCATATTTTCTCTGTTGCTTGATTGGTGAATGTATGAATGCTTGTCCGGTGTAACATGTCAAATTCAAGAGACATATTTTTCAACAAAAAAATGACTATTGCTTCCACCATTAACATCATAATAACGCTGTCAAATTCACGCTTCAAATAGAACAGGTAATGGGAAAATATCTCATATTTATTTAAAATTTTTGCTTAATTTACATTAAATCTTATATTGGCCATAATGCTGTCAGAAAATGTTTGTTCGTAATGCTATCAATATAACAGGTAATGACAGCCTTTTACAAGATGATAACCTGAAAGGACATCGCTTTTGTAACATTTCTGAAAAAATGTTAAAGAAACTAATTGAAAAATCTATTACAAATATTATATTTAATAATCTGTTATATAAAAACAACAGCCTTTCAAAAGGTCGGGTACATCTGGTATTAATAATAACTTTAATGAGTTCATAAATAAATTATAGCTATTAAATACATATCACTGAGAATATAACTTATTTATAGAGCAATTAAGTCCAAGTACATTATTACAATAATCCCAAATAAAAAAAATATAAAGCTACAGCCATTTCAAGAATCAATGTTTGATTTAATTTCCATGCAACAAAAAAGTGGCTACTTTTAGCTACTTGCCCACAGGTTGGGCACTGACATGTGAAAGTGGTCTTATTTGTAAATTTGTTAAAAAATAATTCTTTGGGAATCTGACTTGTGAATTATTATCATCAATAATTCAGACATAGATGCTCTGTGAACAAATTTATATTCTTAGCATGACATATTTAAAAGCCCTAATTTATTTATGGTTCTTACTAACATTAAACAAAAACAAACAATAAAACAGCCATTAAATAACTTACTGCTGATCAAAGATCTTCCAAATAACCTCCAAAAAAATAAAATAAAGGAAAAGGCATTATAATAGCACTGTATATTAATAATCAAATAATACTAGACCCCCCCTCCCATACCAGTAAGCAAAAATCACCATTGGGTGATGAATAACCTTATTTTTACCCATGAATGACAAGATGTTATTACTATTGCAAAGGATACATCAAAAGTAATTTTATTGTAATTATAATTTATTAACAGTATCATATTTAATTAATTATTCATATTTACACATCAATTTAAAAAAATTCAGACAATAATATACTAATCATAGATAGGAAACCTTTCCACAACTTCTTGCTTAAATCAAATTTAAGATTAAAAAAAAAAAAAGTATTGCTTATATATTAAAATGACTTCTTCGAATGATCATTAATCATTTTAAAAAGCATACATTATTTTTTAAATTAAAAAAAAAACCACACACATATGAAGCATTACATTTCAAATAATAGGTGTTTCATAATAAATGATTTTATAACTAATCAAGTGTGCCGGGCATTATCAAATGTCCATGCACAAAGCCTGCTGTAAAAAACATTACAGCAGATACACATGGAAATTTATATATATTAAGCACAACAAATATATAAATGTGCTACATTAGTAATGGAAGTGGGTCTGAGCATTAAAACACCCCCACACACCAATTTAAAATATTGTACACAAATATACGTATAATAAACTGATGTATTTTTTTATTTATTGTTTTGTATATTTTCAGTATATGTCATTTTATGTATTTTGCTTTTCTCTGAAAAATTCAAATAGAGAAAAACAAACTTTATTGAACAAATGGATCACATGTTGGAACATAGTAAAATATATAATTAAAGTAATTGTTCCAACATACTTGTATATATTTTTTATTTTTTTAATTACTTTTTTAAAAACTGTAATTTTATTCCGTAAGCAAAGAATGTTAATTGCTTTGGCAAAAATCAGACCAAAAGCAAAATGTTTGATAATAAATGTTGTAGTTAAAATATTATTATTTTTTATAGATAAAATAGAAATTCTTTTGAATTGATATCTGTAATCAAGTGGTCTGAGTATTCAAAATGGAAACTAATCATTATATCAAACCCTGCTATGTAGAATTTAATCGGAAAAATAGAAAGGAATGTTTATAATCTAAGTGATAAGCTAAATTAAAAGGGTTGGCTAATTCATACTTCTCAGGGGGAGTACCTGAATTGGTTCTGTATGAATGGGGTGATAGGTTTTAGTCAGTGCTGTGGGATTCAGTTCATTCTTTCTTTGGCAGTCATTCTGGCCAAGTCATTCACCACTTTGATTCCTGAATTCTTCAATCATCTAGCCACTTAGAGATTAATTTATGGACTAGACTATTGCTGATATTTCTTAAGAAGAAATCCATTATACAGTTCTTTTAAGAACTCTTACTTTCTTGTGGATTCGATTAATCATTCGAGACAGCAGATCAAAATTTAATAATAATCATAATTATTATAATATACAAAAAAAGAACATATTAAGCAATCTACTAGAAGTTCCGGTAAAATGACCGTGGGGTAGACAACCAACTGTGGTGCCCCCGCCCTTTCTCTGTCCAAGCTGCCAAGATGTGATCACGCCAGTTCCAGCCGGCCACGATGATGACAAAAGCCGCCTTGCCTATGCCCGAATGAGATGAAATCCCCACTGCACAGCTAGTTGAATTGAAGCCCGCTCAAAGCCCAGTCAGGAGAAGATGAAGACGCCTACATAAGTTTCTTTTAAAAATATTTTATTATTGAATTAATTCATTCTGATATTTCTGATAATTAGAAATATATATACTTTTTTCTTATAATTATTAATCATTTAAAAAAAAAAGAGTTGTCTCTCACATATATATATATATATATTGAATTTATGGTTATTATTAGGCATAATGACACAGCTTTTACTTACATCTTTTAATTCATTTTTTCTATCCCAAATTCTTGTATTTCCAGCAAAGGTTGCAATTAATTAGTTTTTTTTTTTTTATTGCTGCTTGTTTTTCTTCTTGTTGAAAATTGTCATACGTAAATATACATGTGTATATACATGCACATACACTGGTAATATTCGGTAAATACGACACCTCATGTGAAGTGTCTAAAAATGTATTTGTATATCCTTTTAAGTTGTTTTTTGTCATTGCTGCACCTTATGAAGGGTTTATTTATTGTAAATTTTCCGTAAGCAAGTCCACTAATAATTTTATATTTAGAATAGTAGTGAGTGTATAATTGTGTTGCACGTATATACATGTATAAGAATTTATTGTAAAAGGCAAATAGATACAGCCCCTCATGTTGAGTGCTCTATGGTATCTGAGCTAACACAACCTTATTGACATGTAAAATACGAAATTAGCGAAATATTTTATAATGCAGATATATGTACGTATAGTTTTTTTTAAAAATTAGATTCGCTATCAATAAAAAAGGTTTTAAAGTCCTGAGTAAAAGTGTATGCCTGTATAATCGAAAATCTTTTATCCCAGAAACATATATCAAATCACACAAAGTACAACTTATTTCCACAGGGTAAAAAGCTCAGACCACTTCCATTCATTGCGAAACATTGTAAATAGTTTTAGGGTTTTATTATTTTTCTTATTCATTTAAAATTGTATTTATATTTTATCCATTTCAACGCATCAAATATATATGGGTTTGTAATAATTAATTATTTAGTAGTTTTTATTATATCATTATAAGTATGAAATGGTGGTGGGTATCTGGGATTAAATAAATATTTAATCATAATATTAAATTGGTTTTGTTTTCGTATTATTATTTATTTGATAAAATCACATACCTATAATAACCATTTAACTTATCCATTGATGACCCTAGATGTAGAGTGACTGAACTAGCCATACGGGATATCACTCTACCAGGGTGTTAAATTTTATTCTGATGCTCCGCTGAACATATGGTAATGCACATCTTTCTAGGAGGGGGGAAAATTCATTTTTATTCTTTTCTAAGAGTGGTGGGCAAAAGCTATCTGTAAATAGACTTTTCAAAGATGTGTATTTACCATAGGTCCTAAACATTCAGGTATTCGAGAAGGATATCAACTAAAGGGGTATTTAATTGGCAGAGTCCTGTCAATTCACTCTTTCTATCAGTTTAGCTGGAAGTACCAATATATATAAGTACAGACAATTGGCTAAATTGGTATCCACTTCTTTCCCTGTTAAATCTTGATCACTTCATGCTCAGTGCAAGATTAGGAGCAGAATTCCGCAGGGAAGTATGGTCCGGCACACAAGTTATTTCTTTTTTTTTTTTACTGTTAAATTATTGAATTCCCCTCTTTTTCATTTAAAGGGTATGAAAGAAATAAAATTAGTTTACTGATAATAAAATACCCCCCTCCCTCTATTCTCAGATAGCTAAACTAAATTATTATTGAATTCTCAATGATATATTAGTATTTAATGTCTTGCAGTTTTTGCATTGTATATGTAAACGAAAAGTGGATTTTAGTAGTCTTCAGTCCAAATTTAAACTTTAATTAAGATCATTAACTATTATCTAATGCAAAATAAACAGAATGATTTCCCATATTTACATTGTGTTTCAGCTCCAACTTAATTTTGTTAGATATCCTAAAAGTCTAAACACCTGTTTGCATCAAATTAGCTGAAACATATGTAATATACCAATCTGTTTATTTTAATAAATAACAGGTATATTAGATACTGGAGACTACCAAAATCCACTTCTCATTTATTATATTATTCTCAGTGTATATATTATATTGAAGCAGTCAATCTGAGAGTCAGATTGCGCTTCACAGCCCACTCTAATCTCCCACCACCAGACCCAAATTCAAACTCCATCCTTATGCGAATATGTGCTTATCTAACACAATTTTTTTGCTTTAGACTTAAAAACAACTGACATAGATATTTAATAATATCTTAAAATTAAATATTTTAAATAAACAAATATTTTGTATCATTTAAAAATCGTCTATGTGCATAAAGGATATGTAAATGCAATAGGTGATGGGAGATTAAGTGTAAAATAGTTATATTAAAACACATTATTGTATATGATATATTTAAAATTTTGTATAAAATATTATTTATTTTTAGTAATGACGGTCCGAAAATCTGATGCAATCCTACCGAATATTCTCAAATGCAATTAAATCAATTAGCAGGAAATCCATTAGCCAAAGTTAAAAATATTATAAATTCATTAGAATAATGTAACATCCATTAAGTGGAAAATTTTATCCATTTAAGTTAGTTTTAAAATCCAGGATTAGATTTTAAAACAATCATTCGAGGAATTTTTGGCAGGATTGTATTGTTTATAACTTACTTAGAACAAAAGCACGCATCCGGTCTGCAAATTGCAGATCGTCAAGATATGTAAAATTCCTCAGGTTTATAACTAAAAAGCATTCCAGACAAAGTCCACAAATGTATAAACAGGGCCGAATTTGAATACAAAAAGGGAGATCCATTTTTAAAAGAGCAATGGTAAGCAGAGTTTACGCTCGTCTTGCCTTTAAATCAATGTGTACTGAGTAGAGGGAAAGATCCATCTTTCCCTTGCCGTTCCCATGCAGTCTTCCAAAGAAATCATCGCTCAGGACCTATGGACCCATGAACTACAATAATGTATGTACAAGTTAAATAATGGAAATGCTACCTGCCTGACAAACAAGAATCAAAGCTAGATCTAATCTCCAATGGACAACGCAAGTTAACCGAGGACCGCTAATAACGACTGATTAAGGTAATAAGTTCCAGTTGCTGCCTAAAAACTCATAGATTTTCGTTAAATAACTTCAACCTTAATCTAAATTTCTTGCTTAACCATTTACTAAATGTATTGTAATTCTTTTAGCTGATCTTGAGATCAGAAATTAACTATTAATTAAAATGATTTGTAAATTCTTATCTGATTTTTAACATATACTTAACTCTCTATTAAAGTCTCTCCTATCATTGAGCCTCTGTTAGACATTAATAATTTCCTATTTTATTTCATGCGGCAGCAATATTTTATAACTTTTATTACTATATTTTATGTATTTTGTATTTTGATAATAATATGCCAATAATTTATCTTCACTCTCTCTTCTCAACCCCCCTTCTTTTCGTGGGGAGGTTAATTAATGCTTAATTAAAAATAATTTTATTTTCATTACGGTGGACGCTTGCCAGTTTGGGAGAAAACAACTTAATTATATCTTAATGTTACATTAAAAAAAAGCAGAGCAGAAATTTGTTTTTCTAATTAAAAAGTAATTCTGAGAAATGTTTTTCCCAATTTAAAATAATAGTGATAGTTTTAAATTTATAAAATGTGTTTATTTAAAATTAAATATTTTGTTCAATGAAATGAATTTCAATAACCACCACCTAACTCCTATATATATAATTATTTGTAAATGGTAATAAAAGCACTTAATCTTGAATATTCATATTTTGTTCCAACGTTTGTGGGAAGTTATATATGCAAGTTAATGTAATAAGGGGAGGAGGATTCTCAATTCTAAGTTGATTATTATTTATATCAATTAATTTAAATTATTCATTGCTGTTTAGTAACTCAATCATACCATTATGTTGGATATTCCAAATACATAGGTAATAATGAAATAATTATATCTTAAAATTCTTATATATGTTGTTCCAAGCGTTGCATGCATACAGGCTTCTTCGTTTACATTTATATATATATTGTGCTTATCTCCACTGGGTGTATCAGAAAGCCGAACCCCATTTCATTACCTCCAAGTCCAAGAACAAGGCTATAAACCTCCCTTGGAATTTTTCTGGTCACTTGAGCTAGCTCTATATGGGATCGCTCTGGGACATCCGGTCCATAGCAACTCGCAGCGGACTGTTCTTCGTTTAATGAGCCGATTCTGCCAAAGTCGCAGACATAAATCGGTCTTTACATCTTCAATAAAACCTTTAGAATCCGAGACTGGATCACATAAATACACTACTATGCATGCACCACTCTCTTGGTTTTCGTTCCAAATAAAACCTATGAATATCCCTAAGCTGTAATGTTCTGATTTTATTAAACAGATTTCTTTATAATTTATGAATATTTTCATGCATGCGCCATTCTGCAACGCAATTATATAGATTTCAAACAAGCTCTCCCACATATGTTTTCTTACTCAGCATAAGCTGCGATTATTCCATTTGCTAATGTTAATCGTATATTTTATAATAAACTAAATAATCCTTATTAAGCAAATTCGATCAAGTGTTATTTTCTCTCTAGGGGTGGATTAAAGTATTGTTTAAATACTTGTACTCTAGCGCTATTCAAATCTTATGCATATTGTCATTCACCTATTATTGGCATATAAACCAGATGCAATAAAATAACAAATTAATGTATATACCTGATTTCTTAAATTATAAAAGACAAATCTGAGTTCTATCTAAATGTAAAGAGGCCAATGATAATTAATGAAGAGTTATTACAATTAAATGACTGTTTATTTTATTTACATTAATGAATTAAAATTATATATATAACGAAATCTTCAGAATCATTGTTTCATTTCTTTAATAAATAGCATATTTCGATTTATAAATTATGCGTAATATGACTAGATGATATCCCACCAATCCTATATTATAACTAACGTGAAAGGTCATGATCATAGATATGATGAAAGTTGTGATATTATTATACTAAAAAGGGCTTCACTGTATTATCATTTCCAAATAATCTCTCTGTGTCTCCGCTTTGCGATGCTGGCGGAGAGAGATCATCGGGATTGTTGCTCATAAGTTGGTAGATCTGGAACAGAGGCAAAAAGGCCAGAGTTCATGAGTGTTCCTGACTTATGTATCTTGTGCATGATTGGACTTGAGGTACTGTTGCCTAGATTTTAGCTCGTGTTACATGAATGAACAAAATCGACCAATACAATATGCTGTATACAAAAAATAATATAATTATGCAAATAGTAGTTTTTGTGTATAGCACAAAGGAAAATATTTCAAATTTTTCTTTAAATCTACACCATAATATGTCACATATATATATACTGCAATGAAACATCCAAAGACATTAGTGCATTATTTTATATCATGGAAATGTATCTGACCTATGGAAAGGCCGTCGTTTTTTTTAATTGATTGATTTAATAATTTTTTTTAAAGATTTAATGTAAATTAAACAAAAGATTTTAATATTATATAAATAAATGTGAGAATTGTACCTGGTCTGAAAACCGTCATTTTTGTAATAGTAAATGTACGTGGCAAGGTATTAATAAGGTTAAATTAAAATTTTTAAATATACTTGTTATACTTGATATGTGAATTTGGCAGTTATGAACATATAAGATTATTTACTGTAATGCTTTCTGAATAAAAAAAATTCAAAATGTACCTAGCTTGAAAGATGATCATTTTTGTAATAGTTTTTTTTAATTGATTGCTTTAGCAAATTTTTTTTAAGATTCAATGTAAATTAAACAAAAGATTTTAATTAATAAAGCTAAATCAAAATTTAAATTTTTAAATATACCTGCTATATATGATATGAAAATTTGGCAGCATTACAGACAAC